>OY294069.1:114695620-115295620 GCA_958510875.1 Endomychus coccineus
ACACACACACACACACACACACACACACACACACACACACACACACACACACACACACACACACACACACACACACACACACACACACACACACACACACACACACACACACACACACACACACACACACACACACACACACACACACACACACACACACACATACAGGTTTATCAATATTAGTGGAAACCGTGCAATAGGTGTATATGTGGTAGCATCGCAAATATCATCTGTATGACACTAAAGAAGACGAGGTGATCCCAAAAAATTGATCCAATGGGTGATACACCCCGAATTAACGTAAATATTGAGAAAGAACTATTCTGGTAGCTGAAGTCACAAATATTATTTCTCAGTATTGTGTAAATGGTTGCCACTAATATAAATTAACTGGCTTGTGTATTGTCCGTTTCCACAATTATATATCTCTGGGTATTGTGTAAATGGTTGCCACTAATATAAGTCAGCTGGTTTGTGTATCGCACGTGTTTACAATTACGTATCTCTGGGTATTGTGTATATGAGTGCTACTAATATTGAACATCTGGTAAATGTTTTCACATATACTGTCATGTTAAATATATGTCACAAGTATATGCCTTTTCATCTACTGACGATGACAACGTAGTAGTTGAAATGTGTAACGAAGTGTCTCTTTACTTATAATTCAATTTACTCTGGTTAAAAAGAAATAACACCGACGAGGCTGAGATTCTAACGCATCAAAGTTTTGTACATCCTACGTAGAAAAAGTTGAAGCTAATAGGAGATAAGGAAAGTCGTATTCAAATCACCGCTAACTGCCAGAGTCTCAGGCCACCTCTGACGTTTTATTTCTTTTGGCACAGAACCAATATAAAAGGAGAACGGATTCCTCACGAAAGGGATTGAAGAATCAGCCTTCCGACCGCTTAGCCGCTACGATTCCGATATTATTACCGACCGTTCAAATTAATTCAACTCTGTTAATTTCCGAGAATTTATTCTTATTTTTCATTATAAACTCCGTCTGCGTTCCGTAGGATCCACTCCTATACTTTGACCAAGTCCGAAGGTAAATAATCTACAAATAACTCCTATTTCAACTGACTGCCAAAAACCGAATAATTTATTATCTGTGTTGATGAAAAGACCTGACATCCCTACGACTAAATACACAACCCAAAAACAGAATAATTTATTATTTGTGTTGGGGAAAACAGACCGTTTGCTCACAAGATCTTATTCACCAAAAACCGAATAATTTATCGTTTGTGTTGAGGAACAGACCTGACATCCCTACAACTGAATACACATCCCAAAAACCGAATAATGTATTAACTGTGTTGGGGAAAAACAGACCGATTGCCCACAAGATCTTATTTACCAAAAACCGAATAATTTATTATTTGTGTACTAAAGAACTATTAACCTATTTCGGCTGGTCTCTTATTGCGGGTCAACGTTCCAACCGTACACTACTTGGCGTCTCCGTTTTTTTCCCTCGAGGATCATCAGGTCGAAGTAAACAACTGTGTCACGCGAATAGAAATTCTGATTTGAATTAGATTCTAGAACTTCCGATTCTTTAAATTGTTACAAACTAGCCCGACTAGGTCAAACCCTTGACTTTATCATCTGAGGTGGTTTTATAAAATTGTTGTTCATTTAAAAAGACTAGGTGTAAACATTTTTTTCCTTTTGTACATATATTTTCGAGAATCAATCATTTCATTTAATAAACTGTATATAAATAAACATATGTGTTTTACTGATGAGGAATCAATCAATTTATATCTGTCATATTTCATTCAACGAAAATATACGACCCTGGACCACTCATCCCGGTGGTGACCTCTTTCTAATTTTCCGTGTAACAAGAAAAACTGTCTTTTCCCGAGAAAGGCGGTCACAAATGTCTTTCAGGAGTGATAGTATTGGAAGAGGTAATATGTTAAAATTGGTATTATGTGACACAACAGTGTGAATATCTCCAGTTAGTGAGTTTATAGCTACTTTAGGAGAAAACCAGATTCTTTTGAATAAAACAGCTAACCTGGTAATACATGTTATAGTAGTAATATTTATATTATCGTGTGGAGTCTGGAAGAGAATTTATCTTCATTTTTGGGTCAAACTTATTGAAACAGTCTGGTCCACATAAATATTTCAAATACCTTATATGTGATTCTTACACTAGTATATCAATATAAGTATTTTCAATGAGTTGGGTTTCCATTGACTTCCAATTTTGGAAAATTGTCTTGAAATCCGAACGAAAAACATATTTTCGCAAGCAGTTCTTTTCGTAGCTAATCTAACTAGAGATTATTCACAAAGATGATATTTTTCATCAACACAAATATAACAACAATCAATTCAAACTCGTGGTTGAAACCAACACTCAAAGCAATATTATATTTATTAGACTTTTTTCCACAATTTCGATTATATTTCATGTTATTGATGATATTTGTTCAAAATGGGGTCTCGTTGAGTATGGCTCGATAGTCATTCTAGAAGTCTCGCCAGATCTTCGCTTATTGAATACTACTATCTTACTGAGGGTTATTTAGGCTAAATTGTACCATGAATCTCGCGATGGTTGAAAACTACTTTAATTTGTTTTGTAAGTTTTTTTATTTCAGTCTCAAAGTAATTATTTAGTTTAATCAGGTCGCTCGTGATTGGTAAGAGCTGAGTACAGTTAAACTTTCCAACATGTAGAGTATTAAGAGCATTTGATGAAATCCGTATACTCCATTCGATATCCATCAGTACTAAGAATGATTCTAACTCTTCATTTCTTTTTATGTCACCCTTCCTCAGAGCATTACCTCTCTCAAAGTTGGCACATTCTTTCAAAGAATAGACAATTTTCAGGGCCAATGATGGTAGTCCAAATTGTGGCCGATTCGTTACAGAAGAAAATGTCAAGCATAGTGATATGGTAGCGTATCAAAATATCTTGGTTGTAAGCACTGGCTCATTGAATGAATATGGTTGTTATTCTTCCGAATTACGGGCAATCATCTTCCTATTTGCCTCATTGACTGTCTGATCAAATCTCTTTGAGTGATATCATATCGTTCATACAGCATATATCCCAATTTCATAATGAGTTCATCTTCTCTATGAACCCTTGTGATTTCATCAGTTCTCATCTGTAGAAGGATGTTCTCAGTGAATTCTGATGAAACAAAAGATTCCAACATTCCTGCCAACATAGCGTTGCTTCCACTCAAAGGTTTGCGACAAGAATTATCTAGAATTCTTCTCTCAGTACAATTGAACTTTACGTAGTGAGTGATATATTATTTCAACATGATGCCAAGGCAACCTGGACAAGACCCTTAATCAAT
Source organism: Endomychus coccineus (assembly GCA_958510875.1). NCBI lineage: Eukaryota > Metazoa > Arthropoda > Insecta > Coleoptera > Endomychidae > Endomychus > Endomychus coccineus. The sequence goes on from OY294069.1 coordinate 114,698,962, forward strand.
GTAGCTATATTTCATTTTTTCTGCTGAAGTAGGTCGTCTTGTTAAGATCAGTTCACCATTTTTTCATGTCAGTACCTCACAATTGTGGTAAAAATTACCCTCTCTAGTGATTTTAGCAATTTCTTTCCGACGCTTGCTTTAGTTTTTTGGTAAAGCTAAGATCTTTGAGACTAATGATCATTGGCATGAACTAATTTGAGATGTCTCGAGATATTTATGACGAGTCTCTGACATATGTAGCAAGAGTAGGATTTATTCCTAATGCGGTACCCAGGAATATTTTTCCTTTGGGTGTGTGTTATTCTCACCCCTCCTCGTCAGATGAATATTCTGACACTAGTCTTTGATTTTTTTCCTTACATTCATACGATTTTTTTCTTCCTGTTTGATTTCTGTTGTTTGTTGTTCTTTGATTGCGAAAATGGATTCAAATCTAAGTTTTCTATGTCGGACACATCAATACTATTGTGTGTTTTCCCTGTTTGCTCCTCTTCTTTCAATTTTTGATGCCTCAGTTTCTTGCGTTTGTAATTCGTGGTACTTTGCTTTTCGCAGTTATTTGAAAAAAATGGATCGCTCCGATTTTCATTGTTCATTTCGATTGACGAATTAGAATTTGATGATGGAATGTAATCATAATCCCCATCATCTGAAACTGCAAACGGATCTTCTTCGGAGGAATCGCTCAAGCCCATTCGAGCTGGATGATCATACTTGACAGTTGGAGCTTTTTGAAATCTGTCCTCTTCTGAACTGGTATCATCTCCAGTTGATGAGTTTGGAATAGACTCAGAATTTTCCACATCTCTGCTCCTCACCGTTTGTGAATCAACATCAACAATTCGGGATGAATCGGTGAGAGATATTTTCGAAATCTTGTTAAACTGACTATCATAAGTCGCATGAAAGTTATCTATTAATGATTCATGACCAGCAGAGCAATCCTCCGGCAAATTCCAACCGAAGTCGGCAAGAGTAATATCAATACTGGATTTTGGGTAATGGTCATTAGTCATTATGGATCCATAACAAGATTCGTCCACTGTTATTGCAGGCATATTTGGTGGAGAAACAATGTCAATTATTTCTTCGATAGAGCTCGAGTGTGAGTGAATCTCATCTTCATTAGATGTTTTGTCCGGCTCAAGCCATAGAGAATCAGAGATAAGATCGATATTCCCATTCTTCCTTATTTTACTAAGTTTTTGAGGCTCTGTTGCTTCTGCTGCGATTATACGAGCGGAATAATTATTATCGATAGTTATAGTCTTCCGAATCTTGATCTCAACCGAACTATCAGAACTGTTTAATTGAAGCAAATTTGTGTACAATCCCTCATCATCTTCTATAGTCGGTTCACTACTATCTATGACGGTTATATCTGAAGTCCTTGACTCAGTATGAGATTGATCAATTTCAGAACTGAAATTATCATTTTCCTTCGACAATGGATAATCCTTTTCTTTATTCTCAATAACGTTATCTATCGGCAGGTTCTTGACAAGATTTCTTTTTCCGCCTCCTCAAAAAATCCAGCTTCATGAGAATTCAAACAAACAATATCCAAAATGTTCAATTTCGATCTGGTAGCTGGTAACACTGTATCACCAAGTTGATCTTCCAAAGACATTCCAATGATCATAGAATCTCCGACATCAGAATTATGGTGTTCTGCTTTCAATTTCTTTTTTGCAAGTGCCAGTAACTTCAGACTTCTTGTGTTCATTCTTTGACATACTGAAAAAATGTTGGTTAATTGATTACTTGGTGAACAATGCAGAGATGTTTGCATATGTCAACAGCATCATTCGACCAAGAAAGATGGAGATATACAGGAAACTAATATTGTGTTGGTATACATCATACAGCATATGCATGAAGTAAGGTAAAGTATCGAATCGGATCAAATGATCAAACTATCTTCAGCTCGAGTGAGTGTTAATGAATTAATGAAGTAAGCCTGGGAAATAAGCGAACAATTTTAGAAAGCTTCAGCGACGTGGAAAGGGATGTTTTTTTTCATGTTAATAATGACGCCCTCAAATCTTTAAGGCCTGACTTGAACGGAACCATGTCCAAAATTCAAAAAATGGACATTTTGACAAATTTTGGCTTTTTCGGGTTACTTCGGTTGAATTTTTTTAAGCACTTCCGGTACTAGCTATGGTACAAAACTGAAACCCTTCTATTGTCGATGTTTGAGGAACCTCCAGTTCAAATTTTGTGATGATATGATCATCCCCCCTACTGGTATAGATATAAATATGTTTTTTTCTGATCTACACCAAATTGGATGAAATGAACTACTTTCACACCAAATTTAATTCAATTCGGTGGAGACTTGGCCAAAATAGACTAATTTGAATTTTTTTCAAAAAAAACTCATATTTATATCTATACTATCAATCATCACGAATTTTGAACTGGACGTTCCCCAAATATCGAAAATAAAAGGGTTCCAATTTGGTACCTCAGCTAGTACCGAAAGTGTTCAAAAAATAAAACTATGTAGTAAGATGATCTAACTTGATAGGGGTCGCCACGTTCCTGTTCCTCTTATCATCAGCTATGAATGTATATGAAGTTCATGTGGAATATTTATCTATAGATGGAATTCAAAAACTGTATGAGGGACGTGCAGGTAGTAGATAGTGGTGGGAAGGAGTAGCTTTATGCATGTACTGTATAGTGAATATGAGAAAGAACGTTACATGACATAGATAAGCATTCTTTTTCAATCATATATATTATTATATTGATCTAATATATTCTTTTCCAATACCTCTTAGAACAAACGTTGAACAATTTCTTCTGGAATACTCAAAATAGTGGAAGAACAATATAAGTTTCCTGAAAAAATACAAATGGAGAATGGGATGCTCCAAAATATGTTACATTGTTCACAAGCTGGACATCATCGTATTATCTCATACAGGGTGACTACGAAATCACTAGCGCCCCGTTTTGCCCTCTTTGTCGAAATATCAATATAAAACTTGACAGTTAGGTAATACACACATAAAATGCTGGATTTCAACGAGTTTGAAATTTTTTTCTGGCACACTCCTGGATTGTTCAATATAACAGCTTGCATATTATAATATTTTCAGAATTCTTGGAAAATTCTGAAGAAGTATGAAGTACTTCCGTGCTACGATTGTATCTGAATCATCAGAAATGACATCAAACATAATGAAAAAACACAAGTTTCTCTTAGAACCGGCAAATTCAAAAGCTAAGTCTGTTTCAATCTTACCAAATTGATTTTTCGCTAAACAGTTGATGGTGTCAATTTTCCACACCGTTTCACTGATTAGAACATTTCAAGAACAATCCACAAATCCATCACATAATAAACCGAAAGAATTCACTATTTATTCTTCATGTCATCGCTCACCTAAAAAGTGATGTATACTATTTTCGCAGCATCATGATGGATGGATGAGTTCAGAAAATTCGTCGAAATGTAGCATTTCAATTAGATATCAGATGCGTTTCATTCCAATACCTTGAAAAGCAAGGGTAAGAGAGTGATACCGTTGTCACTCGGTATAGTTTGATGTCTTTTCAATACTTCATACGCATGATATGAAACTTTCAGGATGGTAATTAGGAATAATGATAGAAAAAAAAACTGAGTAATAAAGATGTCCAACTTTGTCGTATTAATATTTTGTCGTTTCTGGGATTAGGAACATGCATTTAGAAGAATAGTCTATATATTTCAGAAAAAGTTCTGGTAATTGGTTCCTTAAGATGAATGAGTTTAGGGAGGTACTAGAATTAATGAGTAACTGAATAACCAAACCACCCGGTACATGTAAAATATTAAATTCATTATACTTTCAAATATAAAAATTTCACAAAATACATCTAAATTAAACCTAATCTCCTAACTATTCGATACAGTATAATAATCAGTTAAGAACTTACCTATTTGAAAATGTAAATCAATGTAGTCTTTCTTCTTATTGGCAATTATCTCAAGTTCAAGATACCTACTGTTTCAAGCTTCACTAATATTGAAATTCATTTACTTTCACACTGCGGAATATAATAACAGACGGTCATTCTCCGGAGTATCCACAAATTGCACAAATAGCATACACAATAGTTCATTTGGACGCCATTGGGGGCGCTCAACGCAGCAATGTGTGGGGTTACCATAAATATTGGTGTGTGAGGTAAGGGGCATCAATGGCATTTGTGGATCCTTACACACGGAAAAATACGAAAAATACACACGCACACACGCACACACGCACACACGCACACACGCACACACGCACGCACGCACGCACGCACGCACGCACGCACGCACCCACACACACACACACACACACACACACACACACACACACACACACACACACACACACACACACACACACACACACACACACACACACACACACACACACACACACACACACACACACACACACACACACACACACACACACACACACACACACACACACACACACACACACACACACACACACACACACACACACACACACACACACACACACACTCGCATGAGTCGAATTGGTGGCGACACCTCCACGAAGCAGTCTGTACCTTGGGCCCACCATGACAGCTGTCACGTGGTGGGGACACCTCCACGGATCAGTCTGTACCTTTGGTCTGCCATGAGACTGCTGTCATATGGTGGCGACACCTCTACGAAGCGATCTGTACCTTAGGTTCGCCATGACAGCTGTCACGTGGTGGCGACACCTCTACAAAGCAATCTGTACCATAGGTCCGCCATGACAGCTGTCACGTGGTGGCGACACCTCTACGAAGCAATCTGTACCATAGGTCCGCCATGACAGCTGTCACGTGGTGGCGACACCTACAACGCAATCTGTACCTTAGGCCCACCATGACAGCTGTCATGTGGTGGCGACACCTCTACAACGCAATCTGTACCAAAGGTCCGCCATGACAGCTGTCACGTGGTGGCGACACCTCTACAACGCAATCTGTACCAAAGGTCCGCCATGACAGCTGTCACGTGACCCTGTGACACACTTTTTGCACACACCCTGTATACTCTCATGTGACACACTTTTTGCACGCACCCTGTTTACTCTTTACAAACAACATATCCTTATCACCAGACCGACACCCCTATGGCCGCCATCTTGGTTCTTGATCGTAGAACTAGCCATTTGTATCTACTAACGGAATTGAAGTGAAGATAACGTTGAGACCATACTTCTTTAGTAAACCAAGAGGTTTTTATTTTTCCATCAGCATCATGCCTAATGTTCATATCTAGGAAATTTATGTTATTGTTTAATTCTATTTCACAAGTGAATTGAAGTTTACAGTGAAAATTGTTAAATTTATCAATTACATATTGAATTTTATCGTTGGGAACACACATAAGGCAATCGTCTACATACCGTTTAAAGAATACAGGCGGAAAATCTAATGAACTCATAACAGATTCCTCTAGGCACTCCATGACGAGGTTAGCAATGGTAGCTGAAATAGGAGATCCCATTGCTGTGCCGAATATTTGTCCAAAAAATTGCTCACCATACTGAAAGTATGTGCATTCTAAACAAAATTTTACAGCATTTATAAATTCCGATTGATCTAGAGGTGTGTGGTTTTTAATCTCTGCCCAACGTTTTTTGATGCTATTCAATGCCAAAACAACAGGTATATTTGTAAATAAAGAAACAACGTCCAAGGAAATCAGTTGATGGTTTACGGGTACGGATTGATTTTTTATAAATTCATTAAAGTGCCATGAATCTTTTACATTATTATAAAGTTTAAGTTACATATATAAGGTATTCTTCTCTGTTAGAGACAATTTATGCGAGTGTCATATACTTTTTGTTTCTCCAATTCTTCAAAATAATGTTTATTTTTAAAATTAAATAGTAGACATTCTTGAATGTAAAGACCCGCTAAGGTAAGAATGTGATTTTTCCTAAAAACACCCCTACATGACTGATGAAATTTCAGATCAAAAATGGCTCGCAAAATACGTTTTTGTTGAGTAAATAAGATTTTAGTGTTTGTGGAGTTACTCCAAAAAATAATTCCAAAATGTAACAATGACTGAAAATTGGCGTAATACATCATTTTAAGTGTTTCAGTATTTAACTGCTGTTTCATTACTCTTATACTGAATATTACCGAAGAAAGGCGTTTAGATATGTACTCAATTTCTTTGGTCCAATTGAGGGTGTGATCTATGTAAATTCCCACAAATTTGCAGTTTTCGCTTATTTTTGTGTTTTCCATATTTATACAAACCGATTCCGGTATATCTACTATTGATTTAACTGTAGTAAATAAAATGCAGTCTTCTTTTTATCTAGAATAAGTTTATTTTGTATACACCAACTTCCAATCACTGCCACAATCCTGGATAGTTCGCTACTTAGACGAAGTAAATTTTTAAATTTAATTAATACATTTGAATCGTCGGCGTAGTTTACCATTTCTTCCTCAGTATCGGCAATGGCAGCTGGCATATCATTAATATAAATTAAAAAGAGCAGTGGACCCACTATGGTACCCTGCGGAACACCCATTTCCATTACCTCTTCTTTCGATACATATTCCTTCCCATTAACATTCAACATTACTCTTTGTTTTCTGCCACTTAAATAGCTTGCTATCAGTGATAACTGTTTCCCTCTAATTCCATATTTTTTAAGATTTTTTAGTAAAATATTATGATCAACACAATCAAACGCCCTGAAAAATCAAGAAATATGCCACAAGGGATATCTTTGTCTTCCAGTGCTGTTAACATTCGTTGTGTAAATTCAAGAATTGCTGTTTCTATATTTTTACCTTTCATAAAGCCATGCTGGCATTTAAAAATAGCAAACTTAACGAAAAATTTTGTAAGCATTGTACTTAAAATTTTTTCAAATATTTTAGAAAAGGAAGATAGCACGGCTAATAGGCCTGTAGTTTCCCATGTCAGTAACTTGTCCTTTCTTGAATAGTGGTTTAACAAGAGCTATTTTGAGAATATCCGGGAACACGCCAATTCGGAAAGAATTATTCAAAAGAAGACATATTGGTTCCGCGATATAACATATAGACTTTTTTTAATATTGATAAAGGTGTTTCATCATGACCACTGCTGTTTTTATTTCTCAATTTTTTTGCTATATCCATTATCTCTTTTGGTAACATCAAACAAAAAAAACGTAACTTGGTATAGAATTTTCAAATTCTACGGACTAATTTGACCATGAGTAGAGTAAGACCCCTAATGGGGTTTTCAATAAATTGTTATGGAATTTGCCTTCTTAGACTTTAAGAAAAATCGAAAACTCCTATTACAGGATATTGAATGTATGTTTAAGACTCCTGTCATTTTAATTAACTGTCATACGTGTCTTTACAGCAGTGAAACTGCCAAGTTTTTCAACATAGAACCCCCAAACCTAGAACAGTATATTATAGAAGATATATTGATATGTATTTATTTTTGAAAATTTATTAATAACATTTCAATAATTTTTTCTTGTCTTTCTATTGTTTGCCATCGCTTTCCTTTGCTCCGTGTCATTTCCCAACCTGCCTTCCAAAATTTCTATATTTTACTTTTTTTCATATTCATCTAAATTGAACTTTTTTTCTGCTAATGCCAATTTTTTTTCCTCTAAAGCTATTTTCTTTTCTTCTATGCCTATTCTTCTTTCCTCTAGTAGAGTAAAGTGCCCTAATATCGGATACTTTTTTTTAACCCTAATATTAATTTCAATACGTTAATAAATCTACGAAGTTTTTAGAGCAAAACAAATAATAGACTATAGAGAATCATATATTAAACCAAAATAAATCATTGCCACATGTTAAAAAATAAAATTTAAATTTTTCGAAAAATGGTCAATTTAAGTTGACAAAAAAAATGTTCCTAATACCGGATAGGGTATCCGATATTAGGATAACGATATAAAATTAGCCATCAAGGCAGAAATCACAAATATATGTGTCTTTGTCTAGGTTGGCACAGTCGGTATGAGCCCACTTGAAACATTTTGAGCACTGAATCCATTGTTCACCCGAGGTATCTTCAGAGAAGAGTCCAAAACAAAACATACATTCTGCTTCCTCTTCCCCAATGTCACAGTCCATGTCAGAATCATCATCTAAAATGAGTACTTCATCTTCTTCAGATGAACTAAAAGATTCCTCGTTCTTATCACTCTTCTTTCTAACCTTGGTTGTCGTTGCCTTCTTAGCAATAGATTTTCCTTTCTTTTTATTTGTTGTTTTAGAAGGCTTATCTTTGTCTATTTTCAATTTCGGAATTCCTTTTGAAGTACTTTTCTTTCTCTTCTGTTCTGACAAACTTATTTCTAATGCATCTTTATATGGGGTACTTGTAATCACGGCAGCAGATCCTTTTCTGGACTTTCTTTCTTTATCAAAAGACTTGTAAAACGAAGTGGTCGGTAAAGGGCTAATATCTTGGGGCCGCACTCTTGGATCTCCGGAATTAGAAATGTTCTTACATGTTGAATCTTCCACACATTTGGTCGTATCAATACTTCGTGGAGGAGTCACATGCCTCGTAGAAGTTACATGCCTTGTAGGAGTCACATGCCTTGGAGGAGTAACATGCCTTGGAGGAGTAACATGCCTTGGAGGAGTCACTTGCTTTTGTTGTTCAGCAACGGGTAGATTTGGAGCTGGAATTCGGTCACCTTCCGCTTGATGGTGAATGGTCATGGTCTCGAAAAATGTGCTTATTAAAGGGAAAGATACCGCTCTTTCGAAAACCATTTATAGCGATTTCAGCTGTAGCACATCTTACATACGCTCTTCCAAGCAATTCGCAAACTTGATAGCTAGTGACCACTCTTCCAGAGTTGTTTCTCAGCCAATTTTCAATCTCCTGTGAGTAATAGGTTTTAAGGGGCCCCATGAATGCAAGGTCCAGCGGCTGTATTTTGTGAGTAGAATGCGGCGGGAGACATACAATAACCACATGGTTTTGTCGCGCCAAGTTTATCGTGTCAATGTTCCGTGTATGGGAGTAGTGACCATCCAAGATTAATAAAACTGGATCAGCTTCACTTGGTTTAACGTGGCTAATAAAATGTTGTAACCAATTGGTGAAAATGTGGCTCTGAATCCAGCCAGATACATGGCAGGCAGCAATTGTCCCTGGTGGAGCGCCGTTGAGTAATTCTGCCTTCATGTTTTTTCGGGGAAATATGACCATTGGAGGCACATAACTACCAGCCGCATTCATACAGGTAACCATCGTCACTAGTGATCCCCTTTCTGCGGAGGTAACGGCCCCTACCTGTTTTTTTACCTTTCAAAGTGATTATCCTGGTATGCTTAGATTGTACAGACGTTAAACCTGTCTCATCTATGTTGTATATTCGACAGGGATTGAATTTTACCTTCTCCATCGCAGGTTCCAAAATTAAAAAAAAAGATTTACGTTTTCTTCTGTGAATCCCTTAATTCGGGCAGTTGATAAACCCTGTGGTTTCCTAAACGTTAGTTCAGGATGCCTCTTTAAAAATGAACGCAACCATTTGTAACCTGCTCTGTCCTGCTTATTTGAAAACCTATGTTTTAAATTGTTCCGAATGGCTAATTGAAAGGCTAATCTCCGAATATCAGAAGCTCGCAGTCCGTAAAATCTTTTATCCATTTCTAAACAATAATTGACCAAATCCGCTTCAATTTCTTTGGGCAACACTGGTGGACGTCCTAAATTGGTTTGAATAAGTTCTTCAGGTGACTTTATTTTATGTTTTACGTAGTCTTCCAACGTGCTCTTGGGTACATTAAAAGTTCTCGAAGCTAGCAAGTACCCCATTTCTTTGCTTTTAACTGCTGTAACAGCTGCAAGCATGGATTTACTGTCCCACGTCTTTCGTTTTTGTTTGGGTTTCGATGACATTTTATTTCTGAAAGAAAAAGTGTAAGATTGAAAATAAAATAAGCAGGTGTAGCACAAGGATTATAGCATAAGTCTTTCTTTTCGTCGACGAAAACATCAAAATGTAGTTATTGCTAAGGCCTTCGCTACATAGAAATGATGATAGTATTCTATATGTATAGTCAGATAGGAAATATTTTGTCCTAATATCGGATATCTGATATTAAGACAGTGCGACCATCTGATATTAGGCAAATTGTCTTCTTTTGAAGGTTAAGTTTATGGAACAAAGAAAACTATAATAATCCATTGTCCACATGCACTAAATTAAAGTAGATATATTATAGACTGACTTAAACTACAGAGTCAAATTTAAAAACTTACCTGAATGCCTAAAAATTACGTTTCCGACTAGCACGTGTAAAAACTCGACATGTTTCAGTTCGGTATAAGTGACTCTAGAGCCCTCCATGTTTTAGCAGAGACACTAAAATATTATTCGGTGGCTTGGGTTTAGCTCGATGCTAAACTGTAGACAGGTTTCTTAGTAATCAGATTACAGATTTCTTCAAAACAGAACTATCCGATATTAGGCAACTATCTGATATTAGGGCACTTTACTCTATCTCATCCTGCTTTTTAATATCCAACTGTTTCTGATCATATTGTTCCAGATAAGATAGCCCTTGTCTCTGGACATTAATTTTTCTTTTCCGTGCTCTTATAGGGCCTACAAAAAAAAACAAGTATTATTGTCAAACGTAACACATGAATACAATAATCAGGAACTCACGAAAAACTTTTGTAGGCTCTGGTACACTTTTTCTTTTGGAGCTTGTGCTTAATGCAGATGAAAGATGTGTACTTTCTACCACTACTGGTATCGAATTGAGATCGATGATTGATCCTGATTATGGCTCAATATTGGCACCGTCATGCAACTCCTCAATGGTAACAAAGTCTGAAAGAAATAAATATAAAAGTACTTCATATTCAAAACCTAAAAAAATAGGATATATCTTTACTTACTCGCAACATATTCATGATCGGTCACAGGTGGAGCTTTCATAACATCAATTTCTTCAATTTCTATATTATTATGGAGATTGCGAGCCCATTCATCCCTACTTTTTTTCCCTTTTTCCATTTGAATTTTCTTTTTACTATTATTAATTTTTTTGTCCCGGAACTGGCTCATGTAATCGTAAATGTCTTGGCAAAGCGGTTCCTTTTCATTATGGTCTTCTTCTATACCTGATCTAAAGTAGTTCAATATCAGTATTCGAAAGATTACTTTTAGAGAAACAAAGCAGGAATTACTTGTACTTGATAATTTTCGTTTTATTTAACCACAACTTTATTATTAAGTCTAGATGGTCTTTCAATGATTTCACTGAGAAATTCTTTGTTGTAAGCAAATGGACATGCTCTCTAATAACCTCCCAAACACCAGGATTTAAGAACGGATTTAGACCCGCCACCTCTCTTAGTAAAATTATGTCATCCTCTTCAGTAAATCTCATTCTTTTTTTCACTGCTTGCCTACGCCTTCACCCATTTCTACAAATTTTGTTTAAATTAATTCAATTAAAATACAGCCCTAATTTAGATAAATATTATAAACAAGGAATTCTAATAAATCTACTCTAATTTTCTATTTACATACAAAATATCTTCAAAGTATTACTTACTCAAGTAAACAATATGTTTTCAGTTTACACACGCCAGTCCTAAGTCCTATTCAAAATCACAAAAACAGAATAACTTTAGGTTATGTTTCTGAACAATCTGAGGCCGAGCGTCAATTTTTGCACGTTGTCAGATGCCCAATTAAAATTTTATATTCACGTAATTTCCAAAAATATCAAACTAGGTATTTGAATTTTGAACAATATTAAGATATAAAAATTAATCTCCTTGAGTTTAGGAAACAGATATGTATTTTTTTAAATAATTTTGTATTGAATATTTCAATCAACAGGTTCGGCTCTTACTTCAAAATAATCCAAAGTCCGAAAAGCTGGAACATGTGGCAGCGGTGCTCTATTAGGCATAACGATAAACATAACCATAGTACACCTTTATTTTTCCGTAAGTAACGGAATCGCTTATCGTTAATAACGTTAACGAATCGGCAAAGTTCCTTTGCGCATGCCCACAATAACGATAACGGGAGAAAGGTGAATAAATAGAGGGCTTAAAATCTCTCTATTAACGGTATAGTTTTTTGTATAATGCTACATACTCTGGAAAGTACACTAAAATCGTCTGCTAATATCCTATAAGGTAAATTTAGTTTGATCTTTTTTAATGTTAAAAAAGCTTGTCCAGCTCGCATTTTTTTGTTAACAAGTTTACAACAAATAATGACTGACTCGGAACTCCCAAATAAAGATTTGGATTTTTTTCTATCAAATAAAATGTTCTCCGTTGTATTTCTTTTGACTTATTAGTATCTAGATCAAATGAGTTATTCGGATCTGACAAACTTATTTCTGACGAAATAAATGTAAAAGTAGAACCGCTACTGGATATTGAAATATCTTCGTTAATTGGTTTTTCGACTTTTTCCATTCGCGATTTCTTTGGAACCATCTCATTGCTAGTGGATTTTTTCCTTTTTGTTATTTTTGGTGTAGAAAAACCCTCGCCTCCACATTGAATCGCCTTAGAACGTACATAAGCCTTAATATGAGCCTGAACCCCTATTTCCTTAGATATAGGTTCTATTCGTCTGATATCCATTTCATTTTCTTCCTCTTCTTGATTCTCTTCGGAAGTTCTATTTTTTGAGCTTAACAATAAAGTCTCAATGACAGATTGCTGTGCTTTAGTTTGCAAAAACTGTGACCGTGGCTTTGAACTAAGCGTCGTAATTCTATTTTTTTGACAGTCAAAAAATCTCGGTGCTACTCCAGGTTTTAGTCTAACTTTTCCACTGTTCATTGTTTTAATGTACATATAATTTTCTATATCTTCCTCTACCTACAACAAGTTATTTGTGTTAAACTCTCTAGAGCTAATAAGTTATCACTAATTTTAAAACTATACAAATTTTGTTATTGAATATATTCAAACTGTGAGATAAAATCGAAAACTTACTTTAAAGTGATCTTCACAGCAATACACATGCGATTTGTTAGATACAAAAACTTCACGACGCATTGCTTTCTGCCAAACATTTCTTATTTTAATATCAGAGGGCACATTAATAAACCATTTTTCTGGGGCATTCTTGGATGTGTTAGGACAGTCGGGAACCAAACAATATTTATTTACCACTTTATTCTCACTCATTATGCAATAAAATAACGAAACAGTCCAGCGATTTGCTTCTTACACACAGAGACAACACGGTTAGGTACAGTCGACTCTCGACTCGCGGCGCGGCGTTGCAAACGTTAGGTATCGCATATGCAGTGTGACGTCACAGGTAACCACGCCCCGTTTTCGTTCGCTCCAATTTCTTTAATTAATTTGAGGGTTTAAACGTTGTAGGAAAACTCTAAAATTTTGGGAATCCGTTTAAAATGAGTTATAGTTTCGATTATTAAATTAATAATTTTTTCTTGAACAAGCCCATTGACCGGTCCGCATCGCCTTCGCAAATTTTGGATGTATAACCTTCATCTATCAAACGGCTGTTTAATATTTCGATGAAGTGTTTCTTATTTTTTTTGTTCGTGATGAATTGTCCCTTTTCGACCGATAGTTTGAAGTTCTTGTCGAATTTGTACTCGACAGAAATATATTTTCTAGATCGTCGATCTTGTTCGGCAGCTTTAGTTGTCAGTCCATCATAGCCATCAAAAACAACAGTGACGTTGTCTCCAAAATTGTATTTGAGATATCTAATATAACTGTATGTTATGTCATCGAATGTAGAGCCAGTTTTCCATGGAACTTTATGAACAAGCATGCCACCGTCTATGACATAATGAAAATCTGTTTTATTTAATTCAATTTGGCACGCTTCAAAAAATTCGTACAGGTTTGATTTAGCAGTTTTTCTCATGCCATAATTATCAAATATAGCAACAGGATATGGTGCCAACTCATATGAAAAAATGTCGGCGAAATTTTGAAGTCTATTGTTTGAGTAGACAACGCATGCTCGCTGGAATATAAGTTCGGTACTTATTGGAACAGTGCCATTGTCTATGGATATCGTGGTGTTAGCTTTATCCAATGTGATGACAGCATCTTGTCTTTCTAATTTGAACTCTTTGAAATTTTTACCTTCAATTTTTTTTAGAGTTTCCAATCTTTTTCATAAGCATTGTAACAATTCACGTTCTCATCTGCAATTATTCTTGATGAAATAGATATCAATCCTTTGACCTCTTCGTTGAAAGTATTATGAGAATCAAAAAACTGTCGAATTTTAATAATAGCTGCCGCATCTGATTTTTTGTGGGCGTCAGTGGAATCCTTATGTTGACAAGATTTGTCAAATGTGACACCTGAAATATTTCGACGCACTCGATTATATCTTTCGTACGTAATGAAACTTTCAGCCACTTATGTACAACGCTCTCTGTAGCACCACAACGAAATGGACCTCCTTCGACGCTCAATGATTTCATGAGCGTTTGCTCTATGGTTTGGTCCGAGAATATTCCGCTCCAGAATGAATCTTTGCGCCTAATAGTCCGAACTCTTAATTTAGCAAAAGTATCATACTCATATGGATCCATATGATTCTTTAGATCGTGCATGTCTTGCAAGTAAATTTGTGCTGACTTTGCATAAGACGTTCGTCCACCCGAATGAAAAAATGGTATCATTAATTCAACGCATCGTAAATGAGCTTCCCTATCGCCTGATTTCTCAGCTGCTATGAAATCTTTGAATATTGACACCATTCTGAAATACGTCATCCACAATTTCGCCGTTTCACTTTTATTATTAAAATTGTCTATTTTTCCTTCAAATAGATTGACAATTTTTTAAAACTCGTCATCCATCAATTTAGTTGATTTTTGTAAATGCTCTCCAGTTGTTTGGTCGAAAAACATGGCAGATACTTCTTCAAATGCATCTATTTCGAAAAATCTGTGTTCGTATTTTTTTATTCATCGAATATAATTTGTGCTAATGATATTTGAACAAGAGTATGAGCACGCACAGCACGTGCATATGCACTTCCTGATAGTATACGTTTGACAGATCCTGGAGCATAAATTTCATTCAAGAGTTCAGCTAAACCTGAACCTCCCATTATTTTTCCTATACAACCAAGAAAAGACATTAACACATGGAAGCCGCCAAGCCGAACGACCACGCTCACCCCTTCAATGTTTGATGCGCCCATTATATCTCTTGTTTTATGATAAAGTGGTTGATCGTAAGTAACAAATCATGTTCTCATATTATGCTGTCTAGCTGTTGCTGCAGATTCTAGAGCTGCTGTATATAAAGTGTCATGATTACTTGGATTTGAATAAACAAAATTGATGAAGTTTATTGCGGAAACATGATAATTTTTTTCACTTTTTGTCAACGTCTCAACAAATCCATTCCAACCAATAGCTTCATTAGAGTTTTTATATTGTAAATACATCCAATAAAGTGAAAGCTTACTATAATTAGATGGTGACAGCGTTAAATTTTCATTAATCAGCTGAACAGTAACTTTCTCCAAACCATTTTTTTTAGTATGAGGATAATGTATCAATTTTATTTGACTATCATAAATAAAAGAATTTTCAGGTGGTAATACAGATAAACGAGGAACTGGCTGTTTTTCTTCAATGGCACTCGCCGGTGTAATGATTTCTATTCTCCCCAAATTATGGAATGTATTCTTGCCATCAATAGTATTGGTGTCAAAATCTGCATTGTCATGAACGTACTGGACAAAGGCGCCATTTTTAATTTTTATCGCATCAAGTTTTGATACAGATGCTTCGTAAAGTAGAGTTTCATAATGAGACGAACAAAAGCAGTGGGAATGGAATATTTCGATGATATTTTTTTTTACAAATTTACGATGTAATGTTACTGATAAACCAAGAAGAATTGATGATACAAAAGTACGAGGACGTACTGCGTTCATTATACAATGAGCAATAGATGTTATATATCTAATTATATTGTTTGACTGATCTTTGACATGATCATCTTTGATTAATTGTGTCACAAAAATTGTTCAAATTTCGCGGTATTGTATTATTAGTGTTCGTAAAATCTTGTATAAATTTATCACTAGGTGGATAATAATCATTTTCAAAAATAATATTTTTTATATCTCTTCAAAATTTTAGCAACTTCATTGATTACGCGTTCTTCTTTCTTCATGCGATCCATTTCAGTATTTTCGAAATTAATTTTAAAGATATAAAAGTAGTCTTTAAACAATACATACGTTTTACCATTCTTCCTACTTTCAATTAAAATCCTTTCTCCATATCGTTCGTTCTATTAATTTGGTTTTTACTGTCTTATCAGTCGGTTCATAATGATCATTATCTGTTTTTCCAATATTTTTTAATTGGTCAATTGTCCATTGGCAATCACTATCTTCTTCAATGTAATGGAAAATCCTGGACATATATTCATCGATTTTTTCATACTTATTTGACTTTGTTTTATCATAAGATTTGAAGCGCTTGAGTAACGATGCCATACAATTCCTATGATACTTTGCTTCCTTCAGTTAAAGGTCAACGTCTTCAACCAACTCTTGCAATTTACTCAATTCTTCACTGTATTCTTTCTGATTGTCAAATAAAGATGTTAAAGTATTTTTTACGCTGTCACCGGTGACAGTTGACCATGGGATAAAGTGAGATGGCCGTTTATCCATTGAAATATAAGTTGAGCATACAAAACACTTATTTATGAAATCAAATTGTGCACTACGTGATTCGTTGTCACAAACTCTCTTACTTGATGAAGCTATAGGAGAAGTAGCTGGCCTCTTATTGTCAGGTGTATCACTTTTAAACTTAGAAACGTATCTAGATCTACAGTTTGTATGTACAAAAATAGCATTGTCTTCGACAACCAATGCATCAATATATTTGTCAAAATTATCCTCATTCGTTGTAGATTTTTTATATTGTCAATAATAATTTTTTCATTAATTGATTCATCTCTCCACCAGGTATAATAGGCGCAACTTTTCCATCACCAAAAAAATTACATATACAGCACTTAGGACTTTGATCGTCCATGTTGTGTTGAACTTGAAACTCTGAAACATAAATAAGAAAAAAAATTATGGCTTTGAGTGCATCTATAAAATATGTTTCAATTCGATAATATTCCATATATATATGTAGAACTGGGTTCTCGGGTATTGATCCGCGTTGTGTGGTTTCGGTCCTCAAGAAGACCTAAGAAGAAACATATATATATATATATATATATATATATATATATATATATATATATATACTTTTTTTTTTTTTTTTACATTCAAACCTGGTCGGGGCTGCTGCGAGCTCCGACGACATCGCAGCAGTCGCGCCAGAAAAACCTAAAAGGCGGTTAACCGAAGCTACTCCTCCCCACCGGTCGGTAAGTAGCTTCAGGTTCCTAAATCGTGTGCCCTAAGTATTCTAATTGAACCCAGAATGACTGCCTTTTGCATCCGGTCTATCAAGATCTGCGCCGAGTTCCTACAGGCCGGAATGATCTTCAAGTTTGAACGCAGCGAAGACCGAATTCCGCCCAAAACACCGATGATCAGAACCACTAATACGACCTTGTGGCCTGGGTATAGCGTGCGGAGCTCGAACAGGAGATCTTGATATTTTGTCCATTTTTCCTCCTCTTTCAAGACTATGTTCTTCTCTGCCGGAGCGGAGAATTCGGTGACATACATAGTCTTGATTAGTTTATCGAGGAGGACAACGTCAGGCCTATTTGCTTGTATGGACCTGACGGTCGGAAACGGATAATTCCAGAAGATCTGGCATTTTTCGTTTCTGACAACGGACTCAATATCTCCTGGCATGTAAGGCAGCACCGGCTCTTGGTCTATTCCGTACGAGTGCCTTAGATGGTAATACAGCACCCGTAGGGCCGCATTATGGCGATGGGTGTACGCCGAGGCCGCTTTTGCCGGACATGCCGACAGAAGGTGGAAAAGCGTCTCAGGCACCTTTCGACAGGCCCTGCAGCTGACATCAGGGACCTGCACACCCATCACATTGCGGCGATAGACCAAGGTGTTAATTACGCCATCTTGGCAAGCTGCGGTAAATCCCTCAGTCTCGGATGTAAGCCCGGCTGACCTTAGGTAGCCGAAGGTCAGCCTAGTTGACAAGCCGAGCGTTTCGATGTTTCGATAGAAAACACCGTGTATCGGCTTGTCAACATGCCGCCTGAGCGTAAGATCTTGCTCCGCGGCATTTATCTGGGCTTTCAGGCGAGAAGGTAGGAGCTCGAGGTTGCCCTCTAGTCGGCCTTCTCGACTGATCTGAAATTCGAGACCAAGTTCTTCCGCAGCTTTTTGTGCTGCCTTAACGATAAATGCCCCCACTCCGGCCAATTCGTGACTTTTAACAAGGCACAGGAGGGGGTCCGAGCTCCTAAGAACTTTACAAGCTATACTCAGAACCACACTTCGATGCAGACCCTCCAGACTGAGGAGTCCCCTACCTCCCCGATGACGTGGGAGATAAATACGGGAAACGGACGATCTAGGATGCAAACTGTGATGTATATATATATATATATACATATATATATATATATATATATATATATATATATATATATATATATATATATATATATATACAGGGTGTCCCAATATTGCTGGGACACAGAGCTACCACGTATTCTAGAGGTCAAAATAAGTCGATTGAGCCCAATTTACCTGTATACCAAAATGTACCGTTTGTCCGTGAGAAGAGTTCAAAGTTTACTAAAAAAAATACATTTTTGTATGTTGTTCCGAAGTGCTTTATACAAATTTAATGAAATTTGGTAAATGTGTATTCTAGATGATTAGCTTACTTTTAGTAATCAAAAAAACCCAAAGAAAATTGTAGAGGGGTTGGAACCACCCTCACCCCTTGGCATTTTTTCCCCCATTTTTGTAGGGGTGGGAATACGGTTTTAAGACTTTTTTATCTGGAAGGCCTACTCATTATCTTCATTTTCTTACTCTTGTAAAAACTCCGTATTTTGCGTAGTTTTCAAGAAAAAAAATGTTTTCGCAAACACTGATAACCGATTTTCGGGTATAGGTTTAATAAAATTATTAGACACAAATTACACAATACATTTACACAAGACAAACAATAATTTTTATAACAAGTGTTCAATGTGACCTCCACCTTCATTAATACAGAGGTCAATTCGACGTAAAAAATTGAAATGCACTCTTCTTAAAACATCGTCATTTTCTCGTAGCGCATTTACAGCATTTTGAATTCTATTCCACAGTTGTTCGATGTTATTTATTTGAACCTCGTACACTTGTCTTTTTAATTCTCCCCAGATGAAGAAGTCACAAGGGTTGGAATCTGGAGACCGCGGAGGCCATTGAATGGGTGCTTCTTGTCCCCTACCTATCCACCTGCCACCAAATTGTTCACCAAGATATTCTCTTACTGCACGTGCAAAATGAGGTGGTGCACCATCATGCATGAAGAACGTATTTCTACGCAAGTTAAGAGGCAAGTCTTCTAATAATTCTGGCAAATTTTGTTGAAGGAAACGGAGGTAACTATCGCCATTCAGACGATCAGGTAATCGTAACGGTCCGACTATAAATTCGCCAATAATTCCGACCCAGACATTAATTTTAAATTCACGTTGATAATGTCTACTTTTAATGGCATGTGGATTTTCATCTGCATAAACATGATCGTTGTGTAGGTTTGTCATACCGCGACGTGTAAAACAAGACTCATCAGTAAACAAGATCTTAGTATGGAATCCGTTGTCGACTACTCTGCGCTCCCGAATAGTTTGTAAAAAACTTAAACGTAATTCGTAGTCAGGTGGCAACAATTCTTGCACTGGCTGGATGTGAAATGGCCGAATTAATTGATCTCTAATGATTCGACTTACAGTGCTTTTTGGAATTCCAGCTTCTCGTTGCAATCTTCTAGTACTGGTATTAGGATTGTTATCAATCATTTGAAGAACAGCTTCTTCCGCAATAGGTGTTCGAGCTTGTCGAGGTCTTCCAGCGTTAACTCTTACTGGGGTCAACCTCCCCGTTTCTCGAAGACGTCTTTCGATTCGGGCAAAAGTTTTATGGTTTGGAATTCTCCGGTTTGGATACCTCTCTTGATACACGCGAACACTTTCGCGGCAGTTACCTTGACAATATCCAAGAACTAATAACATGTCGGTCTGTTCATTAAAAGGAAAATTCATAATTGTGGGACGTCAAAGGAACAGCAACAACAGCAATAACAATTAAACAAAAACAGTGATGACAATAAGAAATAATAAAAAAACAAGCAAAAGAGAACAAATAACTGACACATTTACTGTTAACAATAAACTATGTTTCCTGTCAAAATCATAACATTTGGTTTTGTCTTTGTGTCCGCGGCCAACTAAATTTTGTATTACAATTTTATTAAACCTATACCCGAAAATCGGTTATCAGTGTTTGCGAAAACATTTTTTTTCTTGAAAACTACGCAAAATACGGAGTTTTTACAAGAGTAAGAAAATGAAGATAATGAGTAGGCCTTCCAGATAAAAAAGTCTTAAAACCGTATTCCCACCCCTACAAAAATGGGGGAAAAAATGCCAAGGGGTGAGGGTGGTTCCAACCCCTCTACAATTTTCTTTGGGTTTTTTTGATTACTAAAAGTAAGCTAATCATCTAGAATACACATTTACCAAATTTCATTAAATTTGTATGAAGCACTTCGGAACAACATACAAAAATGTATTTTTTTTAGTAAACTTTGAACTCTTCTCACGGACAAACGGTACATTTTGGTATACAGGTAAATTGGGCTCAATCGACTTATTTTGACCTCTAGAATACGTGGTAGCTCTGTGTCCCAGCAATATTGGGACACCCTGTATATATATATATATATATATATATATATATATATATATATATATATATATATATATATATATATATATATACTATAATGTACATAATTATCATTTGATATTTCATCCACCCAGTCTCCTTCTAATATAAGTATATCGTCTGGTAAGTTATCCTTTTCTTGAACAGCTTCAATATTAGGTTTTTCTCGAGGTATAGTTATTGTTGTTTCCATTACACTCTCTTTCAGTTTCTTCCATAAAATATAGAGACTATCATCTTTGATGTTTCCCATCCATTCTTCTTTTTTTGCCAAGCAAGTTTCGAATTCTTCAACTTTATTTTTTTTTCATCAAATTTTCAACAAATTTCATTGTTTTTCATTGAAATCTATAGATTCACAAGTTTGACTGGAACCAGAAGAATGTTCTGTTAATACTGATTTTGGGTCGGCGGAAACCAAGTTTGAAAATGTTATGTTATTTTTATCGAATGGATATAAGCCACATGTCCGAAAAGCATTTTGTATCATCTTTGTTTTTACGACTTCCTTGACCGTCCTGTCAAGGAGTGGCGCAAAATTCTCCTTCCTAATTTTTTGTTTGTCATTTTCTGTTCTAAATTTGGCAACCACATTTCTCCATCCATTTTTTAATGGGTGAAAAACGCCTACATCCATAGGCTGGAGTAATTGGGTTGCATTCGGGAATAAACTTATTAGAACTATGCCATTCTGAGAACAGAAGTCACTAAGGTGCATCGTGAGATGTGATTTATGCCCATCAACATAAAATAATACTGGTAATGGCACATTATTTGTGATAAGCCAGGGATGAAAAATGTTTGAGACATATTCAAAAAAACTTTGCTGTGTCATACAGCCTGACTCAGATTTTCCCAAACCCCATTTATCGGGCATAAGAGCAACGATGCTTTGGGGGATTCGTTCATATGCAAACATCACCATCGGAGGAGGTAAATCACCTGCTGCATTAGCTGTGAAAACAGGAAATGATTAGTTTAGGTTCAAGATAACATCGAAAATGGCATACCTGTAACGAGTGTCGTTATACATTCCTTCTCATCATTGGCAGTGTGGTTGTAGACTGTCTTGCTGCCCCTCTGAGCTAATACTTTCTTCCCTTTTGGGCACAAAAAAAATGCACTTTCTTCGTCATTATAAATTCGTCGAGGATCATCAACAGTTGTGAGCAAGTTATTTTCTCGGATATACTGCTCAATTTCCTGAAACCAGTTCCTGATTTGAGCTTCTGTTAATATCGCTCGAGAATTGACGAGGTTCTGAGACATCCTCTTTGTTATTTCGGGGTGGCGGCGAAGAAAGCCCTCATACCAATGCCTTCCAGGACGATTGTTCTTGAAAGGGTTTGATCTTTTTGTCTTCAATAAAAGCATGCGGACACTCTCTAATAATTGATCTCTGTTTACAGGGAATCCCACTTTAGAAACGCTGATGATCCACTGTATCAATGTGTTCTCTTCTTCCTTTGTCAAAATTGGTGGTGCGCCGGCATTTCGGACACTGTCCGTTTTCGGGACTTTTACTTTATAGCAAGGTTTGTTAACGGGAATTTTGGTCTGTAGTTGGGCAATCAAAAGAAAACTATTTTTTCTCTACCAATATTTCGCAATAATTTATTGCTTCTTCAGGGTACTACAGTTTTTACAAATTAGATGACAATTATGTATTTCGGTTAATACTTACAGAAGTTTAGGTTAATATTAAACTATGCATTTCTACAAAAAACATTTAGATTTTTCTTCTCCTTATTATAGTCGTTGGACTGAAGATTCTATTTTACGATTATGTCACCAAGTTAAATTTAAAATCAAGACGAATTACAATGAGATGAAAATGGATACATTTAAAAAAATTTTGACATTCAACTAGTCAGGTTATAACGGTAAAAATACACGTGCATATCGGACTAACAGCTGATTGTGAAGTCTCTAATGCGCAAAATCTGGATTTGAAACACGTCACCACCATAGAGTGTGACTCGGTTGAAATTGAATATTTCTTATTAGGAATAAGAATCACTGAACATTTAACCATTTATTTTTGTGGTTTTAATCAACTGTCAATAAAAGGAATATATTATATTCAAATTGTCTGTGTCTGTTTTCTTATTTAAAACTGAAGGTTCCTTATTGATGTGGTACATTTTTAAAAACAATCTTTTTTTGTAATTACTTTCTTTATCCAGAATCATAATTTCTGTTTCATCGAATTTATGATTTTCCTCTCTACAGTGTTTAGCCAAGGCGCATGTTTTAGTCTTAATTTTGCAATCACTTCTATGTTGTGTCATTCTTAATTTCAGTAATTGAGATGTTTGTTCTACATAAACCTTTTCACAATCTTGACATGGTACTTTGTAAATTATATTCGACTCCAACAGCTTTGAGGTTTTGTCTTTAAGTTTAGTGAAAATTAATTGATTGTAAGAAGATTTTTTCTTGCAATTTTAATCTCTTCTGGGATGAATATGTTGATGAGATTGTCTGTTAAGCCATCTATATTAGGGAGAAGCCCATAATTATTGTTATCATTATTAGTAGGCATGGCGTCACTTTGGCCCGCCAGACAGAGAGCCTTATCAGATGTAGGCAACCAGTAGCGCATGCGCGGTATTATCAGCTGGGTAGATGGTTAGGGTGTGGTCGTCTCTGACCTTCTGCTGACCTCTAGGTGTTACCGGGTAGACGGCTAGGGCTTGATCGTTCAAGGTAGACAGCAAGCAATATGTGAGGTTAGGGAGAACTTCAATGTAAAGCAGCATCAAAATATTTTTTTTCTACACACGGGAATCGAACCCGAGAAATGAAATCCAAAGCCGGTTCCTTAACCGCTCAGCTATGGAGGAATTGAAAACAAGCGATTTTAATGTTGTAGATATAACCGCAGGGTATCCGGTCTGAGTGATAAGTGCGAGTATATTGCAGTCTATATGATGCAGGTAATTGTTTTACATGACGTTAGTCATGCAGGTATGTCACGAAGCGAGGTATGGAATGTGAGACTTCATAGCGCTAGCCCATAGGGTTTTGAAATAGTGTTGTTTGTACATGTCGTCAGTCACGTGATTTTTGAAAGAGACCGGGCATTCATCGGAGGTATCATGGGAGGGCTGCTATTCCTTGAATGCATAGATGGAATGTTATATATAGTATAGAAATGATATCTTCTGCATCTCTCTCAAACGCGATGTTTATAAGGAAATTACTTTCAAAAACGTTTATTCAAGCTGTCTGTACCTTACTTGATTGCTATATTACAAAATGCGATTTCAATCATCTTAAACATATATGGAAATTATTTTTAGTATACAAAATGGAGTTGGGAGACTTCAATGGGGTATGGAATGTGAGGTTATACAGATTGTTTATGTATGACGTTAGTCATGTGAATTTGAATGAAGCTCACGCGAGCTCCAACGAGACAGGTGTGTATGTGAGGTTATACAGAGTGTGCAGGTATAATGATGTCTATCACGCAGGTCTTCAGCGAGGTATCTACCTTGCAGGAGCCTTCAATGAAATGTGGGGTTGTTTGTACATGCCGTTAGTCGCAGGGTTTTGTCTGAGTTATAATGATATCGTACGCGGCGCATTGTCTGCCCCCACAAGTCTTCAATAAGGGGTCATAACATCTAACATGCGATAGTTTACAAAAATGCTGCTTCTCATAATAGCGATATTATGAAGCGTTTGCAGAAATAACTATTAAATCATCTAAGGACTTTTTGCTTGATTAGAACTAGCGAGTACAAAATTCGTTATAATATTATAAGTATGTATCATTAGCTTACTTGTGCGATAAGGTCGTGCTAAATCATGTCCAACAGCAATGTATTCAACTTGGAATTATCGTAATGATGCGAGCGATCCTTCAATGTTAAAGTAGTTTCATAAGTTATCCGAAAGTAATATGAATATATAAAATGTTTTTCCAAAATTAGTTCCGAAGTAAACATAATTCGCTATAATATTCATTCATGTATGTTTCATAAATTATCCGATATAAATCAAATAAGTTTATGTCGCAGGTTGAACAATATTCACTATCAGATTTTGCGGTAGAGCTACAGCTGGTTCGAGAGAGATAAGAAAGATACGCCGATCACCTTCAAACGCGATGAGAATACTTTATTTTAAATCACACATGTAGTATGTATATATTCGAATCATATTGATTGTAAATCGCATAATATGATCCGAAATCTAGCTGCTGCTGGGTGTAGCCCAATACCTATACAGAATCTAGACGAAGCGGTGTTACACATCACGATGATTATTCGAACTGTCTGTACAGCTCGATTGCTATATAACAAAATACATTTTTAATCATCTTAAACATATAGATGTGCTAATATAATTTTTTCGGTATGCAAAAATATACTAATAAAACATTTTTCATCGACACACACATTTCTTCATAGGATAGTTAGCTTTTTATAAAATTCAATCAATTTCAATGGGAAACATATATGCGAGGGAGTTTTATAGAGATCGAACTCATTTCCCCAACCACCCCAAGAGGTAGAACTATGATGAGGAATAGATGTGGATAATGATCATATGAATATCTTCATAAGCGCTAATCTATATGACATGCTTCATAAAAGTCTGAATATTGAGTAGAGCTATAGTATCTTTCTTCATAAGCGATCATTATCAAATTTCAGACACTTGTTTAGCACGTGATTCAACAGCCTGGCATCATCGTTCACGAACTATGATGGGCTGATGAGGAATAAAATACCAATAATAATTATATAAATATCTCCATTAGCAATCTGTACTATTTTCCTTCACCAGCACGACTTTTACAAACTCCATACGTTCGCGTAAAAGATTATAATGATAAACACATTTTTGTTCACGGGTTTACATAATCATATGAATATCTTCATAAGCGCTAATCTATATGACATTCAAACACATGCTTCATAAAAGTCTGAACATTGAGTAGAGCTATAGTATCTTCATAAGCGATCTTTATCAACATTCAGACACTTGTTTAGCACGTGATTCAACAGCCTGGCATCATCGTTCACGAACTATGATGGTTCGATGAGGACTCAAACATTGATCAGATGAATCTTTGAGGTTAAATATCTGCTGTAGAAATTACCCCGCTTTTATTACCTCTTATTTGAGAATATCGATATTTCCCATGTAACTAACCTAAAGCTATTTTGTATGCAACATTGTTATCATTTGCGAGCCTACGAGGGCCTGTGTGTTGGTCGGGGCTAAATGAATATGTTTGACTATTATTACCTGTGGATTTATTTGAGATTCTTCAAGTTTGAGATTGATAACCCACATGAAGAAAGAAGCTTCAACGAATTGATATCAATGAATATTCGTTATTCTGAATGTGACAACTTTATCGGCTTCAATACTCGAGATAAGAGAGAATATTTACCGCTGATGTAGGGAAAATCAATATGATGCATACAAATTGGGGTGGGTGAGAACATCAGCTTTATGTGTATCGGAATACATAAGGATTTGACGAGTAAGTGGTGTTTTATTGAATTGAAGATCCGGCGATCATAGTTTACGAACGATGATGACGTCACTGCTTCAAGCCAATGACAGTAACTGATTCAACCCGACGATCATAGTTCACGAACGATGATGACGTCACTGCTTCAAGCCAATGACAGTAACTGATTCAATCCGGCGACCATCGTTCACGAACGATGATGACGTCACTGCTTCAAGCCAATGACAGTAACTGATTCAATCCGGCGACCATCGTTCACGAACGATGATGACGTCACTGCTTCAAGCCAATGACAGTAACTGATTCAACCCGGCGACCATAGTTTACGAACGATGATGACGTCACTGCTTCAAGCCAATGACAGTAACTGATTCAACCCGGCGATCATAGTTCACGAACGATGATGACGTCACTGCTTCAAGCCAATGACAGTAACTGATTCAATCCGGCGACCATCGTTCACGAACGATGATGACGTCACTGCTTCAAGCCAATGACAGTAACTGATTCAATCCGGCGACCATCGTTCACGAACGATGATGACGTCACTGCTTCAAGCCAATGACAGTAACTGATTCAACCCGGCGACCATAGTTTACGAACGATGATGACGTCATCATCGTTCACGAACTATGATGGACTAATGAGGAATAAAATGTGAATAATCATAATGTTTGTAATACATTCATGCACATGTTTTATCGCATGATTCAACACATGCTTTAACATTCAGACACGTGTTTCAACATTCAGACACGTGTTTCAACATTCAGACACGTGTTTCAGACACGTGTTTCAACATTCAGACACGTGTTTCAACATTCAGACACGTGTTTCAGACACGTGTTTCAACATTCAGACACGTGTTTCAACATTCAGACACGTGTTTCAGACACGTGTTTCAACATTCAGACACGTGTTTCAGCTTTCAGACACGTGTTTCAGACACGTGTTTCAACATTCAGACACGTGTTTCAGCTTTCAGACACGTGTTTCAGCTTTCAGACACGTGTTTCAGACACGTGTTTCAACATTCAGACACGTGTTTCAGCTTTCAGACACGTGTTTCAGCTTTCAGACACGTGTTTCAGACACGTGTTTCAACATTCAGACACGTGTTTCAGCATTCAGACACGTGTTTCAGCATTCAGACACGTGTTTCAGACACGTGTTTCAACATTCAGACACGTGTTTCAGCTTTCAGACACGTGTTTCAGCTTTCAGACACGTGTTTCAGACACGTGTTTCAACATTCAGACACGTGTTTCAGCTTTCAGACACGTGTTTCAGCTTTCAGACACGTGTTTCAGACACGTGTTTCAACATTCAGACACGTGTTTCAGCATTCAGACACGTGTTTCAGCATTCAGACACGTGTTTCAACATTCATACCTATTTAACATGTATTTGAAACCTGATTTTGAGAGAGGCGTAGAAGTACCTAACCGCGTGATCAGACATACACAATATAACATCATCAACTAGTATATAAACAAATGTTTATTAACATATGTTTCAGTATGATTTCGAATCGCCTTCAGGCATGATGAAGATTGTTAAGCAAAAAGACTCGTTGAGTATTATGAACTTAGGATCAAGCAATGAGAATGTTGAACAACCACAACGTCACAGCTCTTTGCTGCCTAATACTCTACGAACAATAATCTGTGGTCCAAGTAATTGTGGGAAAACAAATGTGATGTTATCTCTATTGTTAGATGCAAACGGTCTGAAATTTGAAAACGTGTACATATATTCAAAGTCTTTACACCAACCAAAATACCAGTTACTAAAGGAGACATTGAAGAAAATTGAGGGGCTTGGATATTTTCCTTGTACCGAAAGTGATGAGGTCATAGACCCCACAGAAGCGAGACCTAATTCAATCATAATATTCGATGACGTGATGTTTGGGAAACAGCAGAAAATTCGTGCTTATTTTTCAAGAGGGAGACACAACTCAATTGATAGTTTCTATCTTTGCCAGTCTTTTGCTAAATGTCCAAAACATGGATTGCGCGACAATGCCAATTGCTTGATTATTTTCAAACAGGATGAGCTCAATTTGAAACATATATTCACCGATCATGTAAGTACCGACATGTCACTCGAAAAATTCAAAGAGATATGTAGCGTATGTTGGAAAGATAAATATGGATTCCTTATGATAAACAAAGACTGTGATATGAACAAAGGACGTTATCGCAAAGGTTTTGATAGTTATATATACATCTAACATGTATATATACTTTCATTTGAAATAGACAACCCGCTCAGCATGGACGTGGGTGTGAGTAACACGCTTAAAGAAAAACAACAATTGAAGAAAAAAATTTGGGAGTTAGCAAACGTTGTGAGGAAAAAATATATGGCTGTGAAATTGGGTAAAGCTGAAAATGATGAGATTCTAGATAATATGTTCAGGAATGTATCTAAACCTCTGGAGGAAATTGCGAAAAATGCTGAAATAATCAAACAAAATTCATTGGTTAAACCTAAAAGTATTGTTTCTACAGCAACACAAATGGAGAACATACCAATCCCAAATATTGTAACTGAAGGTGAAGAATTCGTATATAACCCCCAAGATACTGAGGAGGATGTGTTTACACCCGAACCTACTATCGATCAGATTCGTGAAGAATTCAGAAAACATAAGAAAGATAATGCAGCGGCTACAGAGGAGTTTCTGCAACAATACCCCACATTAGCACGTTATTACTTGGAAGGATTCCTATTGGATGATGATGTCAAGAAATACGATGATAGAATGGGATTGCAATATAATTCAACTTTAGACAAATGGTTCATGGGTAATCAACCTATAGAAATTGATAGTGAGAGTAATATAATTATCAAGGGTACTCCGTTCAAAGGTACCACAGGACTGTATAATTTGATATTTTACAGAGATGTTCTACCTGATACTTACACTGTGGAAGATGGGAAAAATTACAGTCAAATGATGGAAATGACTAGTGCCCATAGACGTAATAACGATCCAGCTGATCGAATAAGATACACAGTGAAATACAAACATGTACTGAAACCATTGATTAATTCCATGAAAAAACCCAGAGCCAAAACATACACTGGAAGTGCATATATCAAAAATGATATGCTTGAATATAACGAGAAACCTATCGAATATGTTTATTGGGATGACGTTAACGAAATTGTGGATAGACTGAGACTTCTTGTTGCATCCTCGTATGCAGGTAACCATAATGAGATAATCTCTATAATAGAAGAATTGATAGAGGCAGGGGTAATTGAACAAAAACCAGGTGTAAGACAAATTCATCACAGTTATAAAGATGGTTTCAATGGATAAGTTTGGCAGAGCCTCCTCTTCCATGTGGATATATGATACAAATGTATTTAATAATAATTTCAAACAAGTTCACGGACAAGGATTATTCCTAACGAGCGATGGAAGTTATGATATGGAAAATCGTAGATTGTGCAACGTAAAATCACCGAATGATGATGGAGATGTTGCAAATAAAGTATATGTTGATAAATTAACACACAAACTGAATCTGAAAACGGAAACCAGTCTTAAAGATACCTTCAATGTTAGGGTTGATAATTTGATCAAAGATATCAACAAGGATCTGGATGAACATAACTTAACGAATGATAAGGTTATTCTCAACATTGATAAACATCTGATGGACATTCAGAATAAATATAATGAAATGGGAATCTATATAAAATCAGAGTATAAAACAATCAGTGATAGTGTGAGGGAGAACAGAAATAAATTGGAAGAGATCAATAACACATTTAACAGTGTGAACATGCGTCTAAATGACATTACTAGTAAAGTGGAGGCGTTAGAACGACGGATGACATCTGTGGAACCTTCTAAGAAGAGACCTCCATCATCCACAACATCAAAGCAGGCCTCTGTGAAACGTATATCTCCAAATCCTGTGAATATACCCAAAAAATTAACTCTACACTAGATTTCCACATTGATAAGATGAGTGAAAACAAGTTGTTCATGAGCTTCATGAGCACAGAAGAAAGAACTTTTACCAGCGTCGAACATACATAAAAGGACTTCAATATAGGTGGAAGGGGTAGGAATATACAATACGACTAGGACGATGAATCAAGAGTCAAGATTGAGATATTTGAAACATATATTGTTAAGATTATACTTAAGTCTTTTGTATTGAGATAATTAATAAAAAATTATTTTGAGATCTTTGGTCTTCCTCCCACCCTCGTTAAATAACGGTGCAATCTTGAATTCTCATCAGTCTGTATGGAAGCGTGCGTGGAAGAAGTTGTTCTCAATACGCTTATAAACAAGCTCCCGATTGAACTTCAAATCAATACCAGGGGCAAAATAAGAAGAACGGTTGAGGAGATTCAGGGTATCAATTCATTCGATAAAGCTTGCCGTCTACACGATATTTCATGCAATATAACACTTATAATTGTAGCCAGTTATATTTGGAATTCCTCTCTAACTCTTCAGTTGTGCTCGACTAACATTTATTAGTATATAGATAGATTGTTGGTAAAGTTTTCATCAATCATGTCTCAGACGTTCACTATCACGGGTAAGA
Organism: Endomychus coccineus; assembly: GCA_958510875.1. Classification (NCBI taxonomy): domain Eukaryota; kingdom Metazoa; phylum Arthropoda; class Insecta; order Coleoptera; family Endomychidae; genus Endomychus; species Endomychus coccineus. Next base: position 114,729,969 of record OY294069.1, read on the forward strand.
GCTCCCGCTTATCTGTAGATTTTCACCCACCTATAGAACTAGATCCTCATTCATATTATTCTATAGCACTTGTTGGTTTGCATACGTACAATAGCATCCCGAACATTGAAGAAGGTTTTAATAAATTTTATTATGAAGATGTGAAGGGTGAGGAAAAAGTAGTTACTATACCTACGGGGTCCTACGAGTTGACAGACATCGAAGATTTCATACAAAGTACAGTTTGTGGGATAGGAGTGAAGCAAGAAGAGCGTGACCGGAAATTATCAATAAAATCTAACAACAACACTCTACACACAGAGCTGAAGAGTGATTTTAAAGTGAATTTTATTCCTAAAGATAGTATAAGCGAACTGTTGGGATTCAGCAAAAAGAAATTGACATCTCGTGAACTACACGTATCTGATCGACCTATAAACATAATCAAAGTTCAAACTATACGCGTAGAGTGTAACTTAACCGCGGGAGCATATTATAACAATAAGATATCTCATACGATATATGAGTTCTCACCTCTTGTACCACCTGGGTTTTCCATTGATATAGAGCCGAAGAATCTTATTTATCTACCGGTCATCAGCAAGACGTCCTTCGATAACATCACGCTGAATATTTTAGATCAGAATTGGAAACCGGTAAATTTTCGTGGAGAAGAAATTATTATACGATTGGAATTGAAAAAGATCGCTAGGGATTATACCTCACAACAATAAATAATAATCCAATACTCACCACCACTCATTATATGAAAGGAATTCAACTGAGAAGGTTGCAGTAGCCATCACTTGAGAACATGGGTTTGGATTTTAGCAATAAAAGACATCTCCATAGTGGTCATCAGTCATTATCTACAACGAGCTCGAGGGAGAAGGTTGCTTCTGCATCACTGTCATTGAAGAAGGAGAAGGTTGCTTCTGCATCACTATCATTGGAAAATATAAATTTTTTGAAGTCCCTTGGTTACAATGTCGGAAAAACTTCAAATATTCAACGAGCCAAACTTCATTGAAGACATCATCCGGGAAGAAACTCATACCTACTATCCACACACAACATCTTTTGGCAACAGCGATGAAATTGAGATATTAATCAATCAACAAGATGTGTTGGTAGATTTGGCATCGTCTGCTTTATTCATCGAGGCAGAATTCCAGCCAGAAGCAAGTGGTGATGGTGAATGTAAACTAACGAATAATTTCGGAGCGTTTCTCTTCGAATATATCAGTTATGAATTGAATGGAAAAGAGATAGACAAAGTACGTGATCCTGGTATTGTCAGCACCATCAGAGCTTATCTAACATATGCCAAACATGAATCTATACCTCTAGCTATTTCTGGATGGTCATTTAAGGATGCATTGAGTTCAGTCTACAATAATAAAATCAGTTTATGGATACCGTTGAATTTTCTACTAGGTCTATTCATTGACTATAACAAAGTCTTGAGTGGAAAACATAAGCTGCGCTTGATAAGGTCTCGAACCGATAACGATTGCTATACCAATAGCACAGGTACGAAGAGGGCTAAAATAAATGTGAAGACGATAGCATTAAAAGTGCGACATGTGTTTCCAAGTGATCAGGTTAAATTTCAAATGTTGGAGAATTTGAGTGCTGAGAAGCCTATTTTGATTCCATTTCGCAGCTGGGATCTGCATGAAAATCCGTTGATGAAGGAGAGCACTCGCGACATTTGGGCTGTTAAAACTTCAATGAATTTGGAACGACCCAGATATGTGATTTTAGCTTTCCAAACTGATCGAAAAAATAATCCTGTTAAGCACAGTGCATATTTCGATAACATAAACTTGCTAAATGTTAAATTATACTTGAATTCAGAGTGTTATCCATATGAAGCAATGAAATTGAATTTCACCGACCAGCAATACGTGGAAGCATACCAGATGTACTATGATTTCCAGAAATCATTTGCAAATAAAATAATAAGCGAACCCATGTTAGATTATATAGCATTCAAGAATAGAGCAATTTTTGTGATTGACTGTTCAAAACAAAACGATGCTATAAAGTCATCAACAGTTGACGTCAAACTAGAGATGGAAAGTTTCCTGAATTTCCCCAAAAACACCAGGGCTTATTGCATCATCATTAACGATCGTATAATGGAGTATTCTCCAATTACAGGATCAGTTCGGAGTTTAGTGTGAAGAACCATGAATCTGTTATTATTTTAATTCTAAATGTATTTTTCTAAATAAATGTTATTATTATTATTTTTGGTATTTTATTTCTCTCACTTTCCCGCAAGACATCACAATAATGAACGAGCCATTTGGTAAAGTACAGTCCCTTGGATCAACCCATCAGGATTGTAATCTAAATTTTAAATATCGCTTCAGGTCTAGAAACAAAAATTTATGCAACTATCTAATTAATAAATATAAAAGTGATTCAGATTATTATGTTATCTTTTCAATTATTATAATATGTAGTACCTAGTGGTTATAAGACAGTTTGCGGTAAACATTCTCTCTTATCTCGAGTGTTGAAGCCGATAAAGTTGTCACATTCAGAATAACGAATATTCATTGATATCAATTCGTTGAAGCTTATTTCTTCATGTGGGTTATCAATCTCAAACTTGAAGAATCTCAAATAAATCCACAGGTAATAATAATCAAACATATTAATTTAGCCCCGACCAACACACAGGCCCTCGTAGTCTCGCAAATGATAGCAATGTTGCATACAAAATAGCTTTAGGTTAGTTACATGGGAAATATCGATATTCTCAAATAAAAGGTAATAAAAGTGGGGCAATTTCTACAGCAGATATTTAACCTCAAAGATTCATCTGATCAATGTTTGAGTCCTCATCGAACCATCATAGTTCGTGAACGATGATGCCAGGCTGTTGAATCACGTGCTAAACAAGTGTCTGAATGTTGATAAAGATCGCTTATGAAGATACTATAGCTCTACTCAATGTTCAGACTTTTATGAAGCATGTGTTTGAATGTCATATAGATTAGCGCTTATGTAAACCCGTGAACAAAAATGTGTTTATCATTATAATCTTTTACGCGAACGTATGGAGTTTGTAAAAGTCGTGCTGGTGAAGGAAAATAGTACAGATTGCTAATGGAGATATTTATATAATTATTATTGGTATTTTATTCCTCATCAGCCCATCATAGTTCGTGAACGATGATGCCAGGCTGTTGAATCACGTGCTAAACAAGTGTCTGAATGTTGATAATGATCGCTTATGAAGAAAGATACTATAGCTCTACTCAATATTCAGACTTTTATGAAGCATGTCATATAGATTAGCGCTTATGAAGATATTCATATGATCATTATCCACATCTATTCCTCATCATAGTTCTACCTCTTGGGGTGGTTGGGGAAATGAGTTCGATCTCTATAAAACTCCCTCGCATATATGTTTCCCATTGAAATTGATTGAATTTTATAAAAAGCTAACTATCCTATGAAGAAATGTGTGTGTCGATGAAAAATGTTTTATTAGTATATTTTTGCATACCGAAAAAATTATATTAGCACATCTATATGTTTAAGATGATTAAAAATGTATTTTGTTATATAGCAATCGAGCTGTACAGACAGTTCGAATAATCATCGTGATGTGTAACACCGCTTCGTCTAGATTCTGTATAGGTATTGGGCTACACCCAGCAGCAGCTAGATTTCGGATCATATTATGCGATTTACAATCAATATGATTCGAATATATACATACTACATGTGTGATTCAAAATAAAGTATTCTCATCGCGTTTGAAGGTGATCGGCGTATCTTTCTTATCTCTCTCGAACCAGCTGTAGCTCTACCGCAAAATCTGATAGTGAATATTGTTCAACCTGCGACATAAACTTATTTGATTTATATCGGATAATTTATGAAACATACATGAATGAATATTATAGCGAATTATGTTTACTTCGGAACTAATTTTGGAAAAACATTTTATATATTCATATTACTTTCGGATAACTTATGAAACTACTTTAACATTGAAGGATCGCTCGCATCATTACGATAATTCCAAGTTGAATACATTGCTGTTGGACATGATTTAGCACGACCTTATCGCACAAGTAAGCTAATGATACATACTTATAATATTATAACGAATTTTGTACTCGCTAGTTCTAATCAAGCAAAAAGTCCTTAGATGATTTAATAGTTATTTCTGCAAACGCTTCATAATATCGCTATTATGAGAAGCAGCATTTTTGTAAACTATCGCATGTTAGATGTTATGACCCCTTATTGAAGACTTGTGGGGGCAGACAATGCGCCGCGTACGATATCATTATAACTCAGACAAAACCCTGCGACTAACGGCATGTACAAACAACCCCACATTTCATTGAAGGCTCCTGCAAGGTAGATACCTCGCTGAAGACCTGCGTGATAGACATCATTATACCTGCACACTCTGTATAACCTCACATACACACCTGTCTCGTTGGAGCTCGCGTGAGCTTCATTCAAATTCACATGACTAACGTCATACATAAACAATCTGTATAACCTCACATTCCATACCCCATTGAAGTCTCCCAACTCCATTTTGTATACTAAAAATAATTTCCATATATGTGTAAGATGATTGAAATCGCATTTTGTAATATAGCAATCAAGTAAGGTACAGACAGCTTGAATAAACGTTTTTGAAAGTAATTTCCTTATAAACATCGCGTTTGAGAGAGATGCAGAAGATATCATTTCTATACTATATATAACATTCCATCTATGCATTCAAGGAATAGCAGCCCTCCCATGATACCTCCGATGAATGCCCGGTCTCTTTCAAAAATCACGTGACTGACGACATGTACAAACAACACTATTTCAAAACCCTATGGGCTAGCGCTATGAAGTCTCACATTCCATACCTCGCTTCGTGACATACCTGCATGACCAACGTCATGTAAAACAATTACCTGCATCATATAGACTGCAATATACTCGCACTTATCACTCAGACCGGATACCCTGCGGTTATATCTACAACATTAAAATCGCTTGTTTTCAATTCCTCCATAGCTGAGCGGTTAAGGAACCGGCTTTGGATTTCATTTCTCGGGTTCGATTCCCGTGTGTAGAAAAAAAATATTTTGATGCTGCTTTACATTGAAGTTCTCCCTAACCTCACATATTGCTTGCTGTCTACCTTGAACGATCAAGCCCTAGCCGTCTACCCGGTAACACCTAGAGGTCAGCAGAAGGTCAGAGACGACCACACCCTAACCATCTACCCAGCTGATAATACCGCGCATGCGCTACTGGTTGCCTACATCTGATAAGGCTCTCTGTCTGGCGGGCCAAAGTGACGCCATGCCTACTAAAATATTTTGTCTTGTGCTGAAAATTAATTTTTTTAATAACATGGGTGGATATGAATTCTCTACTAGAATACTAAAACGTTTTTTTTTATTTTTTTCCTTGAGGGAAGGATTTGAGATTTTTATTATTCTATTTTTCAAAGCTATTACCAAGTTAATTTCAATTTTATGTGATTGATGTGAGTAGTAATGTAAGTACCTCCCCGAATTTGTTGGTTTTTAATACCAGTCTACTATTATCTGATTATTGTCAGTTCTGATCAACTTAGTGTCTAAGAAGGGGACGCTCCGATTCGTTTCCTGCTCAGTAAATTGAATGTCTTGATTAAAATTATTTAAGACCATCAAAGTAGTATCAACCTCTTCCTCCGGGACCGCACATACAATATCATCCACATATTTTTTAATGAATGGTATTTCAAATTGAATTTTTGTGAGACAACTATCTAGTAAAAAATCCATCACCATCCTTGCTATTATGGGACTTAAATTTGATCCCATAGGACATCCAAAAATCTGACTGTAAAAAACATCATTGAAACTGAAATAACTAGTGTTTAAAATTAATTTTATACCATCAAGGAATTCCTCTAGAGGTATAGTGCAATTTGACTTTATATTGTCCCAATTATTTTGAATTACTGTGATTATTAAATCCAATGGTATATTGCTATATAATGAATCTACATCAAAACTAACTAATACGTAGTTAGGTGGTAATTGAAAATTATTAAACAAAGTAGCTGCTTCGAATGATTCCTTTACAAAGTATCTATTGTCATTGTTCACTGACATGGTTAGTACCTCTGCAAAATATTTCGATAAGTTAGATGTTGGAGTGTTCATTGACGAGACTATTGGTCTTAGTGTTACTTGTGGTTTATGTATTTTTGGTAATCCATAGTACTTAGGAGGAACTGCTTTGTACATGTATAGCCTTTTTGCTAAAATATCATCAATTCTTTTCTTTTTTAAACAAGTTATGATTTTGATATTTATTTGTGGGGTCTGAATTTAGTTTTTTATAATATTTCTTATCACTAATACTATCCTCAGCATAGTTTAAAATTAACCTAAACTTCTGTAAGTATTAACCGAAATACATAATTGTCATCTAATTTGTAAAAATTGTAGTACCCTGAAGATGCAATAAATTATTGCGAAATATTGGTAGAGAAAAACAGTTTTGTTTTGATTGCCCAACTACAGGCCGAAATTTCCGTTAACAAACCTTTCTAAATTTCAAAAAGTGACGGTCGTTACTACCTTTCGAATATATATGTATATGATTACATAAAATTTTTTAGTAATTTTCTACACGAAAACAATTATCTTATTGAATTGCATATAGGGAAAAAAATGAGGTCCACTATAACACTTTCTATATAATTTTTGCTATAGATGAAAAGAAAAATTACTCATCAAATGCATGTGAAGAATTCCATCATATTCGTGCTCAGCGACCCCAAAAACCCCTGAGTGACAAATTTGGAGACTGTAGGATGTAAAATATTGTTGAATTCCTGAAGATGGCCTCTATGACCAAGTTTTCTGTGCCTCAGGTGCATGTGAGAAATCTCTAGACATCATATTCGTGCTCAGCGACCCCGAAAACTCCCGAATGACAAATTTGAAGACTATAGGATGGAAAATTTTATCGAATTCCTGGAGATGACCTTCACGACATCGTTGTCCTGTGCCCCAGGTTCATGTGAGAAATTTCTAGACATATTCGTGCTCAGCAACCCCAAAAACCCCCCGAGTGAGACATTTGGAGACTTTAAGATGGAACATTTTGTTGAATTCCTGGAGATGACCTCTATGACCAGGTTTTCTGTGCCCCAGGTGCATATGAGGAATCTCTAGACATCATATTCGTGCTCAGCGACCGCGAAAACTCCCGAGTGACAAATTTGGAGACTCTAGGATGGAAAATTTTGTCGAATTCCTGGAGATGACCTTCACGATGTCGTCGTCCTGTGCCCCAGGTGCATGTGAGGAATTTGTAGACATCATATTCGTGCTCAGCGACCCCAAAACCCCCCCGAGTGAGACATTTGGGGACTTTAAGATGGAAAATTTTGTTGAATTCCTGGAGATGACTTTTATGACCAGATTTTCTGTGCCCCAGGTGCATGTGGTGACTTTTTAGATGTCATATTCGTGATCAGCAACCCCAAAAAGCCCCTAGTAATATTTTTGAGCAGATTCCTTTACTCTGGACCAATTTGTGAATTTTTTTTAGTAGATGTGATCCAGAATTTCGGGCAATGGACGATTGAGCCCCGCGGTCAGAAAAAATTGTGCATGTAATAAAGTAATATGGGACAATTGCGCCCCAGGTCCTTCCTACAATAAAGGACGATTGAGCCCCAACCACCTGTTTTACGGCACTTCATTAAAATAGTATAACTTAAAAACTTGCTTAAAATTGGGAATGAAACATAATGATAAATGTTATACATATATTTATTAAATTAGTAAAAAATTTAAAACCGTGTTTAACAAAATATTTATCAAATTACTAAAACGAACTTAAGCTAAAATAGGTTATTTTTACTTCTAGGTACCTAACCACTATTTTACAAATTTGTATGAAATACTTTTTACAAACTCAAATGGAGTTAGCTCATTTTTATATAAACTAATTAAATTAGTAACATATTCTTGTCGCTTCTTATATTTACTGTTTCCAGAAGGCGCTGGTAAATGTACGCTATTTATTTTGATATAGGAGTTTAACTGAATATCGGATAAAACAGCTATGAACCTAAATATGTCGGGATATGGAAAATAAAAGCTCGAATTTAAGTGACTATGAAAAGACTCACAAGCGTTAGGGGTTCGTTCAGTGGAGTTATCACAAGATGCCCATATATCTGGTTGAAAAGAACAATCATCGGATATATAGTTATCAACAAGATAATCGGCATATTCGATAACTTGGGCATTTTCAGGGATAATAGAATACAAATCTTCGGCAAACACGTTCCCTACATCGGCGGGGTCCAAAAACAATAGCCCAAATGTCCATCGTAACCATTTACCTATTGGCGATTCTGAACTCCGATATTCAGAAACTAGTCCTAGATTTTGTATCTTCCTAAACCAGGATTGGGTTAAGTGGAACCTACAGCCTATGATGGTAACATTAGGCCAATTTTGCCTGATACTACTGTGTATCGCTTTTTCAAAATCGCACACTATTTCTTTGGGATTCAACTCTAAATTTACAGATTTTGAATAATTAATTAATAACTGAAAAGCTTTATTATAAGTTTCCGTATGTTTATTAAGAAGTAAAATAAATACTAGTGGTATGTAGTGTCCATTTTCTATGGTATGAATGGTGAACAATTGCTTAAAAAACTTTGGACAATACTCGAACGTCCCATCTACAAAGAATTTCGGCCTCGAGCATAAGTAACTTAAGTTTGATACACAAGAAAATATAATAATATTTTGGCTAAGAGAATTTACCAGTAAGAAGTTCTCGCCTTTGTTGGTTTTACAGATTTATGATATAGGTGAGGTGTGAACATGTTCTACAGATCGAGGCAGACAAGGCAAAATGTTTCTTCTTGATCTGTATATACTTTTTCGTACATTGCTTATATCAGCCACCGTCACATTTATATCTCCTGCACACCGAATACCACTATTGATAATTTTTGAGGGGGGTTGAGAAATATCTTCGACTGCCTTTCTTTTAAGTAAGTTTTGAAGCTCTCTATCAGCGCGAGCCCACAAATCGATATCGATGTTTTCCAGAGAGCTAGATGTATTAAAAAACTTGAATCACCTTTGCTTCTAATTTTTCATTGATGGGATGATTATGTTCCCCGTTTCTCTTTAAAAGCACTTCTTCTGTCTTATCGACAGAAATCGAAGACGGACAGACGGACTCCATTTTAATGTAAGTAAAACTATAAATTTAAAACGTTCGTAAGCACAAACAGCCGACAAATGAATAATAATAATTGAATATCATGAAAGGGTGGCAAAACAGAGGTGGGGAATTCCTAAGCAGGTACGTAAACTGAATTCGGGGTCCAATCGACCTATTGCTTAATCGGGCACATCGCTACCATAAAACTATCAACTTTGAGGAGCGCAATTGACCTGTACCCAGAATTTCACTCGTCTTTGGGGGGGAACACCCCAAAAATTAATTATAACCAGTACCCTATAAAGGGTTAATGTTGATAGTATAAAGTAGGGAACACTTACCATTTTATAAAGAATCAAACCGTTGAAATTGCAGTCAGCAGGTATTCAGCACTTACATTTTTAGAAAAAAAAGTAGTAAACAAAATATTATACAAAACAACACTTGACAAAATGAAAATAACTTTAAATGTAAAAATTAATAGGATTACTTGTTTTTGTTGCACGGTCCAGTGAACTAACCGGTTTAAAAAACGCCTCTGCCGATGCATCCCTTTTATAGCGCTCCAGGCATTATTCATGTCTGAACAGGAAAAATCAAGAAACTACCGCCTGACATGTTCTCGCAACATAGGAATCGGCAGTAACTGGATGATATACTAATAAAATTGCGTGTGTATTTATACCTTATACTATTTAATTTCAAACTTTTATTTTAAAATTAATTTTTGTTTTTTGTTTTTTTTTTGCAAATTTTTTTGCAATTTTTGATCCTGGGTTTTGGCGTGCCGTGTGCATTGCACACTTTACACATATGGTAGCAGGGGTCCTGAAGATTCCTATACGCTAAAGAAGTATCGGCTTTGAGAAACGCGCGCGCCGTCTGCTGGGTGCTCGCAGCATTACTTGTAGGCAACGTTTGTAAACAACACCGTTGCATTCGTATGGACTTGCCTGTTTGTTCCTCGAATTATTCGTTTTTCAATTGTTTTTAATTTTTAACTAGGCAGTATGAGCCTAGTAATAAAAAGTCATTTTCAAGAAGTGAGACTTGATTGTTTTCGTAACAAGAGTAAATCAAAGGGCAAAAAGCTGGTGGAAAGCTGTCATGTCGGCAGCTTGAAAGAGGAACGCCGTGATTGTAATGTTTTTATCACAGGCGTTGTTTTAAGAGAAACTCCTGGTGCTACCAGTACCAGAAAACATGAAAATTTATATTATCTTGTCGTAGAGGTTGGTTATTCTTTTTTATTTAATTCAATTCAATGAGTAAGTGAAAAAATTATTTACCGGAAATAGATAATATGCAGATGAATAATATTTACTCATGAAATTTTATATGCCTTATTGAATAAAAACTATTATTTAACTTATTTGTAAAATAAGGTATACAACGTGTTTTCAGAATAAAAAATATAATGAATATATTTTTAAACACTTATATAATTCACTTTGTAAAAATTGTGATTTAGAATTTAATTTGATCTCTCGGAGACAATAAATAAATTTTAAATATATTTAATACATTATATATACTATATAATTTTATATATTCAATAAGGGAAATATATATATTCCGAAGGGAAATAAACAGGTTTCATTGCCCGGCACATGGCAATTATGAGCTGATTATTTCCCTGACGGGTATAAATATATTTTTGTACACTGAAAAAAAAACGCACGCTGCAGCTATTTGTATTTTCGTCAACGAAGAAAACACGTGTTCGAAAACGGATCAGTCAATGGTATATAATAGGCCCCCCGAAGTCCAGCTAGAAAAATATCGAAAAGGTTGCACCATCGAGGAAATGCTGAAGAAACGCAATTTGTCTGACGTCGACATCACAATTTTACCAAATGAAGTTTTTTAATCCAAAGATGTTCAAAACGCAGAGCCAATTTCTCCTGAAAATTGTTCTTTTTTCGAAACTATGAAGTCAGAAATTCAGATAGAAAAATCAAAAACTGAAAAAGAAACTGATGAGCCGGCAAAGCTTGTTAAAATCAATGATTTTATAAACGAGCTGTATGAATTTCAAATTCGCTGTAGTGCACCTACTTATCATTATACGTTACTGGTGTCAAATTGTGCAATTTTTTTGTGTACTCTTCCATAGATAGTGTTTTGATACAAATACCGCGAAACGAGAAATTCCTGGCAAGCCTTTTCTAGGGATCGACCGATACCGATATTTATATCGGCCTATCGGTGATATCGGCCTCATTGGCCGATTATCGTATCGGCCGATATCAAAAACCGATAGACCGATATATTTTTTTATTGGGAAAAAAAATCAATTTGAAAAATGAATGAAAAAAATACACTTCCATTAAAAATATATCTTTATTGCCAATAAAAAGTATGTAACGTAAAATCAACTAAATTCTTTGACTAGTAATTAAAAATTAATAAAATAAAACCCTATGCGGATTGCAACTATAAGGTGAAATTATTTCACCTTACTAAAATACAAAAATAACTGATTAATACTGATAATTTAGTTTTGGTAGGTTGTGATGCAAAAACAATAAGCTTTCTGCCCTATCAGGAGTTAGCCTGCTACGTTTTGCATCATAAATATTACCAGCTTCAGAGAAAACTTGTTCGCTGGGGACACTTCCAGCTGGTGCAGACAGGTATATGGCAGCCTGCGGAAAAAGATTGGGAAATCTTAATTTATTGTCGTTCCACCACTGAACGGGATTTTTATTTCTGGAAATTATTGGATGACTTTGATATAATTTAATTTCATCATCCAGTACCTCAACAAAAGCAGACCTTTGTTTTCGTTTTCGCTTCGAACTTCCTGATGTGCCTTCACCAGCAAAATGTTCGTAAGATTCCCAAAATAAATCATGCACAGACTTTGATGCACCTGAATCCCTTTCCATAGCTAGCAATTTTACTAGTGGCATATTGTCCTCCCCATCACTTTCACCATCCGTAATAGTTTCGATTATGCCGCTGCCTCCCTCTTGAACAGTAATTTTTCTTTTTAATATTTCATAGATTGGTCCTCCTTCATTGTCAAAAAAACTGTTCTTGAAACGTGGATCCAACAACGTGGCCAGCGTAAAACTTTCTTCAGTAAAAATATGGTTGAATCGTTTTTCCAAGTTTTTTTGTAGACCACTCCTCAATGTGTCTACACCAGAAAATATGGCACTTTTTGAACGGTTGCTCAAGTACGAATCTAATGTTTTAACTAGGGGTATCACCTCTGATATGCAACACTCCCTGTTACTTGAGAGTTTAGTTATTTCCTCAAAGGGTTGTAAAAGGTTGATAAGCTTTTGAACCAAATCCCATTGGTGGAATGTTAGGTCTGTCAAATCTGGATTATCCAAGATATAAATACTGATAACCTTTTTTTGTTCTAGTAATCGTTCCTGCATGTAATAAGTTGAGTTCCATCTGGTTTGTATATCTTGGATAAGTTTTTTTGTTGGGACATTCATTTGTTCTTGTAGCTTTTTGAGTTTATCACAAGCAGTTGCAGAGTGATTGAAATGAGTCACAATTCTCCTTGCTTTGGCAATAACATCTATTACTGCCCTTTGGCAATCAATGGAGTCTTTTATTGTTAATTGTAAAGTGTGAACAAAACAACCCTGATATTTCATTATAGCGCCGACGATCCCTTTTTTCATATTGGAGGCGTTATCTGCCAACAAGAGGTGAATTTGGCTTTTTTTCAATTTCCATTGGTCTAATAGATCTTGAAGCATCTCAGATATGGTGTCACCTGTATGGGTGCCTGGAAAACCTCTACAAGCTAGAACAAATGACTCTCGGTGACTAGATACATTTTTATTCCAAAAATGAGCCGTCAATGATATAAAAGAACAATTGTTGTGTTGACAAGTCCATATATCTGATGTTAGTGACATTTTTCCGATCATCTCATCATCTATTATTTTCTGTACACGAGATTTGCACTTTTGAAAAATGTCTGGCACTACAGTTTCACGGAAATATGTGTCTGATGGTATGGAATATAAAGGAAATCCTTTTTTTAATAAGCGTGTAAAACCAGTATCCGAACAAATGGAAAATGGTTGATTGTCGGTAGCTATCATTTCACCAATTAATTTATGAATTTCCTTAGCCTTTTCTGAATTTATATCCCATTGTCGAATATTTTCAAATGCAGTTTTAATACTTATTTGTGGTTTTTGTTGACGAAGTTGAATTCTGATATTAGACTGATTCGATGTAGATGGGGCACAATTTCCAGTTTCTGTTTCTAAGATCGCAACTTTACCTAAAAAGGTAGTGAAAAGATTTACATACCTATTTTTTATTATTACAAGTTTTTGCTACATACCTGAATCAGTTATCTGACTATATTCTACTGGGTGGTTTTTCAACAGATGGTATTTCATATTAGAAGTGTTGGCAGTTTTTCCTTTGCCACCCAATGAAACAGATTTTTGGCAGATTTTGCAAATTGCACGTTCGTTTTTCTCATCGTTTCTCAATATTTTTTCAAAATATTGCCATAAAGGGCTTGTTTTTGGCATTTTGATTTTGTCACAACATACAATAATAATAAATAATTCCACCGCTCAGTTTACTTCTTACTTCAAACAAACACTATAATAATATACTTTAAAAATAGTTAAACAGGAAACACTTTGGCCTCTACTTTATTCTATACTTCGAACACAACTAAAATAAGGCACAACTTAAAATTATCATGAAACGACAGAAGACAAATACAAGTTAGGACCTACAGGAACGTCCGACGACGGTAGCGCAACACTTGCATTCAGCAATACGGAGAAATTTCCAAGCGAGACAGTACAGTTCTACCAAAATATCTGAAAGAATTAGGAAGGAATATTTTTTGGAAAATTCTGATTTCAAAATGATAAAGGACGAAATGGAAGTATTGCTGGAGCTGAAATGAAGTAAAGTTCTACCCACATAGCTGAATATGTGAAATTTTCATTAAATGCGTGAACGCTCATATTGAGTGCCTTATCACTGGATATATTACGACGGATGCGAATTATGGACGTACATGTTTTTACGGTTTCAGCTATGTTAGTACAACTGTACGAACCACAATGGAAAAAAATTAACGGCCGATAGACCGATATATCGGTATATCGGTATTTGAAATATCGGTATCGGCCGATTATCGGTATCGGCCAAAATTTCTATATCGGTCGATCCCTAGCCTTGTCCCAAAAATCGAACAATTTTATTTTCAAAACTTCCTCCCAATTCTGTGCAAAAGTTCCTGAAAAGCAAGGTACATCAAACAAGTTACATTTGTATGAAACATGATAAATTAATTTCAAAACTTTATTTGTAAGTAAGGTTTATTCTGTACTTTGCCCTTGTCCCTCTTGTACATTTTTTATAATTGGCTCTTTTGTATTTGCTAAGGCACAAGCAACATGCACAACTTTATCAATTCTTGATAACATTTCAACATTAATGTGCTCCAAAATTTTGAAAATTTTAATTCTTTGTATAGCTCGTTCAACGTGGATCCTAACGCTCGCGATTTCATAGCCTTCTAAAACTTCTTCTTTCGTGAATTGAGAGTTAAAAGCGAATGGAGGCATTACTAAAGTACACTGACGTTTGAAGAGTTCTGTTTGCCTTTTTTCCCGCAAATTCTAACATTTTCCGCACTCATTTTCGAGACATTCGCTTGATAAACACACGCGTTTGATAGATGAGAACGTAAAGCTATGACTCTAGGTAATGATGATGACGGCTACACGGTGGCGCCACCAGAGATACTTCTTTAGCGTATACTACATTGCTCATTCCACTGCATATACAAGGTGTTCCATCTCAGACGAGCCACCCCGTATATTCCTTATCCCATAGTGAGTGGAAAAATCTCCCGAAACACGTCGAATGATTTTGTTTGGGGGACATCTTTTGACGTATATTTGAGGCTTGAACGAGCAACCCCCTAATAGGGGGAGCTTCAACCCCTCAAAATTGAATAGGGGAGAGGGGTTGAGTGATACGTCATTTGAAAGGTCTTGGAAGCCTCTTTACAACGGTGTATGAAAAACGTAAATTTGATGAACCGTTTTCGCCAAAAATTAATTTTGTTGCTCGAATGCGCCACCTTGAATATTTTGGTTATTTGTACAATGTAAAACCTCATTTTTATTAAGCCTCTTTTACAAACTTAAACAATCTTCAAAAAATCACATTCGTAAAAAAATTGAATTGTGTTGTCTTGCTTACAATGAAAAAAATTAAATCTGCGTGTTTAAATCAAATGTTGAAATAGTCCTCCATTGACTTCCATACAATAATACATTCTCTCAAACTAATAAATAAAAAAACAGCAAAACGTTTCCTTATGTTGCCTTCATTTTTTGTTCTTAGAAGGTGTTTATTTGGTTTTAACGTTTCTTCGATCATTTCATGATTTTAATCAATCTGCTGATTTGTTTAAAATTTCAAAAAATATGGTGTACACATTGCAAGAACGTGTTGAGCTGGTTAGCCTTTATTACCAAAATCAAAATTATGCCCGAGCGGCTGCAAGGATATTTGACGAAAACCATCCTGAACGTAGCGTTCGCCATAAGTACGTAATGGAATTGATTTCAAAATTTGTGGAGACGGGTTCATTAATGAATAAAAAAAAGGCTCCCATTGCAATTGTTAATGATGAAGGAGCAGCTGTGGCGGTATTGGGACATGTCCAACTTATGCCAAACACGCAATCTTTACAACTTTCTGCAGTTTCCGGTATTAGCCAATCTTACGTTTTCAGAATTTTACATAAACACAAGTTCCATCCGTACAAAATTAAATTAATTCAGGAATTAAATGATGATGATTGGGATCGAAGGCAAGAGTTCTGCGAAATTATGGTCGAGCGTGTCAACAATAACCCAAATTTCTTGTACAACGTTTGCTTTTCTGACGAATGCACTTTTTTACTTAATGGAGAGGTTAACCGGCATAACTGTAGAATTTGGAGCGATACAAATCCTCATGTATTACGAGAAGCTCACACTCAACATCGGGAAAAGCTAAACGTTTGGGTAGAAATTTTGGGAGACCACCTAATTGGACCTCTGTTTATTCCTGGTAATTTAAATGGCGAAATTTAATATAATAATTAATAATACACTAATCTATTGTTTTATTACAATATGCTATTATAATTAATATAATAGAGAGTGCCCTTACAGGATACATAACTTATACCTCTTTAAGTTGAATTATTAAGGGCAAATCCCTTTCATTTTTCAATTGAATACTTTCCAATGGTATTCCTATTTCTGCAATTTTGGTATTTTCTTCAATCATCTTTTTCGTTACAATTTTACATGCAAGGTACAAGGTTATTAAAATTAGGATTACGTATAGAATATTTGTCCATATACTTATATTATTATGATGCACTTTCACTGGTTCAATTGATTGAATTTGTCTCTTACTATTGTACATTTGTTGAACGAATGGATCTAGCTCGTCCAATTCGATGTTTTCAAACTGAAGTGGTATTTCGGTTGGTTTGTTTTTTATTTCAGTAGTATCTATTTTTATATTTGGTACTTCAACGTATGTTTGTTCCATTCCTGGATTTTGATAGGTTCTTATAGTTTCTTCTTTTATTCGTAAATTACAGCCTTTTGGAATTGTTACGACATTGCTACCTTTTATTGTATTTTTATATTCGTTTTTTATGCATTTCACAGTCACTGTTGTTCCTTTTGGTACTACAACAATCCATTTATTGTCCGTTATCTTTTGTATTCTGTTTTCCAATATCTTCATTGGCTTAGGATGACATTTGTTATAATTTTGGGAAAATGATAATAGTTGATTCTCGCTTGGGCTGTTGTTTGTAACGACTTTGATATTCCTTGATTCACATATGTATTCACTTTTCTTGATTTCTCGACATTCATCATTGAACATCGTGTATCTGTTTTTATTCAGGATAAGGTATTTGGTTTGTGGTGTTATTGATTAAAATTGGGATTCTCGTTTGATTGATAATAGTTGTAGCTGATTCTTTTTACTTTTTGAAATTAATGGCTTAATGCTTATCAATTCTTTTAATAATTGTGTTGATTCAATTAACGATGTGTGAAATGTTTTTAACTTAGCAAACACTACAACATTTTCTAAGGTATCTAGGATTTTACCCGTTGTCTCTATAGCTAAATTAATTTGCGTAAACACATTGGTTGACATTACTAGTGAATATAGGTCTGATTCTGATTGATAAATTATTCTTAATTCATCAATTTTCATTCTCAATATTTCTTGATTACACGATAGTTTCTTGATTGTTACATCTATTCGTTTGTTGTTTCCATAGTCAAGGATATTTGGTTTTCTAATGCCTTTTATCTGTTGTTGATTACCGTTTAATTGACTTATTGCATACTCATATTTTTCAGCATCATCCCGATCTAAATTTCCCGTTATAGCTTTGATTATATTTCCTAATCCATTTATCAAACCTCTTTTGTTTCAGTTTTGGGTATTATCGATTGATTTGATTATCAATTTTTGAAATAGTATGTTCAGTTATATAGCAATAATTAAGTAATTATTCAGTATGTCTTTTCTTATCGTATATGGTGTTTTTTAATTTCATATAATTTTCTTTCAAATTTTCATATTTATAAATTAATGAATCCAATTTTATTGTTTGAATAAAGACCAATAGTCTGTTGTGTTTTGAGTTCTGCCTAGTTTTATTAGTATAATACCAGGGTTGTCAGTAATTTCTTTTATTTTCACATCTTCTATGTCCCCTTTTGCTGATTTAATCGAGATATTGCTGCAAGGCAGATGCAGATTGTTCATCTGTAACAATAACATGTTTTTTGAATGTACGTATTTCTTCACTATCATTTTCAATTAATGCTACATTTTTATTACTTATTTTCTTTATTTCATATGGTACTACATTCCTATCAGCTGTTTTAGCTCTTTTTGTTCTATAATTTTTCTCGTACACTTTCGAACCTACTTGTAATTTTTCTAATTCACATTCTTCATTGTGTTTATTTGCTGTATTTGTTTTGTCCTTTTCTTTAAATTTATTATATGTAGTTTCTAACTTATCTCTATGTTCTTTTTCATAAGTTTGGAACAATTGTTTTTCATAATCTATATCATATGGATTTTTTTCATTGAATCTTCCTATTGCTAATTCTATTAGTGTGAAATTCGTACTTGCATTTATTGAGTTATTATACGCTATAATTGCGTATTTCATTAAAGTTGCTATTGGGTCTTTATCATTTTGCTTTAGTAATCTTACATGTTCTTGTATCGTTGAATGTAATCTTTCAATTAATCCATTCGATTCTGGATGATTTTTGGTAATGAAATGAATTTTACTTTTATGTATTTCTAACAAATCTTGGATTACTTTACCAGTGAATTCTGGTCCATTATCTGTAGTTAGTAGTAGTAGGAAAAAAATGATAATACTGTCTGTTACGTCCATACTATTTTTTGATTGAATTGGTATTGCTTGTCCGACCTTTGAGAAAACATCTACAATTGTTAGATAATTTTCTTTCTATATTACGAAAGTATCTAAATGTAATTTTTGAAATGGTTTATTCGGGGTTGTGGATTATTTTCCGACCAATAATGACAATTATGTCGATTTACAGTTGCATTATTATGAAAACGACTCATCTGACCACAATATCGAGCTGATAATATCATCTTCACGTGCCGTAGCTAACCACGCAAGAAACGCAAGTCTCCTCTCGTAATCTGTGGGTAGTAATCCTTGATGCAGATGAATTTTAAATGGTTTGAATTTGGCAATTTTGAGAATGCGCTGAATTGATGAACGAGAAATACCGCTCTCCTGTTCTATGTTTTTAAAAGAGATATGGGGATCAACAACCACTCTTCCTAAAACTGCAACAGTATGCTCTTCGTCCGTAGAATTTTTTCTTTTAAAGAAATGAATTTTTTCTATGAAATTATCCATTTGTTGCCAAATTCGAAGCCAAGCGTGTGAAATACATAGATAGCACTTGGCATTCGTCTATCAGGGTATTTCTCTCTGTATGCACGTAGGGCATCCCGACGATTATTTTCGCATTTTCCATAAATCAGTATCATATCCAATTTCTCTTGATTAGTGAAGTTAGCATCATTTTCACGGTTATTCATTCTTGAATGTTAGTTTCTCCGACACGCACACAACTATTCAGAATTATTAACTGTCAACGTTACAAACAAATGTATTCAAATGTTTCCATGGCAGACTAAGGGCCAGTTGTACAATCATGAGTTAAACCGCAGTCAGGAGTAAACTAGAGTTAAAGTCGTAAAGGATGTTGTACATTCAGTGGTCATCTCTCGAACCATAGTTAACTCATTGATCATCTTCACCCACCGACTTCGGTAGGTTAACCTTGGTTCAAGGCAAGTTTAACTTCACTTTTGATTTTCATCTTGTTTTGAATGCGAGTTTGGCGCTTGAATTATAAAGTTGTGTATTTCATAAGTTATTTCTGGCATCGTCATGGACATTGAATTGACTGACGACGAAGATTTTATGGAGCTGATTGAAGTGATTAACGACGGATTGCAAAGAATTCCTCGGAGAATTCAGGAGAGAGAAAATCAAAAATGGACAGAAGAGGATTTTTTCAATAGATTCCGCCTTACCAAAAACTCTGTGCGTCTAATACTCGGTGAAGTACAAGACACGATAAAATCGCCGACTAATAGATTTGTTTGGAAAACGTAACAAAATGCGCTCCAAATAATAACTTCTACAATTGCTTTTAGAAATCACGCAGTTTCCGCTGAAGACATGCTGCTATTAATTTTAAGTTTTTTTGCTTCTGGTTCCATGCTTATTGCAGTTGGTGACTTTTTTTACATGCATAAGTCAACAGCAAGCCGGATTGTACATAAAGTTTCGACAGCTATTGCTCAATTGAGGCCTCGTTATGTTCAATTCCCAACCCATCCGGAGAGAATAAATGAAACTCGTCTAGGATTTTACAGGATAGCCAGGTTACCAAAGTGCAAAGGTGCTATTGACTGCACATACATTAAAATACAATCCCCTGGAGGAAAAAATGCCGAAATATACAGAAATAGGAAAGGCTATTTTTCTATCAATGTTCAATGTATCTGCGATTCAACTCTGAGAATTACAAACATCGTATGCCGCTGGCCTGGTTCCAGTCATAACTCAACAATATTCAACATGCAGAATTCGTGGTAGATTTGAAAATGGAGAATTTGGCGATAACCTTCTAGTGGGTGACAGTGGTTATGGAATCAGAACTTACTTGATAACACCATTGAGGAACCCGTTAACACAAGCTGAACACCTGTTCAACGAATCACAAATAAGAGAATCTTTCAAATTGTTTGTTTAGGTTTTTGATTGTATGTATGATGTGACTTTATTTACATTTTTATTTTTCGGCCCTGAGGTAAGAGCAAGCGTCCTCGACTTCGAAGTTTTTAATTTGGCAGGTGTATATGTGGACCAATCGGCCACCATTTATATATATTAATATAAAAAAATTACTTACTATTTTATTTGCCCCACGTTTGTGACAATTATTATATAAATTATTCTTACTGTTTTATTTTTCCCCACGTTGTGGTGACAATTATTAATATAATTCTTACTGAGTTTTTGTTATTAATAATTATATTTTTGATTCTACCGGCTAGCTTTTTATCTTTTTTTTTTATTGTATTTGAACTTTGAATTAATGTTTATGAAGTTTTTGAACTTTTGAAGTTTATCTGAAGTTTATCTATAGAATAATTTTATACGGAATTAAACACAATGCTCTTTGATTTCACAATATTTAATTTCTTGACTCTTTTTATCTCGGGTAATTAAATTTTATGTTTTACAAGATCTATGATATAACCTTAAAATCACTTTTACTACTAATATTTGTGTATACAGTTATAATCAACAATCTTCCTTTTACTTTACAGATAATACTGGTAATATGATGTAGAAATTATAAACAAACTTACGTTTAGATAATATCCAAAAGTGTGTTTAACAATGTTGGCAATGTTCAATTTACTTCTTTTTAATTTCGTTGATTCACTTTTTACACAATACTCTGCTATTTCACGATAATCACAGGTAACTAATTTTGGATACTTCTCCTTGAGAATCAGGAACTGTTGATAATACTTTGTTTTATTCTTTTAGATAAGATATAAATTTTTCGATGCTTTATTAGAATTATATTGAAGAATGGCAATCGTTGGATACTTCTTATAAATTGGAGGTTATTACAACCTTTTACTTGGTTAGATACTTGGAACACTTTTTGACTTTTAATAATTTTTACTAACTTCGGTTACTTGGAACTTATTGAAGTTTAGAACATTTGAGTTCACCGATGTTAATTTTTATAAACTTAGGTTAGACATTTTTTTGGTGAGGTGCCAGAGAAGCACAGTCTCTACTTAGATGTAATTGCAAACTGACTTGGCTTGTCTTTCAGATCCTTTTATAGGCCTCCAAAACCGACGCTACATTCATGTCATTTTCCACCTATTAGGTGCCTTCTTTTCATATCAAGAATGTCAAGTTAATTGTTGTAAAACTGACAGAAGTATCTCATTGTTACCAGCCTGACACTAGGAATTCGTCTCGACCAATCAGAATTTAGTATTCTATAATTTTTGAATTATTGGAGATTTTCAACTTATTTTAATTGATAGTGATTCCTTCTTTTTAAATTAATATTGCCTACATTTTTCCACACACTTTGGTATAATAT
This sequence comes from Endomychus coccineus, assembly GCA_958510875.1. NCBI lineage: Eukaryota > Metazoa > Arthropoda > Insecta > Coleoptera > Endomychidae > Endomychus > Endomychus coccineus. Next base: position 114,751,955 of record OY294069.1, read on the forward strand.
AACCTATGATTGGGTTATTATCAATATGATTATTCCCATATTTATGGTTTTCTTGACAGTTACTCATTCTTAAATCTAATACATACTATATTATATCAATAACATTCTTTTAACATTACATAACTCAAATTTACTAATCCTAACTTATATCTATAACATTATTCAATGTTTTGTACTATCTCATGATAGTTTTGTAATCACTTTAATTATGATTTCTGCCTTCGTTACACAGTACGTTTCTTCACTTTCACTGAAGTTCTTGTTTATCACTTCTTATTCTATTACATTGTTGTTTATTATGTTTTACATTGTTAATTTTAATATCCTAACTATTATTTAGATTTTAATATTGTTTTTAATTCCATATAAATATCTTTTATTTGATCTTTTCTGATTTTCAAAGTTCGGTAAGTTATTATTTTTAAATTTTTATTGTTTATGAAATGAAATCATAACAAATTCCCCTAAATCAATTTTAACATATTAATCACATTAATATTTAAAATTTATTTATCTTTTGATTTTATTTTCATGAACTAAATTTATTAATAATTATACTTGTATATTTGATCAATATTAAATATTCCCCTTATCTTTCCATTTTCAGGATTCATTAATTCATAACTATTTTCAGCATTTTCATTCATGACTACATATGGACCTTCAAAAGCAAAACATAATTTTCCACATATATTCTTTTTATTATTAGTTACTCTCATTGCTCTTACTATTACTAATTCCCCTATTTCAAATTTAACTAACCTTCCCCTTTTTCTCATTTCCCTATTCATATACTTTCTTGCATTTCTTTCTAACCTATTACTGATATCTTTCAAAATTTCATTTCGTTCTACTGAATTTCCATCTAACCATTTTCTATCAGGTTCTTCGCCTTTCATTATTAATACAGGTGTTTTCTCTGTTGTAGTATTTGGACAATGATTTAAACATTTTTCTACTCTGGATATTGATTCATCCCATTGACGATGTTTACCCTCACAAGATATCCTCAGATATTTTATTACTTCCTGTATATATCGCTCTGATGGATTGGATTGAGGATGTCTGATGCTTGTTAATTGGTGAAAAATTAAATTCCTTTTGCAAAAATACTTGAAACGTATGTTTTTGAAATATGTTGCGTTATCTGTAATTAACTTTCTTGGCCTACCAATTTCTTCAAAATAGTTTTCTAACTTATGCATTACTTCTCTACTTTTTGTCGTTTTGCAAGCATATAATTTTATATATTTAGAAAATAAATCTACTACAACCAAAATATGTCTATTTCCTTTTTCTGTTACTATTAACTCACTTAAAAAATCTATTGCTACTATTTCTAAACATTCCTTTACTATAATACTCTTTGCTAAATTGTGATTAATTATATTTTTAGGCTTTGCTCTTTGACATATGTCACATTTCTTTGTGATTTCTTTTGCAATTTGGTAATCTCCATTACCTATATAATTTTCTCTGAATGTGAGCCACATTTTCCTTGCTCCTATGTGATTGAATTCACTATGTAAATGATTTAAAATTTTAAAAATTAGATTTTGATTTATTCTGTATAATTCTTTCCTGCCTATATCTTGTAAATAAACTCCCTCTTTGATTTTACATTTCTTTTTATCCTTCTCTGATGAAGTACTTTGATTGTCCTTAATGCTCTCTAATGAAAATAAACCCCTTACTTCTAATAAAATATTTGCTCCTACTTTATATTTCCTTTCATCAATTTTTAAATTTCCCTCTTCTCTTGTTAAAGTATCAGCTATTATATTTAATTTTCCTGGAATATGTTTTATTTCAAAATCATACTCCTGCAATAACAAAATCCGTCTTTGAATCCTACTGTTTACAAACTTGTTTTTAAATATACTTGTTAATGCACTATGATCAGTTTCTACCCTTACTTTATTCCCTAACAAATAAAATCTTAATTTCTTTACACAAAAAACTATACTTGCTAATGCTAATTCAGTGACACTGTAATTTTTTTCATGATCTTTTGTCATTCTTGACACAAAACTTATGGGCACTTCTTCATTATTTTGTTTTTGTAATAAAACACTACTGAATCTTTGTTTAGAAGCATCTGTTCTTAATATGAAAGGTTTATCATATTGTGCATGATAAACTTTTAATTTTTGAATGAAAATATCTTTTAAATTTTGGAAAGCTTCGTGTCTTTCATTATCCCATTTCCATTTTACCCCTTTTTTGAGTAATTCTACTAATGGAATCTCCTTCTGACTTAAATCAGGAATGAGCCTTTTGAAATAATTTATTAGACCTAAGAATCCCCTTATAGTTTTAAGGTTGGTGGGTCTTTTGAAATTTTTAATTACATCTAACCTATCTTCATCCATTTCTAAACCTTCCCTCGTTAATTTATAACCCAAAAATTTAACTTCTGTTTTATAGAATTCACATTTCTCAATATTTATTTTTAAACCTGCTATATCTAATTCGTTCAAAACTAATTTTATGTGATCTGTATGTTCTTCTACTGTTCTAGAAAATATTAATATGTCATCGCTATAATGAACTACAAAAATTTCAGATCTATTTAATATTTGATTCATACTCCTAACTAACGCACTGCATGCACTTTGAATACCAAAAGGCGTAAATTTAAAACGATACACTTCTCCATCTATCATAAAACCAGTGTAATCTCTACAACTTTCATGTAAAGGAATCAACCAGAAACTATGTCTTAAATCAACTTTACTAAAAACTTGTGCCTTTACTATTCTTACTATTATTTAGGAGCTTCATATTGTGGTACTGACAATCTATTCAATGTTCGAGCATCTAAACATAACCTAATATCACCATTTGACTTTTTTGCTATAACAATAGGGTTTATATATTTTGTTTTACTTCTTTCTATTATGTCTTGTTCTAGCATTTCACCGATTTTTTTCCTAACATCTTCTATGTACTTGTATGGAATTGGATAGTTCTTGGGTTTAAAATTTTCAATTTCTTTGACTTGGAATTTATGAATATAATTACTAGCTATACGAGTTTCATCTATTATTAAACCTTTATGTTGAGAAATTATTTCTGATATTATTCCCCTAAACTTCTCGGATATTTTCATCTGCGAGATTATTTCATTTAAATTTCTGCTTGAGTCTTTTCTTTCGACCGCATTTATTATATTGCAACCTTCATTTGGTCTGTCAATATTTTCATTTTCCCCTTTCCCTATCTTTATAATTTCATCTAACAACTTTATTTCCTTTTCCTCGTAATCTATAATAATTCCATGCTTTTCTAATTCATCAGTTCCCATAACAATATCCAATTTCATATTCGGCACTACAAATAATTGCATCTCTAGACTTGACTTCCCTATTATAACATGCTCAGTAATCATTTTTGATACTTCAGTAATTTTCTTTCCACTAATATTTACTAATTTTACTTTTGGTATTTTCAATTGATTTGTTAATTTTACTTCGGACAATAGTTCTTCCCTTATTAATGATATTTCTGATCCCGTATCACACAAAATTTCTACTTCTTTCCCTATTAAAAAACCTTTTAATTTAATTAAACCTATACTTTCATTTTCTTCCCTTTGCTGTTCGTAGTCAATGTATTCCCTCTGATTTTCATATAATACATTAACGTGGTATTCGTGCTTTCTTAAAAATCCTGATTTTGTTGATTATTTTGACTTGAAGAGTCTTCCCTTTCCATATTACTTTCAATCCTACTACAGTTTACTTCCCTTTGATTATTTTAATTTCTATTTTCATTTCTACTATTATTTCTATTATTATTATTTTGACTTCTATAATCCCTATATCTATTTCTATTTTGATTAGCATTATTTCCATTATATCTATTTTCCCTATTATAATAATTTTGGTTTCTATTATCCCTATTTCTAAAATTGTTTTGATAATTATTATTTTGGAATCTATTATTATAATTTTGATTTCCCCTGTAATTGTTCCTGTTATCATTATATCCATTTTGTTGCCTAGTTCCTATTTTATTCTTATTATCAATTCGGTTTAAGTATGATAGTAGTTGATTCATGTCTTTAAGATTTGCAATGGCTATTGCTTCAGATATTTGACTTCGATACTGTCTTGAAATGTATAAAACTATCTCTTCCTCTCTCATTTTAGGTTCTAAATATTGCGCTTCATTATATAGGCTAAGTGCATAAGCACTCATGCTTTTTCTAGTCCCTTCTATATACTTCCTAAAATATAACCTTTCTCGACATTTCGACTGCTCATTTTCACCCCAAAATTTTTTTAAAAATTCGTCTATAAACTCATCTAAACTATTTAATTCCCTTTCTTTGCAATTGAACCACAACAATGGTTCATCAACCAATCGTTCTCTTATTAATTTTTTCATTCTCTCTACATTCCTTACATACTGTATTTCATTTTTTAAATCTTTGACAAAAATGCATGGATGTAATAATTTTATGTTTCCATTAAATTTTATTGTGTTTTCATGACCTATATTTCTGTATTCTATATTCATTCTCTCTTCGGATCTATTCTCAATTCTTTTTATTCTTTCATCCTGTTCATTTATCAATTTTTCCTGATTTTCTTTCATACTTTGTACATTCACATTCACATTCTCTTCAATATTCTTCCCCATATCATTCATTCTATTTTCCATAATATCTATTTCTTTCTCTACATTTTTAAACTTTCTATTTACAAAGCTATTATATTCTTCTAATTTATTATCTATACTTTCTTCAACATGTTGTCTTATTTCCTTTTTTTCAGTTTCAACTATTCTCATGATTTCCTCAGTTCTTTTATCAAATTTATCATTCACTCTCTTAATTTCATCTCTCATATCACTCATTCCTTGTTCAATTCTAGCATTAGTTTCATTCGTTTCATTAGCTTTTAAATTTAAACTTTCAAGCTATCTCATTATTTGTGATTGACTATCTATTATTGGTGATCTTTCTGCACTAATCATTTCACCCTCTTGATCAAATCCTATCAATTCTGGAGTACTTTGTCTATCTCCTTCCATTTTTACTTTCTTATTAATTAATCTAGTTCTTTGAATTATTTTGATTACGCGGTTCTATTCCTTTTTTCAAATGGCCTCACGTTTGAGCGACAATTAATATAAAATTCTTTTACTGTTTTATTTATTTGCCCCACGTTGGGCGCCAATTAATATAAAAAAATTACTTACTATTTTATTTGCCCCACGTTTGTGACAATTATTATATAAATTATTCTTACTGTTTTATTTTCCCCACGTTGTGGTGACAATTATTAAGATAATTCTTACCGAGTTTTTATTGTTATTAATAATTATATTTTTGATTCTACCGGCTAGCTTTTTTTTTTTTTTTTGATTGTATTTGAACTTTGAATTAATGTTTATGAAGTTTTTGAACTTTTGAAGTTTATCTATAGAATAATTTTATATGGAATTAAACACAATGCTCTTTGATTTCACAATATTTAATTTCTATGACTCTTTTTATCTCGGGTAATTAAATTTTATGTTTTACAAGATCTATGATATAACCTTAAAATCACTTTTACTACTAATATTTGTTTATACAGTTATAATCAACAATCTTCCTTTTACTTTACAGATAATACTGATAATATGATGTAGGAATTATAAACAAACTTACGTTTAGATAATATCCAAAAGTGTGTTTAACAATGTTGGCAATGTTCAATCTACTTCTTTTTAATTTCGTTGATTCACTTTTTACACAATACTCTGCTATTTCACGATAATCACATGTAACTAATTTTGGTTACTTCTTCTTGAGAATCAGGAACTGCTGATAATACTTTGTTTTATTCTTTTAGATAAGATATAAACTTTTCGATGCTTTATTAGAATTATATTGAAGAATGGCAATCGTTGGATACTTCTTATAAATTGAAGGTTATTACAACCTTTTACTTGGTTTAGATACTTGGAACACTTGTTGACTTTTAATAATTTTTACTAACTTCGGTTACTTGGAACTTATTGAAGTTTGGAACATTTGAGTTCACCGATGTTTATTTTTATAAACTTAGGTTAGACATTTTTTTGGTGAGTTGCCAGAGAAGCACAGTCTCTACTTAGATGTAATTGCAAACTGACTTGGCTTGTCTTTCAGATCCTTTTATAGGCCTCCAAAACCGACGCTACATTGATGTCATTTTCCACCTATTAGGTGCCTTCTTTTCATATCAAGAATGCCAAGTTAATTGTTGTGAAACTGACAGAAGTATCTCATTGTTACCAGCCTGACACTAGGAATTCGTCTCGACCAATCAGAATTTAGTATTCTATAATTTTTGAATTATTGGAGATTTTCAACTTATTTTAATTCATAGTGATTCCTTCTTTAAAGTAATATTGCCTAAATTTTTTGACACATTTTGGTATAATATAACCTATGATTGGGTTATTATTAATATGATTATTCCCATATTTATGGTTTTCTTGACAGTTACTTATTCTTAAATCTAATACATACTATATTATATCAATAACATTCTTTTAACATTACATAACTCAAATTTACTAATCCTAACTTATATCTATAACATTATTCAATGTTTTGTACTATACCATGATAGTTTTGTAATCACTTTAATTATGATTTCTGCCTTCGTTACACAGTACGTTTCTTCACTTTCACTGAAGTTCTTGTTTATCACTTCTTATTCTATTACATTGTTGTTTATTATGTTTTACATTGTTAATTTTAATATCCTAACTATTATTTAGCTTTTACTATTGTTTTTAATTCCATATAAATATCTTTTATTTGATCGTTTCTGATTTTCAAAGTTCGGTAAGTTATTATTTTTAAATTTTTATTGTTTATGAAATGAAATCATAACAATATATTATATATATTATACTATATTATCATTATACTATATTATCATTTCCATTGCCAACGGTGTTTCTGGTGACAAACAAGGGCGCCTAGAGAAATTCGCAACACCAACTGTAATTAACATTCGTTCAACTTACCAGCTGTCAACTTTAGTTTGAACAACACTTTTATACTTGAACCACAGTCAACGGTTAACTTGTAGGTCACCGGACTCATGAGTTAACTCATGATTGTACAATTGGCCCCAAGGTTTTCATTTAAAAATCAATAATTGTTCCAGTTCTACTACAATCCTAATAATTTGACGTTCTCTTCATCATCTCGAATCCAAAATTGTTCATGAATTATCAATTATTATTGAAGTCAAAATCAAGATTACACAAAATATCGTAGCCTACTGCAATTCTTTCAATTTGAAATTTCAATTGTCGTTTTCTCCATCAAATCAAATGTAAAACACAAAGTGTGATACATCGTTGGAAAGATAATTTTGAGTAGAAATCATTAATTGCAAAAAATATACAGGGTGCTATTTGAAATAAAAAAGTCAGAGCCACTTCCGTTCAACTTTCAATTTTTGTTTCTCTCTGTTGAAGGTTCCTTGAACGAATTGGAGATCATGAAATTTTCATATTTTTATCTTTCGAAATGGCTGAGATAATCCGTTAGAATAGGTATAGTGGGACACCTCGTATACTAAACATTTTTCATTTTGAATTCGCCTTAGAACATGGTCCACTACACGTCGGAATGTACTTGGTGAGTTTTTCAGTCCGAAAGGCATTCTTTAGTACTCATAATGTCCTCTTGGTGTACTGAACGCTGTTTTGCTTATATTATTTTCATGCATTTCTATTTGATGGAATCCAGATGCTAAATCTAGAGTTGTAAAATATTGTGATTTACCTAGTTTATCTAAAATTTCAGGTATGTTAGGTAATGGATATTTGTCGTCTATGCTCTTTTCGTTTGATTTTGAATAATTGCTTATCATTCTAATTTTTTTTCCTGAAGCATCCTCTTTTTTTGGTACAGTTGTTTAAGGGCTACTCCATGCGCTTCTCTCTACTAATCCTTGTACTTTATGGTGCGAAAGTGCAAAATGGTTTCCTTTCGTGTAACAGATGGGTCGGCGTCTACAACAAATGTTTTTCACCTGTATTAAACCGAGTAAGTAGGTACTTCGTTTGGCTTCTTCAGTAATTGTGTAGAAAGAATGAAATAGGCTAACTCGCTGCTCAAATGAAAGTTTCTTGCAGTTCCACTTGCAGTTACAGCGGACCTATGTTCGAAAAATCTTAGGTTGGAAACAGCTGATTGAGTAATGAAAAAATAATTACATCGGGTGAAGGTTCTTTTTTTGCCGCAACTATATTGCCTTTGTAGTTTTTATATTCTGCATCACTTGTTTTTAGTCTATTACGTTCGTTTATTACACTTTCAGTGCTCCTAGGCCGTCTTTTACGTTGATTTCCTTCCTGCATATTGGAAAAAAGTTGCGTTCAGATTGGCAACAGACGTGGCACATAGACCGTTTTAATATTAACAGCCTCTTGTACTTACAGCTTGCGCCATCTCTTAAGCGAAACTGAAGGCAGAAATAATGCGTTGGCGCGTTTACAGAAATATTGGCGATATCACGCAGACCCTGTCAAAGTAAAAATCACGAAATCTAAGAAACTGGCACATAGACCGTATAGAAGTTATACTCTTCAATTTTATAATTTTATAACCGTAGGACATGAAGGGGTAAAGTTAATTCCTGAAATTATTATTTAGTTTTTTCCATAATTACTGGACAATCTGCTATTCTTATTCCTACAATAGAGTTCTCGTGATTTGAATGAATGGTGTCACTATCAACCTCAACTCTGCCATCAACTCAAAAATTCTGTTTCATCTTGATTTTTTTTCATATTAGATTCATCTAATTGTCTGTTGAATTCTTCCATGTAGCTAAGGATAACACTAGGTTTATCTTCTGTATCGAGGACCATGTTAAGTTAAATTCGCGATAATGCATCTGCATTTTTATTCAAACATCCCTTTTTATAAATAATTTCATAATCGTATGCTTCTAAACGCAACATCTACCTAATCAATTTTGAATTCGGCTTTTTCAGTGAGAATAGCCGCAGTGGTGTATGGTCTGATCCAATGTAAAATTTTCTCCAAATAAATATGATCTAAAATATTTGACTGCATATGTGATAGCTAATAAGGAATTTTGGTAGTATATCTACTATAACAAAATGGCGGTTTTTATGAATGAAATCAATAAAACTAAGTTCAAAATGAATTTTAATCAAAAAAAAATTCCGCGAAAACATGTATTTTTATTAAAAAAAATAATTATTCAAGAAATAATTTCATTATTTTCTCCCAATTCTTTGGAACGCTCTTCGTCATTAGATTCAACTGGCGTCTTTAATGGTGAGTATAGGTCACCCGCACACTTGAAAAAGACTTCCACATAGGTCCAGTTGTTGATACCTACAAATTTTTAACTAACTTCTAACCTAATCTAACCTAACCCTTTTTTTTCTGTGGAGAGGAAATGCTTTAAGCACACCATCAGCTTTATATCTATCGCTTCTGGTAGTGCAGGACTCACTCAAGTTTATTAGAGCATACCTGCTAAAACCTCTCCGTTCTTCATCCATATCCCGGAACCGCTTCTCGCATTACTTCAGGATATGGACTGCGTCTTTCTCTTTGTTTCTCGATGTTACATCGATGTGAGTTTCCTTTGATGTTTTGTGTTGATATTTACGTTTATTTCTTTAATACGTCTTCATCATGTTAAGTTGGTCTATTCATAATCGTGTTCTTCCTCTCCTTTGATCTTTATGATCCGTCTTATGAGGTTTGCGTATTTGATCCATGTCTCTTTATCCATGATCATGTTGTTCACTGGTTTTTAAATCGTTCTGAATGTCGTTTATTCCGCTTCGCTCTACTGTCAAACTAGGACATTCTAAAATGGTATGGTGTGGAGTGTCTATAGACACTTGTCAATATTTCCTTTTACACCGCGTTTCTATGTAGGGTATAAGGTCTCGTGTATGAGCGGCTTTTGGGGTGGTATCCCATCTTTCCTGCCATCTGCTCATCATTGTCTTGTTGGCCTCTACTTTTGATGTTCCTTCGTACGTTTCTAAGTTCCAAAGCCTTCAAGTGTAATGGAGGTGAGTCTGCCAATACCTCTAGCGCTTCACTAGATGTTGTTCGGTATGCACTACAGGCTCTTAAGTTTAATCTTCTTCCTAGCGAGTTTAATCTGTTCTTGGTAAATTTAAACCTCAGAATAGGATATCATATTGGTGCAGCATATAAGGCCGTAGATATAGTCACTGAATTCATCAGCTTCCTCTTGCTGCTGGACGGTCCCCCAACATTTGGCATTAAGTTGTTCAACGCCGCCACTGTCTTAGATGTTTTTTCTACAGCATAATTTAGATGGCTTTTATAAGAATTATTCGTGTCTAACCATACTCCGAGGTATTTAATCGAGTCTTGCGGAGTTATAATCTCCCCTTTCACCTCTAAGGTCATCAAAGGGTTTAACCTCTTGTTCGAGATTATAACTGCTTCTGTTTTACTGCCGGCCAGTATGAGGCCTCTCCCTTCCAGCCAATGGTGAAGATTTCTTATCGCTCTATTAACTTTTAGCTGTAGTTCATCATGATGTCTGGCTATCGCTACGACAACCAGGTCGTCAGCGAATGCCGCAGAGGTGACTCCTTCGGGAAGTTCGACTTCTAGAACTCCATCATATTGTACGTTCCAGAGTGTAGGAGCTAAAATGCACCCTTGCGGGACTCCACTGTTTATGGATTTATCTGAGCAGATACCCACAAATTCGATCCTTATCTTCCTGTTTTGTAGATAACTTCCTATCAATCTCCGAATGTCTGGATCTAATCCGATGTATTCCAGTCTATCTAATATATGCTTCCAGGATGCTGTATTAAGGGGGTTGGGGACAGTACTAAAAAAATAAGAGAAGTTTTTGAAACTTGTTCTAAAATAAAGTTTAAAGCCTTAGAATTCGATTGCCGTTTGAAAATTTCAAGTTACCGAACTTTTGGAAGAAAAATTTTAATTTAAAAAATGTTGATTTAACACGCGTTCTTATGGAGCAGTTACTTTTTTCAATTCAAAAAACATGTTAGAGATGACATTACAACCACAAACTTCTCACATGGATAAAAAAATGTCCACAGAATATTAAAAGAAAAAGTTTTACAGACATTACGGGGCATTTAAGAATGTGAAGCGCGCGTAATTCAAATTCGTTCTTTGATTTAAAAAAGATATATTCATTATTTTTGGCCTCATTCGGATTATAAACAAATATTAAAATATATTTATTCTCAATAATGCTAAAAATAAATTCTCTGTTACATTTATGATATTATAAACATCAATTATAAATCAATAAATTGCATAGTTTCTAAATTACCTAAATTTTGTTTAACAGCATACGTAAAACATTTTTTCAAATAAGCAATGGTTTCAACGTCTAGTTCACGGTCAGGATCTTTGATGTTGCTACTCTTTGTTTGATATAAAACATTTGAAACTCCTTTAGTTGTATGGTTCATATCAGACTGGAAAACAATTGGATATCCGCAGGCTTTTCTCAGAGCGCTTCTACTTGAACTATCATTGTCAGCCACAAAAACACCTGTTTCTACATTTGCATTTTGAAGGATTTGACTTTTGGTCACTAAAAATACTGCCCCTTCCCCTTCCATTGATTTTGCTGTTCCATGATAATTCAATCTACAGTCATGTTCTTTATTAGTTCCATTTTTTTTGTTATTCTCGCATTGCACACACATGCGATTAAAACAAAAATAATCCAGTATATTTGCCAATCAAACAACAAAATCCATTCAAGCTGTCGTAAGAATATCCATTTGATCTTGAACTCCAACCCATATCGAACGAAGCAATAACTCGAACAAATTTTCTGACTGTTCCATCGTCTCCAACTTTCTCATATGTCAGAAAATCTTCTGGTGTACCGGGAGGCCTGAATTTAGAAAAAAAAATCAAAATCTCATTTTGTCATTTTAGACATAATTCTTACAAATTGATTGAATTGATTCGATGGAACTGGTCGATTCGATGGAACTAGTTGATTCGATCGAATTGGTACAAAAATTTCAAAAATTATTAATATAGACCGTATTTAAAAAAAAATTGATTCATCGGAATGTTATTTAAAATATTATATCAGCAATATATTAACTTGTTATCGGTAGCATTATATTACACATAACATCTTATCGATATCGATAACATCAATTGAACCAATGTTTGTTAAAATATTTTCAATGCGAATTTCAAATAAAACCTACAAAGTTTTTCTAATCTCTTCAATATTCTGTAATGTAATAAACGTTCTAATTCTACTGCATGTTTACAGCTCTCCTTAGCAGCATTTTCTATAATCGGACCGATAATCCTTTCAATGTTTTTTAAAGGTTTTCTTATCCATTGCTGGCAAACCCATAGTCTGGAAAAGCTTATTCACATGAGTATGTCCAAGACCCGTATGCAAAGCACCTAAAAAAGAAACGAAACATAAATAAGCTATTTTCTTTACTTTTTTTTTTATAACAACTGAACTATAATGATTTTTTCAGACCAATTATTATAATAATCATAATAATAATATGAGTACTACAGTCAATAATAATGCTTTTTTTCCAACACTCACCTAGTGCAACTTTTGTATTTATATCAAAACTGAAATTTCTTCCTGCACAATTTTTTGAGGTTGGAATACTGGGTACGATGTTACTGTTTGAACATTTATGACAATCAACATGAAAAACTGATGCCATTCCAAAATTATTTGTATCTTCAATGTTTTGAAATAACAGAGGTTCCTTACAGGCCGAACAAAACATATTCTTTTGGAGATGCTCAATGTTTACAATACAGTTTCTAAAAATGTTGTTGACTTCAATTGCATTACTTGTAGTTTCTTCTGCAGGGCTTTGCGATGCATTATTACTCCGTTCCTTTAAGACGTGAAAAGAATTACGATTTTTTTTCCAGTTTCAGATCGTTTTAAATAATGATTATAAATTTTTTCAGAAACAAACTTTCCTTTCACACGAAAATTTCGTTCAACCGGCATTTTTATTCTTTTTATATTCACATGTGATGTGTTGACACTTCTTATTATAATAATAATAATATGATGCAGTGTGCGCGTGCGCGAGCTCAAAATTCTTGCGATGTTGCTAAATGTAATGTCGGTAATATAGAAACTAAACTTTTTTATCCCCACCATGCCTTACTGTCCCCAACTCCCTTAAAAGCGTTCTGGATGTCCAAAGTGACTATACAGCCCACCTTTCTACGGTTGCATGGACCCTCTACGACCTTCCTCATCTTTTCATTGATCAAACCTATCGCGTCGATTGTGGACCTACCTTTACGGAAGCCGAACTGCCTGTCTGAGATTGCTCTTTTTTCTTCTAAAGTTTTGAAGTCTATTCAGTATCAAATGCTCTAGGGTTTTTCCCAGGACATTAAGAAGGCATATCGGTCTATACGATGCTGGGGACTTTTCTGGTTTATTCGGTTTTCTTAATAGAATAACCTTGGCCATTTTTCCAAATCTTAGGAAATTCGCCTTTATCCAATGCTCAATTCATGATCTTCAGAATTTCGTCTGAGAATTCTGTTATCGCAATCTTGACGATCTCTACTGGGATTTGATCAATCCCCGCGACGCTTTTATTCCTTAGCCTTCTTACTGCAAAAATTAATTCATCCTTCGTGAAAGAATTTATTACTGGCGGTACTATGGTGCCTCTAGCGAATTCCTCGTGTACAGGAAATAAAGTCCCGATGATTTCTTTTGCCATATCGAAGGTGATATTGTGATACTGATGGGAACCACGGATTCTCCGCATGGCTATCTTGTACGCATTCTCCCATGGGTCGTTGTCAATGTCTGCACATAGGTCTTTCCAGCAGCTATCTTGTACGCATTCTCCCATGGGTCGTTGTCAATGTCTGCACATAGGTCTTTCCAGCATTTTCTCTTGGACTTGTTAATTTCTCGCCTCAGAGTCTTTTTGGATGTTTTGTAAGCCTCCCTGGCTGTCTCTTTTGTCTCCTGGGCGACATTAATTTTATTATTTCTTGACACCTGTCTCCTAATGGCGATACACTCCCTCCTCATGTCTGCTATGGATTGTGACAACCAGTAAACCGGTTTGAATTTCCTGTGTCGAATCTTTTTAGGCATAGAGGCCGAGCAGGCTTTACTTATACTTGTAGCTAGATCCGAAGCTTCTTTAGCTTGTGGTAGCAGGATCCCCAGCGACCGTATTAGTTTGTCCTTATCGAGTTTTTTGATGTTCCATCCCGTTGAGCACAGTACTCTTTTCTGTATTACAGAACTTGTGATTTCAAACATTATTGCCCTATGATCACTTAGGGTTTCTTCCTCCATTACTTTCCAGTTAATTATCCTGGAAGCCAATTTTGTCGAAGCGAATGATAGGTTTAATATAGATGTAGAATTATACCTTTCGAATGTTGGTTTATTTCCTGTGATCAAGAGTTATAGATTACACTGTCCCATCCACTCAACTACCAGGTTTCCTCTGGCGTCTGATTTTTGGGAACCCCACTCTGTGATTTGGAGTTTAAGTCTCCCCCTACTAGAATTTCCTCCTTAGTGCGCTCAATGGCCCGGCCTCTCACCCCTAACTAACCTTTTTTTTTTTTTCTGTTGAGAGGAAATGCTTGATGCACACCAGTAGCTTGTATCTATCACTACTGGTAGTGCAGGACTCACTCAATGATGTTAGAGCATACCTGCTAAAACCTCTCCGATCTTCATCCATATCCCGGGACCGTTTATCACATTGCTTCAGGATATGGACTACGTCTCTCTCTTTGTTTGTCGATGTTAAATCGAACTGAGTTTCATTTGGTGTTTAATGTTGATAATTACGTTGGTTAAACGTAATTATCTACATTCGTTGTATACGTAGATGATCACGTTTTGTTTATACCGTAATATGGTTGATACCCAATTTTACGGTATTTTGTTTTAGTGATTTATCCTCTTTGGATAAATTTCTATATGTTTCGTATTTTACCGATGTTACGGTTTCTGGGTTCCAGTACTCGAACACGTTATGGATCTTTCCTGTATGTATCTGTACCGAAATATTGCTTTTCCACAATGTTAGGGTACCCTCAGTCTCAGTACTCTATCGGTTCGTTGATATTTCCTGACTGTTTCGTTTTAACCATGTTGTTCTGGTTTTCTGGGTTTCCAGTACTCCATCACGCTATGTATGTTTCCTGTGGTGTCTCGTTTTGTACCAAAATATTGTTTTTCCCAATATTGAGGTACCTGTGTTTCAGTACTGAATCAGTTTGTCTATTTTTCCTGTGTGTTTCAGTAAGTTATCTATGATGGGATAACTTACTCTCCCGGAACATATGGTTCTCCGTATCAGCCGCAATCTATCCGTCACCCTCTTGTCAGGAACATGTGACTGGGAGTCCCACATTCTATCCGGGGTCTGGGTGCCTGTTGGTCCGCGGGAGCGAGCATGTCTACTCCTACCCTTGACCCTGCTTGCAACAGGGCCATGAGCATTCCCCTATCCGCCACCTGGGGACGCGCCTGGTTGCGGTTTTCAGGCTCCGCGCAAAAGAAGAGGCTCCTGCTTTCCAGGACCCCTAACTAACCTAACCTACCCTAACCTAACCTTTTTTTTTGCGAGGTGTGAAAATCTTTAAAAGATTATCTAGCCTGTGTGGACGGGGCCAGAGATATTTGGAATTTCCACCCACTGCAAACACACCCCTCTTCTTTGTGCCTTCCCAGGAGACCGATGATATATCTTCGGGTCGTTTTCAATTCCTTATTTCTCTATATTCTTCCTTCTCTCATTTCTTTTTTCCTCTCTTTTTCCACTCTGTTTTTCATAATTTTTTTAATGTATTCCGTTATTTCTTGCCAGTTTTCTCTTGACTAGTATAGTTTCTTGGAAGCTTTCCGGCTCTAACTTCTTCTTTAACCTTTTCTTTAGGATTTCTAGGTCGTTTTTCTCCGTGTCACATTTAAAGATCGCGTGTTTTGCAACATCTATTACTCCACAGGTTTCACATCTGTCTGTTTCGGCTTTTCCAATCTGATTTGTATACTTTTTAAAAGCCCCCATGACCTGTTAAGACCTGTGTTAGATAGAAATCATTTTCTCCGTTGTGTCCTGCTTATCCATTTTTTTAAGTCTGATATCAGTTTTTTTGTCCATTTGGCTTGGTCCTTTTTGTCATCTTTCCATCTCTCCTCCCATTCGGTTGTCAAGCTCTCCTCCAGCCCATGTATATTTGTCCCGCTTTGCTTTGCCTCGTATTTCTTCTTCCTTTCCTTCACTTTAAGGTCTATCGGTGTTTGACTCGCTATTAATTCTGCCGCCTCAGTGGACACCATCCTGTATGCCTTGGCTATACGTATGGACATTATCCTGTGTACCTTATTTATTTCCCTTCTATATTTTTCCACCCCCATAGCTTCTGCCCATATCGGGGCTGCGTACAATACTATGTTGCACAGGCACTTAGTAGTTTCCTTTTATTTTCAGAAGGTCCTCCTATATTTAGTATCATTATTTCTAATTTTTTCATTGTTTTTAAGGCCTTTTGTGTCACCTTTTCTATGGGTAATTCCACGCCAACTGTCGTAGGGTTGGTGGGTCGCATTTTTATTTCCTGGTCAAAACTATTTCATCCTATTGTAGGTTCAACCCAAAGTGTTTTCCCAAATTTTCAGCCCAAAATATTGCTCCTGTCGTTTTCCACGGCCAATTTTCGGTTTTGGGCTGTTTTTCAGTTCCGCGCCTTTTTTCCTTATATAGGGTGCCAGGGAAATATTCCAAGGCAAAAAAATTTTTGGAACACATATATTCGTTGTAAAATTTCCCAAGGGATCGATTCCCGCCGCCCTGAATTGACCTAGAATGCTCTCTTTCGTCACAATTTCGAAAAAACTACTTTTTTTCAAATGCTCGTAACTCAGACCAATACATTTATTAAATTTTCTGCTGGTGCGCAAAATTTTCCTTTTTTAGTCTATTTTCAGGGGAATTCAACTTTCCCGTGTGTATTTTGGTTTTAGGTACCGAAAAAGCGGAAAAACTGTCATAAATGCCCGAAAATAGCGAAAAAAGCTCTAAGCAACAAGTCAAATTGGCAATTGTGTACCTAGATTTGTGAAGATTGACTCGTTCTTTTACAATCCCATCAAAGGGTGATGCCTCAACACTCCCAATACTCGATAAAATCGTCGCGGTATCGAAAATGGTGGAAAAAAGCTCAAAAAAGGCAGTAGGCTCGAGGTTAGTGCACAAATAGCATTTCGGCTGAAATTGGGAATATTTGGCATACCGCCTTTCGGTTCGTAAGTACTTGCGCTGCGAGGACAAAGGAAGGTAGAAATACACATAATTTTTATTAGCAAGTTTTATTGGGCGGCATGCAGTTGTACACACTTAAAGAATACCGTAGAGATAACAAACCTGTCAATTCAGATCATGTCAGATTTGAATTTGTCAAAGTATTTTCTGATTTTGTCAGTTTGAGGATGGTTCAATTTGAACATATTTGGAAATTCTTTCATCTCATCGAGCTTCACATCACAGAGTATTTGTCCAAAAGAGATGGTCAAGCAGATTACCGGATCGGGAAATGAATATGATTGCGTGCTTTCGTTCAGGAAGAGAACTGAGATTTCTGCTTCCACATGAAGGTCATCAGAATCTACTATAATCCCCACATGCCACATGTCATTGAAAGAAAAAGCTACGTACTGGTGACAGGACCAAGATTTGATTACTTTTCCAGACAAACCATAAGCTAATGCTGGGATTTTATCTAAACTAGTATGTTTGCATAGGATTATTCGATCTCGATGAATAAAGAATTGGTGAAAACTCCTTGTGCCAGGAATAGTTCAGCAGTTCTCTGATGTTTTTCGCGAAGTAACGCGATTTCATGGCCAGGTACCTCCTCGCAAAGAATAGACTGGATGTTCCCCCTACAAAACTTGATTAACTCATCCAGTGACACAATCTGGTTGTTGTAAGGTTTTTTTGAGCTTGCAGTTGATGCTTCACGTTTTATCTTCCCGCCAATCCCATCACAAAGTGATTTTCCCTGCGATGTAGTGAAAAAATTCCATTTTAAATGAAACCCGAATCTCTCCTGAAAACTTGGTAAATACGCAAAGACTTCCGAATTTTTGTATTGTCCACCACAATCGTCGCTGAAAAATTCAACTGCTTTGATCCTTGGTATTTCTTTTTGTATATGTCCAAGAATTTTGTCCACAAACAACTTCACGACAACTACATCATGCTTGAGATCATTCGTGAAGTAGCAAACATTTTTATCGACAACTTTGTCCGCTTCCTCCACATAAACCACTATTGGATGTATGGTCACAGCTGTTTGATGCCAATACCGTTGTTGAATGTCATATTGAACAACATACTTATAATTTTCGCTGAAGTCTAACAGTACCAGGGTCTCATGATCCGCTAATGTCTCCTTCTTCATTTTCAAATAGTTAGATTGAGCCTTCGCGATGAATGAATGGCGTAAGAGAGGCCTCAAGCTATCCTGCACTAATGAAATTAAATCACTCTTGGAACATTTTTTAGTGACCAACTCAGCTCGGTCAGTGGAACACCATTCCTTATATTCACATTCCTCGTCTTCGATATCTTGAGAATCATCATTAGGGAACAGTAGCTTGTGAATTATCGAGGGTAGGTCCTGATCTTTCGGACATTCAGTACACAAACCAAACATACAATCTTTACTTTTCGTGTTGCAAACTAAATTATCGATTATTTCATTGGCAGTTAATCTTGTACCTACTACAACTATTCACTAATAGTTTGAAATTCTGATGGATGAGACAAACACAAATACAATGGGTAACACTAGCGCCAGGTAAAATACATTGTTTCGGGCGCAATTCACAGAATTTCGAGAATCCTACTTTATCCGAGGGGAAATTCAATTTAAATTCGGCATAAAGTTCTCGGAGATTAAGCAGCATCAGTCTTTTTTGCACGTAGGGTAAAGGCACCAGTAATTGCCATTCTAAGCAAGTATTTACATGAAGTAAATTGTAAAAAATATAAAACATGACTTTTCTTCTGTTTACACAAAATCATAGTATGTAGTAATGATTCACTGAGAGATATTAGTTGTAATATCTTACAAAACATGTGAATTTTTCTTTAATATGAAATATTTTTTCATGTTAGTCAGAAGTACTAGTAATTGCCACATCATATTTTAGAAAATCCAGTGGTTGCCACTGTAATTGGCCAGTAATTGCCAATGCCAAGTTTGGCATGTGCAAGCCAAAAGAAAAGAAAAAAAAGGTCACTGTAAATTGTATCTAATACACTTGTATTTTTCAAAATAAAATAAAAATTCTGATAAGTATAACAAAAAGTTATTACCTAAGTCTAATAAAAAAAATTAAACTTGAAAATCAACTTAGATATGAATTGTAGTTAACCATCAACAAATTTTTTTTTTTAATTCGTATTTGAGACGAACGCCTGAATTAATCATTGATGGAAATGGTAGTTTCTCTATAATTTGATTCAGACTGATAACACTGATATCAACTTCATTAAATTTAAACATTTTCCCATCATCGCAATTCTTTAAACCAACCACTTCTGCTCCATTGTTGGGTAGAAGGGCGTGAATTACGCACACATATCTATGTTCCCTTTTTTTTTCTGGAAAGGTCACTAATATATAATCATTTTCCTTGTACATAATAGATTTTCCAACTGAATCTTCTGAAATGTCTGAGAGTACATCATTATCACTCCTAGAAGCTTCCCATTCTTCAGGTGTACTAGAATCGGATGTGCTGTCTTTTCTTGACTTTGCTCTTTGCTGTTTACTCATTTTTAAATTTTATTTAAAGTCTGCTGTTTATTTTCTTTTTCTTGGAGTTTCATTTGCTTTTTCTCCTTTCTTATTCTTTTTCGCTCTTGTTTCGCTTTCTCTTCATTTTTCTTCCTTTTGTACTTTTCCACTCTTTGGACGTCACTACAGATGGCATTTTCTCCAAGTTTCTCCTCCTTCTCTTTGCCTTTTCTTTGATTTCTGGCCATATTAGTGCTCTTTTAAATGGAGTTCCAAAGCTAGAATTTGAATCTTCATTTAAAATTGGAGTTCGGTTATTACAAGATTGCACAGGGATATCACGATTCTAAAGTATTAGACAAATTCTGACGACTTGTTGAAGCAACAGGAATATTTTCAGTGACTTCTATACTTTCTATTGTGACTCTTGGGAGGATGTTGTTTTTAAAATAATGTTTTTTTTGCCTTAAGCCAAACATTAAAAAGTTCCAACCACTTATCTTCTCCATTCCAAGTTTCATCTTTGATACACTCCATAAACAGCTTAAGAATATCAGGATGAATTAGCGTTTCTAAATATCCAAAATGTGTGAGCTTTTTTCGTTGCGCAGGCATAGCTTGAGGTGTGACTTCTGATTTGGTGGCTCTATCCTTCATGCATTTGGAATAATCTACAGCATCAGGTGACCAAAGAAACAGCCCACATCTTCTAAATCCATTAACAATCTGTTCTTTTGTAACCCTATTTATGGCTTCACGAAACATTAACGGAAAGTTTGTTTTATTTAGATTTTCAATATTGCTGTCCAATCTCCACTTATGAACCGTTTTTTTTCAATTCTCCCTTAATGGTTTAAAAATCGAAACATCACATGGTTGTATTATGTGCGTAGCGTTAGGGAATAACGCTACCAAAATAATTTTATGTTGTTCACAGAAATTGCTGAGGTGCAAAGTCAGGTGTGACTTGTGTCCGTCAATAAACAAGATAACAGGGAAAGTTATTTTATTTTTAACCAGCCAAGGATGGAAAACGTTAGCTACATATTCGTAAAATGACTCTCCTGTCATCCAGCCTTTTTCACTTTTTCCAACAGCCTAGTCATCTGGAACATTGGACACTAGCCGTCCCGGTAATCGAGAGTACGAAAACAAAAGAAAAGGCGGTAGTAAAACACCGCTTGCAATAAGTGTAATAGCTACTGTTACAGATTCTTTTTCTGACCTTTTTGCAATTTCATATATATTTTGTTCACCTCTAGGACCGATTACTTTGACATATTTGAAACGCCGACTCATCGCAATTGAAAATCAGTTCTGGACAATTTAAAGTGTCTTCTAGATTTTCATTTTTGAAAAAGGTAATTTGGTGCTCTGTTACTGAAGCTCTTGTGGTGGTCAAAGTTTCAGGAGTTCTGACAGCTACAGTGGGATTTCTCTTAAAAAATGATTCTAACCATTTCCTACCAGGTTTGTCATTTACGAATGGATTCTTACGTTGGGTGTTTTTCATTATTGTTTGAACTGTTGATAATAGATCATCTTTATGAGGGGAAAATCCCCTGCTTGAAATTGCGGTTATCCATTTTACAATGGCATTTTCCTCTGTTTTAGTTAAAACACTTGAAGGACCCATTTTTCGTTCCAGTGGTGTTTTTCCCAGAACTTAATTTTTTAACGTATTTCTTGGTACTTCATACATTTTCGCCGCAGTAGAATACGGCATTCCATTTCTACAAGCTGCAATAGCAGCCTCCATGCTTTCTTGTTAATATTGGAAGAAAGGTTTCTTTGCTTTTTCCATTTTAGTATCCTAAACCAAAAATTGCCACTATAGCTAACCAATAGTTGCCACTTTGAAGAAGCAGTGGCAATTACTGGATTTTTTCAAAATACCTTGCTCATATTTAAAACATAAACGTTTGGAATTCTAGACTTTATTATCTCATCATATTCGGGGCTTACTGAATTCTTTCAAAATTCACCAGTAATGGTCACTCGTGACCATTACTGGAACATTTAAAAAGAACAGATCCAGTAATTGCCCCCCTTTACACAAAAAAAAAACAATAAAATCAACAAAATGCTTATAAAATATGCATACTTGCTTACCTCTGCTTCTTTGCTGTACCCAAAAAAAGATACGTGTGGTACTCGGGGACTCCCGCGGTGAAGCTATTGCTAGCATTTTTTCTCAACTTTTGCAATTTAATTAATTATCTATTTTTAATTTATGCAGTAGTTTTTTTTCTTCGATATTAATTCAAGTTTTTTCTTTGATATCAATTCAAGTTACACTTTTTGAGCGTGGTGACCGATAAGAAAACAATTTTTTTTTATTGAATAAATGAGAAGTTAATATCGTTTAAAATATTTTAATTATCTTACAATACATGTAGGTTATTCAGGAATTTGTTATCATTGAAACTATAGGTTTATGGTAAGTGAAATAAGAGACATAAGTTTGAGAATTGATATCCTCTAAATATTTGGAAAATACCGCGTCAATGGTGGTCCCTTATTTTGTTGTGGATTATTCATTTTCAAATTCAATTTTTCCGAAAGAAAATTGGTCAACCGCTCTGATTTTTTATCAGCGAAGTTGATGTTGAAATCGCCAGCCAAGAGTGGAAATTTATTACCATTTGTACCAAGTATTTTCGACCCTTCTTCAGTGTACTCCAGTAAAGTGCGATGAATGAAATGCTCTACCACGTCCAATTTTGGATTCGGAGAAATGTAAACTGCTACCATGACTATGTGTAGGCTATTTCTAAGTTTGCATAAGCACGCACAAATATCTCCAACAAATGAGCGCCTAACATTAACATCGCTAACGTGTGCAATATTTATTTCAATATTCGGAGTCATAATATTAGTTACACTATTATTATTTTGGTAAATAGCTACCCCACCTTTTGGAACAGTATCTCGTTTGAATTGAACAATACAATTGAAATTAGGTATTTCAATCAGATTATGATGCGCCATGCAAGTTTCGGTAAGAAGTAACACATTTGTTTGTCTCGTAACTGAATCTTGTAAATCGTATTTGTGACTATTTAGACCAGGGGTCTTCAACCTTTCTTAGTTAAAGGGCCAATAATTTATTTCACATCGTTCGAAGGGCCGCAATGCCCCACTTCACCTTACCACCTCACCAATAATATAAATAACAGACATGTTAATTAAGATTTTCTTTATTCATTAGAAAATAATCAGGATACAGATCAGTGGGATGATTGACACTGTTTATTTTTAACGAGATTGTCGATATTTGCTTTAATTTTTGAGGTTGCGATCCGCAGACTACCTTCCAGATGTGCATCTGTAATTCTTGTTCTAGTTTTGGACTTGACATTTTTCATACGCGAAAATAACTGCTCGCACACATATGTGCTGCTGAAAAGTGACATCATCTTCAGGGCGTGATTTCGAGTTTCAGGAAATGAATTCGCATCGACGTATTTAGAATAGAAATCAAAAAGGTCCGTGTTGTTGTATTTCTCTTTAAGTTCGGTATTGCACTGCAAATCTATTAATTCCATTTGAAAATTTCCGGGCATGTCTTCAAAAGATACACTGAATGGCCGGGCAAACAAATTAATATCATTTTCATGGCTTCTAAAGTCAGCAAACCTTGATGTGAACTCTGTTTTGAGCATTTGTAATGCTGTGGCATACCTGTCCACGTTTACACATCCACAACTTGACAATTTGGGTCAATTGGTGCGTGAAATCTTTTTTCAGTAACTGATATCTCCATAAATCCAGTTTTGACTCAAATGCTTTCAACGTGTCAAATAAGTTATTAATAAGATTATTTTTTCCTTGTAATCTTGTATTCAGATCATTCAGATTGTGTGTGATATCAGTAAGAAATCCGAAGTCGCGCAACCAGTCGGGGTCACTGAATTGCGGAATTGGTTTTCCTTTATTTTTCATAAATGTTGCAATTTCATTCTTGACATCAAACACGCGTTTCAGCATTTTACCTCTGCTTAGCCACCGAACATCAGAGAAATAAGAGACATCACCATACTCGGCATCAATCTTATTTTTAAAAAATTGAAATTCTCTATGGTTGAGGCCGCGTGATTTAATGAAATTAACGACTTTCATCACCTCATCAATATTTGTGGTTTTTGCACAAAGATTTTGTTGATGAATAATACAATGGTAATGCATCAAAGGACGATCTTTCAGCTGCTTTTTCATCAAACCTACGAGGCCTTCATTTTTTCCGACCATTGATGGTCCACCGTCTGTTACAATTGCAGAAAGATTTTTCAGTTCCAGATTGTATCGTTTCAATACGGTCATTAAACACTGATAAATATCACATCCTTTTGTAGTTCCTTTCATCGGGAAAAGAGCAGCCATCTCTTCAGTAATAAGAAAACAATCATCAATGCCTCGAATAAATATAGCTAACTGCGCTGTGTCTGTCAAATCTGTGCTTTCGTCGAGCGCAACAGAATAATAAACAAACTTCGATGCAAGCTCTTTTAGCGAATTTTCGATGTCTCCCGCTAATTCTTCGATTCTTCTGGCGACAGTAACGCCCGACAAACTAACTTTAGAAAAAGATGTTTTTGAGACGGACACAATACTTCAGCAGCGGCCTCCATACATTCCTTGATTATTTCACCATCAGTGAAGGGTTTTGATTTCAAAGCTATTTCGGATATAATGTAGCTAACCTTCACACTTGCTCCTTTTTCAATGTTCTGTTTTACAAAAGAATTTTGTTGTCGTTGAAGCTGGCTTTTCAAAGCTCTCACTTGATCTTGCCTTAGTTGGCCCTTGAACGCCTCAAATTTTGCCGCGTGTTTTGTTTCGTAATGTCTTTTCAAGTTGTATTCTTTCAAGACCGAAATTGATTCTCGACACACGAGACATACGGGATTTTGATTAACACTAACGAACAAGTACAAATCAGTCCACTTTTCTTGAAATGTGCGATTTTCATCAGATACTTTGCGTTTCTTACTTGAAGTAGAAGCCATTATTAACGCCCAACTCTGCTAATTCAAAACAACAACTGCTGATAGCAATATTCTCAATTCACTTATGAGACGCCATTATTCTATGGACCCGATGCACGCTGGAATACTCGTCTTTCATCGCGCTGCCTTCTCCACCGCACGGAGTGTGTAGTAATTAGACGCGTGGCGGGTAAATTCAAATTGAAGTGGACTGCTTAGAAACAGATGCTGAAGACGATATGGACCTTGGTGTCTTAGAGTCTGGACTTGTTTGAAGCCAAGAAGCTACTTTTGAAGTATAGGTAATTGTGTCATCGTCTATATTATGCTGCAATTATATAGAATTTCAAAAAGCAATCCAATAATAATTAAAATTAGTATTCACTTCAGCTTTCCTCCAGTGAAATAATTTTGACCGGAATTCTGCTCTCAAACCTATATTCGAAATTGCATCTCTTATGTCATCTTTGGACAGGTAGACTAGACTTCTATATGTTACACCCGAATCTGAAGTAATAAAATATTTTCAGTGTATTGAAAGGAAACACTTTTTTCATTGAATGCAATTTGAAATGAAACTTGCTCAACTGTAGACCAATATTTCATTAACAAAAAAATTTACTAAATGTTAAATAAAAAAATCATTTCACTATCAAGAAGCATTCTACATTAGCTTTTAGTGCTGGAAGCACTTGTGATAAATTCCACTCTTCTAACTGTTTCAGTTGAGTTGAATCTTCGTCCACGTTCTGGGCAGGATTATGGATGAAGGAAACAGGAATGAGATCTGATGTTAATCTTACATCTGAATTATTAAGCTCATCCACAGATAAATTCAAAATAACAACGTCGTTACTTTCATGTTCTATCAAGGCTCCCGAATTTTCCGCCATAGATTTCATCATTATATTCAAGCCATGCTTCACGAAACATTTTCGGGAATTAAATCATAGATTAGATCATATTTTCCTAACACTTCCTTCCCTCTTTACACATAGAACAAGTAAATCAAAAAAAGCACACTTCAAAAATGAAGTCCTAGGTTTCTTATTGTTATTGAAAAATCTCCACTTGAACTCTGAGAGAATACACGACTTTATAATGTACGAAAATTTGGAATTTGAAAATTACTCGAAAAATCACCAAATACTTTATTATTATATTAATTATAACAAAAGTTGAAATTCATATTATTTAATCAATGTAGCATCTTTTTCAACTTTAAACTGGCCTGTAATATCAAACCACAAAAACGAAGTATTTTTTTAGCTTTCAATATATTTTTAGTGTTCGTAGAATAATTTTAAAATATCCGAGTCAAAATTTGCTCTGAAGTTTTTATTGCTTCAACCACTCCTACTGAAAATATTAGTATTGAGTGTAATACTTAGGTACCTCCCGTTTTTACATAAAAATCTCTTTTCAAGCAATGGCTTGACTTGAAAGCCAATAGATTTCAGAAATTCTAATTTTTCCATTGTGATTAAAAATTTCTGATCGGTTTACATGTAAGTACCTGATAAGTACCTGATGAAAACACATTTTGCATTGATTATTTTATGAATGTCTTAAGTGAGAACACGAGTTGACTACCAGAACTAATATAAACTAAAAAATTAATAAAATTCAGGTTATGAAAATCCTCGTTTCAGAGGTCTGTGGTTTAATTACCTAATGTTCATAAGCTAACTACTTTTCTATTGAGCCTGATTATCTTTAACAGCAACTGAACTGTACCCTAGAACTAGTAACACTTACCTGACAGTATTATACCTATTATGTCAATAATTTATTTTTCCACTGAACAATTGGGAAACCAACACAAACACAAGATGCAAATTGCGACGCAAAAATATGTAAATGATGAAGATGGAGAATCGCAACATGGAAGTCGAGGCAGAGTGACATGCAATTATTCTATTGGCTACCAAATTCACGTGATCCTAAACGTTATGCTGTCATTTCAAAATATTAAGAAATCTATTAAAAATGTTTTGAATGCTATTCAAATTTAAATGCTTGCCTTTTATTTCAAGAGGACGTATTTTCAATAAAATTGGATAGATAAATTGCACCCTAGTTATGAAGTAATGTGAAGTTATTTTAACATTGACTCTTCTTGAAACAAATATAATACGGTCGGCTCTGATAATTTCAAGAGTGTGTCATTTTGAATATAAAGGGAAAGGATATTCCACACAATTTGAAGTGACATGTTTAGTGATTTGTTAACTAATCCATATAAAACTATTGATATACGTACATTAAATAGTATACACCTGCTACTTGAATTAAGCGTAACGATGTTTTCATTTTGGGACGATTCCTAGTGATTTTTAAAATGCATTATTTTTCTGAGTGTTTAATAGTTTCATATTGTAGTAGTAGAATGTTTCCATCATAAGGGCAGGTTAGTATAACTCTCAGGGCTGGAAACTAGAACAAATAGCCTTACATAGGGCAGCATTTAGAATTCGGAGACCCTGAGGCCAAAATTTGGTGGAGGCCTCTAAAAATTTTTTGTATATAGTGGAGTAAACTCGAGTAAAATAATATGATTACGTACAGCATATGAAAAAGTTTATTCTAGTAATATATTTGCACACTGACAATCGTTTATTAATTATAATTAAATAAAAACTTGGCGCGATTTCTTATTAGCAAAAGTATTGACAATATCATCAAAATTCATGTCGCGGAGAATGTCGCTTTACAAACTGAGAAGCATGAGATTCGACAAGCGTTCTTGAGTCATCGACGTTCGCAATCTGTTCTTTATAATCTTTTTTTTGAAAATGATCTTTCCCCACTGCAATTAGCTACCATCATCGATAAATAAATACGAAGTGCCACTTCTGCATTACAAAAAGTAGATTGCACAGTATTCTGCAAAATTATCCGGTAGAAAAAAATGTCATTCGATTCACCCTTTTTCTTTTCATACTGACTAGCAAAAGTGGCGAGATGAACCAATTCATTAGCTAAATTCAAATCTAAATCAACAGGTTGATGATGTACAAGATTTTCGGCCTTTAGTTCCAACTGAGAAGGTTCCATTGTGGTCATCTCAGCCAAGAAACCGAATCGTTCATCAACGACTTCGTACGCTGAAATTCGTTCATTCAACGATACGATCAGTTGGTCAATGACATGTTTTTGTTCGTCATCACGAATTTCTATTAACACATTTTGAATGAATTTGTATCCGTGGTCAAGAGCCTTGGCAGCATCTTCGCGACATGACCAACGCGTATCACTCAAATTTTTGAGTGTATAGAACAATTTTTTGGTATCTTCAGCTGACAAATTTTTGATCAATATTTCATACCGCGCTGTCGAAGCAGTGAAAAGAACTAGAAGTTCTTCTACAAA
Organism: Endomychus coccineus; assembly: GCA_958510875.1. Taxonomy (NCBI): domain Eukaryota; kingdom Metazoa; phylum Arthropoda; class Insecta; order Coleoptera; family Endomychidae; genus Endomychus; species Endomychus coccineus. The sequence goes on from OY294069.1 coordinate 114,780,149, forward strand.
ACTGAAAAAAAGAACTGCAGTGGAATTGGCAGCTGATTTTCCTTCTAAATTTAATGAGTGAGCGGAGCAAGGAACAAATATAGCTAAAGGGCTTTTATCAAAATCACAGCTTGCATACCGTTGTATTTGCCACTCATATTCGGCGCATTGTCATATGATTGACCGCGACAATCTTTTACATCAATCGTTTGTTTCTGGAGAAAATCATGAAGAGCTTCTGCCAGCTCTGCGCCTTTATGACCACAATTAGGTATAAAAGTCAAAAAACGTTCAACTGGACTGATATCTTCCATGTACCTCAAAATGACAGTCAATTGATCGCTGTAACCTTCGTCGGGTGTACAATCGACCGAAACGGAAAAAGATTTCGCTTTTTTTATGCAACTTGTTACCTCAGCTAATAATTTAACAGCCATGAGACCGATGAGTTCTTCAAAAACTGTCGAGGACAAATAATTGACGTGACAGCTACCCTTATTTCCGTGATCTTCCATGTGAGCAGCAAGAAAAGGATCAAATTGAGAAAAGTCAGCATTCTCAAAACATTGGAATCCACAAGAGCAGCCACGATCTGAAAAATTTTATAAAATCCACTATTAGATAAAATTATGAACTTTACATACATAAGCAAAATCAGCATTTCTCAGAACATCTCTCAAATCAACAAAAGTCTTCTTTATCATTTTCCCCAAATAGTTGTGTATCGAAATCATGATTCAGAATTTTTATCATATAATATTTGTTGAGGACATAAATAGACTAATAGATAATTAATATTAAAATTTAGTTAGGTATAAGGAATAATAAATATTTTCAGAATGGATGTTTATTTGCCTAAGACCTAATATGCACAGTGTTGTTGACCTGGGACTTAATGGTAATAAGATTTTTGGTATTTGGTTCATTACTTTGTGTGTTGAGTAAGACCCTCTATATTGATATGTTAATAAACGTCTTTAACCTACAGATAAATAACCGTAAAATAATCTCATCCGTGTTTTGACGGGCAATTGAGATGGGTTTATGACACTGTTTTGTTTAGATTGGAAACTGTTGATAAACTTAACGCTGGCTCTACGATGTAGGGGTGGTTTTAAAACACACGGGCACTATCGTAGGAGGCTTTGAGTTAAATTTAATTAACTATTGAATTCATTCGAGTTATGCTTCTCTTTAAGGCAGCATAGTAAAGAAAAATACGTTTACCTAAATTGTGCTAGCATTGTGATAGTGTAGTTATGTAAGGTGATTCCCGTTCCCACGATATTCCGCTGACTCCAGCATCAGCGTTATTATAACAAATCTCGGAATCCACTGGTACGAGACATGAACAAGAATTAGAATCGACATAGACTTGTAACAATTAACACGTATATTTTATATTGTGAAATTAATTTAATAAATATTAATAAACTTTTTAAAAACGTGTTTCTGTGAATAAGAAACATAAAGGTGTTAAGTTACAAGAAAGGGTGAGTTTTCTCACAGAGCATACTCAAGTTTGCATATTCGTTTGAATTGATGTTTTAATAATGTTATTCAAACAATCCACTTTGAAAGATATTTTAATTACAGTTCAGTACAACAAGTATAAAGGTATATTATTTATAATATCCGGATTAATGATAATGGTTGAGCATATCTAAAGTATTCACGTTAATGCAACAACCCAATATTCAAAGTTTTAAGCCAGTCAGTCAGGGAATACACGTCTTACAGTTGGTACATTTCTTTACCTAACATAATCAGAAAAACCCAGTCAACAACCCTTAGTATAATTATAGTAATTTCAATTCAATGTTCACAAGGTGGTAATGTGGCATCCAACCCCCATACGTAATATTTAATATAAAGATCCTATTGGTGGATTCCGCATAAGGTTTCCACCACCTAACTTCCAAGTAATTGAATGTAATTGCGAATGCGAAGTAAGATAGTATATCAAGTTTTTCAGAGGTAACAACAAGTCTCTCAATTAAATATATCTTAGCATTTTAATACTTCATATCATAATACAACAATGCAATCATCAATTTATAATTTAAAGATTCAGCAGTTTCACTTTAGTATTTTTAGTTAGTATAAATATTCTTCAAACTTCGAGCAAAATAGTGTGTAATCAATATTCACGACTCAACAAACAAAACAATATTAAATATTTGAGGATAAAAACATTCTGCTCTCTTATATGAACTACAATCTGAATGTGATTGTTTCAGCATGATACATGTAGTTAAACTTTATTATTAAAAATGACGAATGTGAAAATATTTATAATCATGATAAAGTAATAATCGGAGGATCTCTACTTTATTAGAACAGGTAAAAATAACGGGGCGTACCTTATATAACTTTGCACTTTTTCCTATATAGCATATCACAATTAATGTTCATCACCCACACAAGTTAAAATTTTAATTCCAGCGCCATACTTATTCTTGTAATGACTTGATAATTGAAATGCATAGCTAAGCTTGACGATGGGACGGATGTCCCTTTCAGTTTCTAGTAACAAATATGACCAACAACCAATCAGTGATGGAGAGAACTGTCAGACAAGAAAACTAGTAGTTAGGCGGGTATTTCAAACAACGGACAATCTTCAAACGACTTCGAATTGAGTTTTTCCTTTGAATTTGAATGGGTTTTTCAGAAACTTGGATGATTATTTATTAAAATATCTTAATGCAAACATTTCACTGCGAAATTCATTATTTCGAATTAGTGAGAAATCGCTAAATGATTCATTTTTCAGGTACGTCTTTGGAAAATAATGTTTTGGCCGTTCAATTTATTTTTTAGGTTTATTGAATACTGTCATTACATAATCTAATTATGCTCTAATATTAACTAGAATCTGAATGTGATTCGTTTCAGAATGCATGTAGTTGAACTTCCATTATTAAACATGGCGAATGTGAAAATATTTATAATCATGATAAACTAATAATCGGAGGATCTAAACTCTATTAGAACAGGTAAAAATAACGGGGCGTACCTTATATAACTTGGCACTTTTTCCTATACAGCATAACACATTAAATGTTCATCACCCACGCAAGTAAAAATTTTAATTTCAGCGCCATACTTATTCTTGTAATAACTTGATAATTGAAATGCGTAGCTCTAATATTAACTACAATCTGAATGTAATTCGTTTCAGAATGCATGTAGTTGAACTTCATTATTAAACATGGCGAAAGTGATCAGTTCGAGAATACCAAGAAAGTTTCCATTACTCGGCGAACTAATTGTTTCATTGTTACCACGAAAGGGTAACCCACGTTCCCCAAGAAATTTTATGGTACTTATGACTCGTTTGAGAATTTCTCGCCAATATTGAGCTTCTTTTGCCACCTGTAATGTATTATATCATATAAAAATGATTAAAAAAATCCAAAATTTGAAATGTTTCATATGATTAAGCAGGAAAACTGACCTGCTTTTCAAGTGCTGAATATGTACAAGCTAATTCACTGGAACAAGACGAAAAATTGACAAGCGAATCCAGGTGACTTCGTAGTTTCATGTTGAACGAGGCGTTCTGAGTCATGTTTTAAATCGCAGAAACCTTCACCAGCAAAAGTATTCTCAGGTGAACTCGTTATGAGCTTGCAAAACATCAATATATTTTGCCTGTTGATGGAGAGAAACACAACCAAAAGCGTCGAAAAATCTCCTTGTTTTGATGTGTGCGATAAAAAAGTCCCTTTGTACATTTTCTATAGCTTTCGGTGCTATCTTGTCGTGTTTGAATTATTGAAACCTTGGAGAAAAGTTCTTCGTCACAATGTTGTAATTTTGATAAACTTCCTTTGACTCAAAAATTGATCATGTCATTGGTGAATGGCGCTTTCCAAAGACCACTATCAGCCTTGTAGTTTGGATTGTCTGAAGAATTATCTTCTTTTACTATTGGAGAGTCATCTGCAGGTGCATCCAATTTGTCAACTTCAGGAACAGAACTTGAGATTGAAGAAATGGAAGGCTTTTCGTTGTCAGCTTTCGGTTGCACGGGAACAAGGAAAAAATGGCTCAATTTCGTTTTCAGCGTGGACATGCTCAAATTTTTCCTCTTTTTCCACAGTAACCTTCCTTTTCCGGGATCCACTCAAATGATGTCTCACATTTTTGTGCCTATCTTCATGTCTATCCGACATGGTAGTTTTTCGAATTTTAAAGGCTAGAAAAATTTCAATAAATTTAAATCACTGGAAATATGAAGATTATAGAGAAGTAGGTTTATCACATTCACGAAGAGCAATATTTGTTTAAAGTTATCAGACTCGTTAATTGATATTAAAAAGCAACTGAAAAAGTCACATAACAATATCTGAAAAACGTAAAGACAACAATGAACAGATAATCGTAATTGGAACTCGATTAAAATGATCAATTATGTTAGAAAGTACAAAAAACAGAAAAATCTATAGGAACACAATTCAGAATTTATATTTATACAGCTGATACGGCATGTAGAAACGTTCCTTCAGATCTAACCTCAAAATTACAATAAGTAAACAAATAGGAATTTTGAATGTTTCCAAAGTGAAACTATACAGAAACATTACGATTACGATTATCGGTGATGGTAAGAAAATATCTACTGTTTATCATTAAATTTCAATATGCGTTCCTTCAAATTGATAATCTTCGACCAATGTCTTTCTTTGTGTCGATTCAGACTGAGGATTTTCGTTCGCGTGTAATACTTACCGATGATGTTCGAAGCATGTACGATGATAGCTGTTTTTTCTTCGACTTATTGTGTGACCAACTTATCACAAAGAATTTCCCACTATTTTTTTCCAAAATATAAATTTAAAAAAAAATATTTGTTCCAAAGCAATCATCTGCGTTAAAAGTGAATGACACACTCACAACACACGTACTTTGACTTGAGTGAGTTATAGAACGCACTTCACTCATTAACATCACGCAGGAAATTTGAATGCTGCTTATGAAAATTGAAATTTTACACACAATGTGAGTTTCGGAACGCATAGATCAACTAACTTACTTTGCGCGGGAAATTTGAATATGACTTATGAATGACCCTTGCTAATAACTACACTAGTAAACCTTTCTTTAGTTTCTAACGAATTTGGGATCAATTAAAAAAAATACCAATAATTTTTCTATTTTATTCGAATTGGTGGGGGGCCCTCAATTGGTGGGGGCCCTGGGGCAAGGCCTAGCCCGTCCTAAATGCGGCCCTGGCCTTACCTTACATTTGGTGTGCAGATTCTGATCCCTCTTGGTAATAGTTATCAACATCTAATGCTTATACAATGGTTCGCGAGACAATTTTCAATTGATCCTCACAGGTTTGTTCTTTATAATATTGTTTAAAAAAGCTTTTAGCATTTCAGGAGTTCTATACCAGAGTATTTCATGTTCCTCAATGGTTTTTCTACAAACATTCAAACTAGGCGACTTTTTAGTTTTCAAGTGTTTATGAAACATTTTAAACACTTTCGCTATTTCTTCATCAGTCCAAAAGTTCTTTACACCTGAAATACAAACAGTTACAAAGTGAAGAACTTATTATTTCGTCTTATGTTATTTCACATTTTTAGGACATATAAATATTTCACTGTTATGAAATGATTACCTCACGCTTTTCCTAGCATTTGGGCTCAAAATCTTGTTCTTCTGCTTTTTTATTTCATTTATAATAAATGTTTCACTAAAGTAGGCGTTATATTTTCTAAAACTGAAAGATTTTTTACCAAAGAAATACAGCATTCTTAAGTTGTAGACTCAAAATTATCTAAATAAAAAGTTGCATTATTTTGAATTATATTTTTTTCTTCCATACTCCATGAAAGTCATACAGCATTCTTAAGTTGGAAACTCAAAATTATCTTATAAAAAGTTGCATTATTTTGAATTATATTTTTTTCATCCATACTTCATGAAAGTCTTTTTCTGCTCTTCATTTGCACTATTAGTTGATTCTGAAAAAGGAATAATTATATTAATTTTAACACTTAACACAAACAATTAAGAGATAAATTAATGTTCAGTACATCTACATAGTAATATCCTATTACTGTGATTGCTACTTTTTAAAATATTATTCACAGAATGCATTTACTACACTGAATTGAAATGAAATGTATTAATACTGATATAAATAACCAATCGTGTATCTCATTAGACACTGTTTATATTTTCAAATATTACAATAGAATAGTCAGTTTTCGAAAAGCAATTGATGCTTTGTACACCAATTTTCCTTATCCAATACCACTCTATTTATACGTCAGCATATTCGAAATAAGAATCTTCTAGACCTGAGGTTTGGTTATCGTTATCACAAAGTACCAATTAAAATGATGCTATTAATTTTCTCCAAAATATTTTAAATTCAATACTTACCTCCGGCTTTCTCCACATTTACTTTAGATGTACTTGGACTGTCAAGGTATTCCCATTTTCTTAAACATCACAAGTCATTTTCATACATTGACCTTCCTCCAATAATCTTGAAATTATTGTAATGTCACGGGTAAAATTTGGCATTTTATAATGCTGAAAGTGAATATTTTCATGGTGTCCCGTATAGTCAGCGACATCTCTTATATTTATTCCTTGTAAGTCCATAGTACTACATTCAGTTGCAAAAGGCGTTCGCAGCTCAGTACCTTCAAAATGTTAGGATCTATGGCACCACAAGCATGAGAGTACTTAAACATTAACAATATGTTTATCCATCATCCCTTCCTGGTATTCCAAAAACTAATGAATTTTTTTCGGAACATTCGACTTTTCCCGTTGTTTCAAGAATAATTAGATACATTTTAATTTGAAAAAAATCGATCATAACAGGAACACTCCTTCCTCTTTAACCCCTTATTTCAATTCTTAGATAGCTAGGCGTACTTCCTTTCGTCTTCGGTTAAAGACTTGTAGTGCTATTAAAAGTGCTCCATTTATTTCTATCCAATTTTTGATCGAAAATTCTTTTTTTTTAACTGATCATAATTAGATTAGATGATTTTATCTGAACAATCTCTCAAAAGACATTTGAAGTGGGAAGTTTTACAATTCTATGCCTTTTCATTTCAAGTTGGTTTCTGTTACAGTTTTATAGATGTCATAATTCAAACTTTCATTAAGAAGTTGTAGAAAATCACGTATTTCCTCATGTCGGACCTTCTCTTTTTTTATCATTTCACAATAAAGGGACAGTGAAATCTTCTTCAAGTAAGAACAAATGCTTGCAGCTGTGGAAGGAGCCTTATATCTCCCTATTTTTTCAATCGGTACTGAAATTTTATTCGCAGAAAATATACATCATCATAATTCTCAGGGTTAAACACATCTTCATACTTCACTCTATGAGGCTCTCTTTCTTTAAATGCAACGCATCGTAATCTTGACCTTATCATTTTGTAAAAGTGGGATGAGTGATATTTATGGATTTCTTAATGAAATTATTAAATCCTCATTCCTAAGCAGGGAATTGATTCGATCATTCCTCATTGGGGGCAATATTTTTCTGGCAATTATGATATTGCCTTTTGCATTCACGTAGCATTTTGCATGACTGAGCACATCTTTCCTCAATTTCTCTTTACTTTTCAAGCACTTCTTGAAATGATTTTTCAAAGATAGAATAGAGAACATACCATTACAATTACCACAAGGCATATAATACTCAGTCAATAATATACCACAAATTATAATTAAAAGCTGCAACATCTTTTTACTGTGTTTATTCTGTAAATGTCTTGCGCAAATGTTTACAGTAATAACAAAATTGGTTTTTGGTGGATCCTGAAGAGGTTTCTATTGATAGCAATTGATGGTCAATTTCAGTTTCTACTCTGTCCTCTTCAGTACTTATAGCTGCATTGTTGGTATTTTTAATGCTAGAAATAGTATTTGATATTTTGGTTTCCGAGTTTGAGAAATTAATTCACCTTTGTATTCATTTCCTTCTGTGATAAATATTGAGTCATTATTGTATGACTCGCTACTTCCATCCTCCGTATCTACTTTGTAATCAGAATCACGAATGGAATCATCTCCATTATTCTCTACTGGTATATTTATATCTAAAAAAAATTTGACATTGTTAGCTATTCCTAAGTACTGTGAGATACATCGCTACACGCTGTATGAAAGGGATTACCCTATGCCTCATTTGTTAAGAAAGCGTAAATGAATCAGATCAGGGTGAACACGATTCAATGTTTTTCAAGTTGACATACGTTGTCAAGTGAGAAATAATAATTAATGACTGACGGGTTTTTTGATGTAATGATGATAAATATACTTCTTTTATAATGTTGTCCGAATCTAAATGCATTTAATTTAACCAATCCCTAACAAATCAGAAGTGGGATCTGAATCAATGGTGTTAGAAGATTATCATAATTAGCGTGAGTTACAGAGGCAATAAATTGTGAGTAGAAAACTTATTTAAATAATACAGAAGTTATGACCAACTCAAAATGACGTAGGAAATCTACAAGTTCTAGTGGATCTAGTTCAAACTCTAGTTCAGGCGAAGATGCACTTTGTAAAAGTAGTGAATTTAAATTATTTCGTAAGAAAATGCATAAAGAAATGGAAGATCTAATCAGGAAATTAGAGGTCGTAAGTTTAGTTCACGATTCTAGTGTATCTAATACCTCGGTTGAGTTGACAAGAGACTCCCATAATACCACTTCACTATTTGTAGTTCATGGCGACAATATTCCTGAGTTTAATCCGAGCAAAAGTGATATAAACATTTGTTAATGAATACATCGTATTGAATCATGTGCAAAAATTTCTATTGGGATGGCAATACTACATGATTTCTAAATTAGCGGGTAACGCCAAATTTTGGTATAATTCTCTTCCTCGTATTGATTATGGTTAGAGTGAATGGGTGGATAAATTGACTACTTTCCTATTGGTAAGATCGTGGCACTCACACTGCGAGAATTAGTAAATGAGGGAAGAAAAGCTGTTCAAGATCTACAAGAGTTCTTTCATCATAAATTAGCGTTGCGATTTACCAGACTACGTCATCGCGGATGTAGTTCTCGTGACTATAGGTGACGAAATGTTAAGAATAGGTGTTAAATCAGCAGGGTGTACCTCAACTGATAAGATGCTAGTATATCTAACGGTTATAGCCACACATTTCAATAGAAGAAATCCCGATTCAGTTAATAACGAATTGAATCGACAAAAACCATTTAAACATACTCGAACTCATCATCATAGTATTTTATGTTTTACATGTAATCAGGTCATAAATCATCGAACTCATCATCATAGTATTTTATGTTTTACATGTAATCAGGTCATAAATCATCGAACTCATCATCATAGTATTTTATGTTTTACATGTAATCAGGTCATAAATCAGTAGACTGTGTTAAAAATTTTACTGGAAAATGTGAGCATTGCAATAAGGTTGGACATGTTAAGGTACAATGTTTTTTGTTGCAAAAGAATGTCATGTGTATATCAGGTAAAAAAAAGGACGCTGAGTATTACATTAATGTTATGGTGAATCAAGTAATTTTGGATTCATATTTGGATATTGGTAGTGGTTGCAATACTATTTCGTGTTCGGTTTTGAGAAGATTTTCTTTAGACAATATTAAATGCACTGATCAAGTTATAAAAGGTTATGGTGATGCTACTGTCGTGCCATTGGCAGAGTGTACGTTAAATACTGAGATACCTAATCTCGATGTAGCAGCCGTCGTACCTGTATTGATTGTACCAGATGGAATCTGGCGCACTCCGATGATCATAGGTAGACCTTTTATCGAGCCGTATGGGGCGACCATGATTAAAACACCAGGGAAAATATATTGCTTGAAAAATGTGGATTTACCGTTTCAGGTATCAGAATTAGATGACCACGAAAGAAAAGTAAAAATTTGATGTGGCTCAAATTTTTCGATTCCGCCTAGATCGGTCGTCAAATTGCCTATTATTGTGAAGGATGAAAATTTAATTAATCTAAATGTTTTAAAAATAAAACATCTTAATCCAAAATTTGAAATAGATATCAAACAAGGAGTTATTTCAATAGAATGTGGAAGATCTTTCGTTACAGCCATAAATAAATCCAATTCGGTATTTGAAATTATTGCGAACAAATTTGTCGCTAGATGAAATTCAATAGATGCTATAAATTATCACAATGATGTGGTTCATAACCATCACGATGAGGGACTATAATTATTTTGGATCTGTACAACTATATTTACAATGATACGGGTAATAATTAGTTAGGCAATACTAAGATTCAAATGAAGATTGAACTTACTAGTATTATGAATATAGTTTCTAGACCATATCGTTTGTCTCACGCCGAGCGAGCAATAGTTAGAGATATATTAGAAGATCTTACTACACATGATATAATTGAATCTTACAATTCATCTTACACAAGTCCCATACTTTTGATTGAAAAGAAGTCCGGAGAAAATCGAATGGTCGTTGACTATAGATGTCTTAATTCAGTAACGAAAAAAGATCATTACCCTCTTCCTTCAACTGATGACTTGATTAATCAATCGCCTTAGTCAACAAAAATATTTCACATCCTTAGATCTTGCCTCGGCTTATCACCAAATAGAAGTATCACCAAAAAGTAGAGCGAGTTAATAGCACGATGCTGGTATATTTAGCTGTGTATACAGGAAATGATCAGAATGTTTGGGATCTTGAAGTGGATCTAGTGCAAAGCGGATTATTCAAACAACTAATAAGACACCAATGGAATTAATATATCGTTATCGTCATCGTATCGGCAAATAACCTAAGCTAAAAGAAGAGGCCAAACAGAAATGTGATCGAAATTCTAGAATGATGGAGGAATCGTACGATAAGAAGCGGAAAGTGGCTCGTACCTATCAAGTTGGCGATTTGGTTTTTGTTGAAAGGAACATTCTACGAAAAGGAATCAAAAGTGATAAATTATCATCAAAATTAGCAGGGCCATACAAGATTATCAAAATTTTCGAGGCTGTTAGATACGATGTTGGGCCGGTGAATTCATGTAAGAAAGGTAGAGCATATATAGAGGTGTTGTAGTTTGTGATAAAATGAAACAACTTTGGAGTGAGCAAAATATGAGGGATGACATTTCGGAAGCGGGAAGTGGTTGCAAAGAACTTTCGCAGTGATTGTGTTTTGAGTTGAAAGAAACTCCTAGATTTTGAGTTGAAAGAAACTCTTGGGTTTTGAGTTGGTAGAAACTCCTAGGTTTTGACTTGAAAGAAACTCTTGGGTTTTGAGTTGAAAGAAACTCTTGGGTTTTGAGTTGAAAGAAACTCCTAGGTTATGAGTTGAAAGAAACTCTTGGGTTTTGAGTTGAAAGAAACTCCTAGGTTTTGAGTTGAAAGAAACTCGTGAGTTTTGAGTTGAAAGAAACTCCTAGGTTTTGAGTTGAAAGAAACTCTTAGGTTTTGAGTTGAAAGGAACTCTTAGGCTTTGAGTTGAAAGAAACTCCTAGGTTTTGAGTTGAAAGAAACTCTTAGGTTTTGAGTTGAAAGAAACTCATAGGTTTTGAGTTGAAAGAAACTCTTAGGTTTTGAGTTGAAAGAAACTCTCAGGCTTTGAGTTGAAAGAAACTCCTAGGTTTCGAGTTGGAAGAAACTCTTAGGCTTTGAGTTGAAAGAAACTCCTAGGTTTTGAGTTGAAAGAAACTCTTAGGTTTTGAGTTGAAAGAAACTTCTAGGTTTTGAGTTGAAAGAAACTCTTAGGTTTTGAGTTGAAAGAAACTTCTAGGTTTTTAGTTCAAAGAAACTCTAAAGTTTTGAGTTGAAAGAAACTTTTAGGTTTTGAGTTGGAAGAAACTCTTAGGTCTTGAATTGAAAGAAACTCCTAGGTTTTGAGTTGAAAGAAACTCTTGGTTAAACGAGTTGGAAGAACACGTTTTGTTGTTGAACTAATTTCTTTCTCGGTGTTTCAGAATTGAGGGAATTCCCGAGTCGGAAATTCCACAGGATGGCCGAGTGTGAGATACATCGCTACACGCTGTATGAAAGGGATTACCCTATGCTTCATTTGTTAAGAAAGCGTAAATCAATCAGATTCAATGTTTTTCAAGTTGACATACGTTGTCAAGTGAGAAATAATAATCAATGACTAATGGATTTTTTTGATGTAATGGTGATAAATATACTTCTTTTATAATGTTGTCCGAATCTACATGCATTTAATTTAACCAATTCCTAACAGTTCTTACTTGCTGAATCATTAATATCTTACTTTTCTAATATTTTCCATCTTCTGAAGATCATAAAACAGTTAACCATATATGTCTCCATTACATCCTATTAATAGTGCTTTTGATAGTTTTTAGATAAATTGATTATGTGATAAATTGATGACTATTGTGTAACAATAATATTACAGTTTCAATAATATACATTTCGAAGGTGATTTAAATAATAGTTTTCACTCAAGATACTAACTTCTGAAATATACAATTTGTATCTATCAGAAACATAATGTAGCACTTATGAAGATAAAAAATGAATAACATGCAATCCAATAATGAGTAAAAAATACAAAAATTTTGATTGTACTCACATTCTACACACTCCTAGCAAATCATTCCAAACTAACTTACATCGCGCAAATCGAAATTTTAAAATTTAATTATTTACGATACGGACGACCACACTGGCACCTACATGCAAACACCCAGGTAACACCATGATCTAATTTGGGTCGAAAAAGCGTCGAAATAGGCTAATTCCCACCTTGGTCTAAAAGGTTACCAAATAAGACGTACTTGATATATTTATCATATTAGGTGATTAACAAAATATATAATAGACGTCTATTGCAATTTGTTTCATATTATAGCCTACCGATTTTCATTTAATATATTTCAATAAAACCACTTATTATACTCTTAAGTTGGAAGAGTATATTGCATTTACTCAAGGGTCATTTCATCTCAAATCGTCCAGCCAGTTTGGGTTAGGTCTTTTTTTTTGCATGAAATTTTTTTTATAGCTTCTACATCGAAATCGATGAGACACGTATTTTTTCCTTTTGCTCGATTTTCAATTCTTTGGCCGTGGGGAATTTTTGAAAAATTTTCTAAAAACTCGATTTTGCGCTATTGGCGCATGTCAATTTTTTTTGAAAATGTAATAACTTTGCGAAAAAACGTCCGATCTTTATAATTTTTGGTATGTTTGTAGCTAAGAGGTTTCTCTAAAAGACAAAAATATGAAACTTGGAATATTTTGAAAAAAAAAAATTATATCGCGATTTGAAGAAAAAAATCAAAAAATGTTTAACTTGAAAAATTTCGAATTGCATCAGTTTTTTTTTTCTTCATATTTTTTTCTTTGATAGTCATATATATAAACAAAATTCTGTAGCAGCCTCTATTAGCCGAAATTCGTTGTTTGGAAATTATGATTTTTCAAAATTATAGTCACAATTATTGAGTAATTTTGGGCTTTCCTCATAAAATAAGCTATCATTTCGTCGAAAGTAGCTCAATTGTTGAAATATTTTGTCTGTCAACAGTCAAAGGTTAGTCCTAGAAGAAAAAAATATGAAGTGTAGAAAATTTTTGGAAATTTTTTCCATGATCGTCTTTAAAATAGAAAAAAAATCGGATAAATTTTAGCCCGGAAATTTTAGCATTGCCTCGATTTTTCCATTCTAAATTACTGTTTTTGTATATCAATTTGTGAGTGGACAATTTTCAGAAGCTTTTTTCATAACTCCGTTTCGTTTTTCATTTATTATTTATTGATTGATTCCATTGATTATTTTATAATTTGATAATTTATAAAACTCTTTTATCAAAACTTCATTAGAATTCATAATCGTTTTTAATGTTTTAAAAATGTTTTGAATTTCACAATATTTTGTATTTATAGACAGTAAAGAGAATAAACAGGTATAATTATTTAAGTAAAATAATGGCATTTTGAAAAGAATTTATTACGTACATTTGGTTTAAAAAGTATTGCTATACATTCAACTTCATTCTACCAATGCCCTCTCGTGCTGGCATGTTTTTGAAATGTACATTTCGGTTTCACTTTCACCCTTCTTGGCCCTCCATGCATGCATTCGCCGTATTCCTTTTATTGCCGCAACATTTTTCCACTGGGTTTTTTTGGTTTTTCTGAACTTCTGTATGTCACGATCTTTGAGTAATTTGACCGCCACATTTGGAGTATGATGCTGGACCACAGTTGCAAATGTTTCCGCATCTTGAATGCTATCGATCAGCGTCTTTGACAAGTTGTGTTTCGTGGCTACGTGCTTGACGAGTCCGCCGATGCCATCACAGGCTCCTTTTCCATGACCAGTAGCAGAAAAAATCCATTTCTTCTCATGTGGTGAATTTCTCATTTCGTGAAATTGGAATCTGTTTTTGAAATGACTAGCTGCGCCGTCAGAATTATTACTTCGCAAGATATATCAATACCTGGATATCTGGCCTTTATGTCTTCTTTGATGTAGTTTATCGCGAACAATGCGTGAGCCGAGTCGTGTTCCTTGTCATTGCTCACAAGTGCATAGCTCAAAGTCACCGAATTGAAGTAGCATACAGCAGTAAATATCGAAACTTGATCATTCTTCCAATGATGACCCTGAATTTCATCTTGTAAGATGACGGACCAGTTTTCGGCAAAATCGATGTGAAGTAACAGTCGAGATGGAAATAACTTCGCCGCTTCTTTTTCTTCCCTGATGGCTTCCTGTTGGATTTGTTTTGACTTCAAATGCGGGCTGGCTTTAAGGGTCCATTCCGCCAGCACATCGACGTATTTAGTGAGAGTCAGGGTTTTCTTGATCAAATTATTATCTTCCCAAAAGGCAAACAAAATTTCATCGTCTTCATTCGCCTGTGTGAATCCAAGAAATTCAAGATTGATGGCTGAAGCTCCTGGGCACGTCTTGCAGTTTTCGAAAATGCACTGGTTGTCATCAGAACAAACAATGGCTGATAAAAACTTGTTTCGGAGTTCTTTGAGATTCTTGGTATCTTTGAATGTTTGTAAACCCATGGCCGCTGTCAATAATAAATCGAAGTTGGAACAATAGATGCACAAGCAAACCTCTTGAGTTGGGCAAGGAAGAACCCATTTTGGCTTGAGCGTGTAAAATTTTGTGAGACCCAATTTTGAGTCTGGATAGGTTTCCTTGAACATTCCTTCACAGTCCGTGTCATAAATCTCTTCACTTTTTTCACGGCAACTCCATTTTCAATCACGGTTTTTATGTCCTTTTTGTTCGGGCTTTGTCGAGAGCAATTGAAGTCATCGTTCAGATAATATTCCATAGCCAGGTTCACCGTAGTCTCAGGAACTGGGTGGCCAGAATAAACATCTCGTGTTGCGTAAGGTCCTTTTTGGGTAGATAAAATTCTTGCTTGTATTATCATGTAATTGGTAATCGTAGGAAACTTAGACATAATGTCCTCTTTTGACAAAACATGAATTGGGGCTGCTGTGAGAAGACGAATTTTCTCTGAAATCGTTTTACAACTCACCAGTGATGCTCTGAATGTTTTTACCCACTGCTCACACATATTGCACTCCAATTCTTTTGGCGGTGATTTATTCTGTGATGAGGCGAACAATTCGCCACTCGATTGAGTCAGAGATTCGGAAGTAGTGCAATTTTCCGAAAGCGAAGCCGTTTCTTCCGTTGACGCCAATAATAACGATGAGAGTGACGTGTAGCAGTCGTTGCAAACTTCGTCGGAACTGTGAAGCACATTATTGGGGAACAATGGTTGCAAACGAACGGCCAATTCTGCAAGTGGACGAAATTTTCTCTTCTGAGATTCATAAACGGCCTTTTTATGGCTCTGTTCTAAATCCGGGCATCTTTTCTTCATAGGATATCGACTCATTCTGCCCAAAGTGTCGTGTGAATAAGTCTGAAATTTAAAAAACACATATTTATAAACGTACTATATGATGCTTCAAATGAATGAATTCCAACTTTAAACAAACTGTATTCAAACCAATGATGCTAATATTTTAAAGCTTATCATACTTGCAAATGTACGTACATACAATTGCAAAAATTTTAACGCAATATAACTACTCACAACAGAAACTGAATGATTCAAAATAGTTAATTATTTACTCATGGTCTGGCATTTTTTTAAGTATGAGATGCGATTGAAATGAAATATTGCGCTTAAGCGCAAAAAATTATTCAATAACGGCTTGCTATTAATTTGCCATGTAATTGCCCTTAAAGTGGATGGCAACTCGCAATGAGGATAATATATGTAGAATGAGGTTAGGTTTTGCTTTCATTGGAAATAACAAACATTTACGACAAAATTATGGCATAATTTATATTCATGACCAAAAGTTACTTACCGCAAATCACCTTTGAGCACAATCAAATTCACAAGAATGATCTGATTTTTACTCAGGAAGCAGAATTTTTCGTCATAAATACAACTTGCACAAAACGCACAAACGCGCGTGAATGCTAAATGTGACCACGTGTTGGTATAACAGAATTTCTTCTTCTTGTTAAGATGGCGCTGGCCGTATCTTCAGTTAAAATTCCAATTTTCAAGGTATGGCATACGAGCAATACTTAAATTAGCTACTTGCCCAGTAAATTGAACAAAGTGTATATTTCTGAGAAACTTGGACAAAAGAAAAACCAGAAGCTTACTCGGTATACAGTATAAATAGTCTGTAGTCTCGTTAGCCATAGAAACAGATTAATTGAAAAATAGCACTTGGAATTCGAAAAATCATGATAAATGAAAAACGAAACGGAGTTATGAAAAAAGCTTCTGAAAATTGTTCACTCACAAATTGATATACAAAAACAGTAATTTAGAATGGAAAAATCGAGGCAATGCTAAAATTTCCGGGCTAAAATTTATCCGATTTTTTTTCTATTTTAAAGACGATCATGGAAAAAATTTCCAAAAATTTTCTACACTTCATATTTTTTTCTTCTAGGACTAACCTTTGACTGTTGACAGACAAAATATTTCAACAATTGAGCTACTTTCGACGAAATGATAGCTTATTTTATGAGGAAAGCCCAAAATTACTCAATAATTGTGACTATAATTTTGAAAAATCATAATTTCCAAACAACGAATTTCGGCTAATAGAGGCTGCTACAGAATTTTGTTTATATATATGACTATCAAAGAAAAAAATATGAAGAAAAAAAAAACTGATGCAATTCGAAATTTTTCAAGTCAAAAATTTTTTGATTTTTTCTTCAAATCGCGATATAAATTTTTTTTTTCAAAATATTCCAAGTTTCATATTTTTGTCTTTTAAAGAAACCTCTTAGCTACAAACATACCAAAAATTATAAAGATCGGACGTTTTTTCGCAAAGTTATTACATTTTCAAAAAAAAATTGACATGCGCCAATAGCGCAAAATCGAGTTTTTAGAAAATTTTTCAAAAATTCCCCACGGCCAAAGAATTGAAAATCGAGCAAAAGGAAAAAATACGTGTCTCATCAATTTCGATGTAGAAGCTATAAAAAAAATTTCATGCAAAAAAAAGACCTAACCCAAACTGGCTGGACGATTTGAGATGAAATGACCCTCAAGCAATTTCTAAAATCGTTGAAAAAGTCCTAGAGCATAAATTCTTAGACCATACTATTTTTCATCGAATTTCAAACAACTTTCAAAAATCCGTCTGTCGAGCCATTATGACGCGGAATCCATCGGGAAGCCAAGATTTTTCATAACTTCATGAATCTACTAAATGTATTTTTATTTGATTCGTATTTACATACTAATTTGAATCAACAATAACATTCCATAAACTTTTTTTTAAATTAAAACCTGGTCGGGGCTGCTGAGAGCTCCGACGACATCGCAGCAGTCGCGCCACAGAACACAAAAGTCAGTTAACGAAGCTACTCCTCCCCACCGGTCGGTAAGTAGCTTCAGGCTCCTAAATCGTGCGCCCTAAGTATTCTCATTGAACCCAGAATGACTGCCTTTTGCATCCGGTCTATCAAGATCTGCGCCGACTTCTTACAGGCCGGAATGATCTTCGAATTCGAACGCAGCGAAGACTGAATTCCGCCCAAAACACCGATGATCAGAACCACTAATACGACCTTCTGGCCTGGGTATAGCGTGCGGAGCTCGAACAGGAGATGATGATGATGATATTTTTTCCATTTTGCCTCTTCTTTCAAGACTATCTTCTTCTCTGCCGGAGCAGAGAATTCGATGACATACATAGTCTTGCTTAGTTTATCGAGGAGGACAACGTCAGGCCTATTTGCTTGTATGGACTTGATGGTCGGAAACGTGTAATTCCAGTAGATCTGGCATTTTTCGTTTCCGACAACGGACTCCATATCTTTTGGCATGAAAGGCAGCACCGGCTCTTGGTCTAATCCGTACGAGTGCCTTAGATGTTAATACAGCACCCGTGGGGCCGCATTATGGCCATGGGTGTACGCCGAGGCCGCTTTTGCCAGACTGCCGACAGCAGGTGGTAAAGCGTCTCAGGCGCTTTTCCACAGCGTTTCGATGTTTCGATAGAAAATACCGTGTATCGTCGAGAAAGTTGGAACTCGAGGTTGCGCTATAGTAGGCCTTCTCGACTGATCTGCGATTCGAGACTGAGTTCTTCCGCAGCTTTTTGTGCTGCCTTAACGATAAACGCCCCCTCACTCCGGACAATTTGTGACGTTTAACAAGGCAGAGGAGGGGGTCTGAACTCCTAAGAACTTTACCAGCTATACTCAGAACCACACTTCGATGCAGACCCTCCAGACTGAGGAGTCCCCTGCCTCCCCGGTGTTCTGATGCCTCCGGAGGTTCGAGTCCGTCTTGAAGCAATGGAGAGCGGCAGCAGTGAGACGTTGAACAAAAGGGGACTCAAGGAGTCTCCTTCGAAAACACCACTCTTGAATGTTACCAACTCTGTCAAGACTCGTCGTGTGCCTGATGTTATGTTAAAATGAGTCTTCCAGGGTTGCAACAGATGTTCTATGCATCTCACTAGTGGGGTTGGTACCGCAAGGCATTGAAGCAAATTTAATAATAGCTCATATGATGTTGAATCAAATGCCTTGAGGTAGTCAATCCAGACCATGGAAAGGTTGCGCTTGTAGAGTATGGAGTCCTGAGTGATAGATCTATCTATCACCAGGTTCTCCCGGCAACCCTCCATGCCTTTCTTTGCCCCTCGCTGCTCGCTGATGTTATTAATTACCGAAGCGATCAATCTCAACAACCTAGCATACAAGATACGTGTAAATAACTTGTAGCAGGTGTTGAGACAAGTGTTAGGCCGGTAGTTCTTGGGATCAGACAAGTCTCCACTCTTTGGAAGTAGCACAGTGTACCCCTCGACAGCCCAGCGGAATATGCCGCTCTTTGAGCCAAGAGTCAAAGACTGACCAGACGCGACAAGACAAGACAAGAGCTTGTCGGACCTCATCCTCGCTGACTGCCTCGCACACTTCTGTTTGCGAAAGTTGACGTTCAGCGCAAAAAATTTCCAAGTGTGCTAGGGCTGGGGTGTCTGGGTAAATTGGACGCGGTGACTGATACACTCCTTCTCAGAACTGCTCGACCTCCTCCACAGTCGGTGGGGCAGCAATTGTGAGCGGTGGAGATTCAAAAAGCCGAGACGGGCTATGGCGAAACAAAGAGTTCTCCCTGATGCGTCTAACCCGTTTGGCCAGATTTCTCCTTACCACGCCCAGGACTCGAATCCGCCCAATGTTGCTTGATGGTCTGCAACAGGGTACGTTTTAGTCTGTGAATGCCCTTCTGCTAGAAATAAAATCCATCACACACTGGATCCGAGACGCTTGCTGCCTCGCCGACTGAATTTTGACCTCGACTTTGTGTAGGCGCCGTTCGGTTTTCTCGATCCGGACGTGCGGTCTCCCACTCCGCTCTTCCGGAACGAGTCGATTTGCGGCACCATACACAGCCTCGTTGATTTCCCAGAGGTCGGCAAATTCCGGAAGCTCATCGTTAATGAACGTGCCCAATTCTACCAGCTCGTGTGGTCGTACGGAGACCCTGATTTTGATTCGGGTTCTCCTAGTTCTCAGATCAAATTCGGTGTTTTGGAGCAGGCCTGCTCTATCAGATCTGTTGCGACGCATCACAGGTAGTGCTGGTGCGGCTAGATCCGGCTCTGGTGCTGCAGCCTGTCGGAGATTCGTTCTTATATAGCCGGTTCTCCGCAGGTAGAATACTCGGTTCGGCAAGGTTTGTGCGGAAAAATCACGGCATAGAGCATGCAGCCTTGACGTGTATCCCCTACAGGCCACTCAGAGCGTCCATGTACATTGCGGTGGTCGTCAACGTCGGGACCGTCCTGTTGGGCCTCACCCACATGTACCTGCTCCTCATCCGACGAGGAGCCGATGTGGGAGGCTAATCTTCTGCTGCCCGTAACAAATGATATACCCTTTTCTGGGTTGTTAGCCCAGCATCGGAACGGCATCGGTATTGAGTGAGGTTACCGAGCTGATTCAGCCCCGACTTTTTATCGAGGTTGTCCCCTCTACGCTCGGATATGTGCTGGCGCTACTAGATATGTTGATTTTCGTTACTTTCGAATATCCGTTACTATTCGTTACTCTCGTATAATGTAATCATTTATAATACTCGTTACTTTGATTACTTATGATTACTGTATTGCCACGCGCCAGTTTTTTGGTAGAGCTGAATGTTTTAAATGAATATTGGTTTGGGGGCGAGAGGCATGGCGTATCCCTGAGGATTCTTGTTTGAGATATTTTAAATGTAATTTGAAATAAACAGCATTGGTAAAACTAACTCAATATAATTTATTAAAACAAATTAACAAATAAAAATATGATACGACGCTATTTAAAATTAGTACGTTAAATAAATCGATTAATGAAATACAATAATAAATAATTTCAAAATTAGTTTAGTGAATTCGGAGAACATGATAATGAATAGTTTTGGAATCAGTTTAATTAAATTATTAATTCTCCATTTAATGTGAATGAAAAAACATTACTTACATTATTAACATCGATGCGTACACACGCGAGAAGAAAGTTCGAATATCCCACTTTTCCTTATATAAACTTTATTGATGAAATTCAGCAATTCAGGATTCGCACGGTAAATGAACTTGTCCGGCAGAATAATGAACCCTAATGCTGACATTACAGTTTTACTTATTATTTGCAATATAAAAGTATCTGAGAATGAAATTAACACCGACTGACAGGAAATGGTTTGTAGTAAGTTATGTAATAAGATAAATTGAAATAAAATATCTGAAAGATTATAATAGGAATAAAAATGATTTACAATATTGAAGAAAAATAAAGATTGGTAATAATTGAATTTGGTAAAATCGGAAACGTGACAGTATCATAGGTACAAATGTACTGAAATATATTAGCTTTATATGAGTAGCAAGTCGGTAACTCGGTTCCAACCAATAGCTTAAAAATGATTACTAGGTACTATTAATTGAACTGTACTGTACTCTACTCTATAAATCAATTCATTAATTGAATTGAACCTCAACTTGGTCCAGATGCAAATTTTTTACAATCAAACGCAAAGGAACATGTACTCATGTAGCATGTTTTTTAATTTCCTATAAAAATGCTAATATTTATTCGCTCAATCAATTAATGCAAATTGTGCCAGTTATTTTAAGTTGATAATGAAGAGAAATAGTACAGCATCCAAAGTTCGCAGCATTAACAAGTGTCACTCGACCTATAAAAAAATATAAAACTTGTGAAGGTTATCTATCTTCTTAGGAACATAAAACAATACTTTATAGGTGCGGTCCAGAGAAAGACAAATGAACTGAATATTAATCTATTTTATATCATGAATCATCAAATTCAACATCTCTAACATGATATGGAATAAAAAAATCAAACAAGTATTGGAAATTGAAATTTTACTATTCAATATTCTCTACAAATCTTTATTGCTATCAAGAAAAAGTATGCTTTGAACATTTTCTTCCTTCTCGGACAGATTAACTGTCCAGCAGTGGAAAAGACTCTTTCCGATGGTACTGATGTCGCAACAATGCACAAAAATTGTTTCGCCAACTTAGACAATCGGGGATATATTGCACTTCTGAATTTTCACCAATCAAGAGGATTTTCTTTTCGGTTTAATAAATCCTCTGCTAAATAAGATCGTATTTCCAAAATAGCTGTTGCTTTTGGATCTTTTCCTTTCTGGGTATCTGTAACTTTGTCAAAATCTGCCCATACCAAATTGTCCTCGTCTTCCTGATCGGATATATTTCTAGAATTAGATTCTGAGTTTATTTCAATATCAGTTGCAGTTATATTACGACGTTCTGTACTTATTATACGAGCTACATCGGTTTCAAGTCTGTCCTTCGCCATATTAAAAGAATATTCAGAACTAAAATCTTTTGATTTGAACCTCGGATCTAAGATAGCACACTTGGCCATTAAATTATTTGTTTCTATTCCTGAAAATCGGATAGCAATTTCTTGAACATAGTGAGCGATCAACAATTTTGCAGCTTGATTATTTGTCATTTTATTAATTTTTTCAAAGGCAGATTTCAACCCTTTAAGAATTATAATTACTTCAGATAGTGTTACATTTTTCTCCGCACTCATTTCTGTCGTAATTTGTTGAAAGGGTTTTAACATGGCACATATATTTGTGAGTGACTCCCATTCTAGTTCCGTCAAACATTCTACCGGGCCATTCAATATTCCTAAAGTAGCAGTCAGTGGCTCCCGAATTTTTATAAATTTTTCAAACATAAAATAAGTAGAATTCCATCTCGTTACAACGTCATTCTTCAATTTTAAAGGCATTATACCTTCCTTCATTTTTGTATCTCCAAAAATTTATTATTGGCTTTAGTGTTTCGATTAAAATACTCTACTATACATTTAATTTTTTTTCGTAAAGGTGAACTTCTGAAATTTCCAACCCACTCTGCACAACTAAATTCACGGTATGAGCAAAACATCCTTTGTGACCCTACTCTGTCAGTCTTACTGCAGCTTTTACATTTGCAGCATTATCTGTTGTCACAGTACAAACTTTTTCTTCAATTCCCGATTCACTTGCAACCCTGAATAATTCATCTCGTAAATGCTGAGCAGTGTGGCTTTCATTATATTGTCCACATTCCAAGAGGTAAGAACATAAATGCCATTCTTCCGAAATGAAATGGGCTGTATAACTAATATAACTAGCTTGACTATATTGAGCAGTCCATCCATCTGTAGTGACAGCAACAGATGCAGCTTTCGAAATCAGATTCTTTAGTTTTTCCTTTTTCTCTTGATACTTTTGAGGTAAAAAGGAATTGGTGAAATTGTAGCGGCTCGGCATTACATAAGACGGTTCGAGGCCTTTTATCAGTTCCCTAAAACCCGCATCTTCAACTATTGATAAAGGTTGAAGATCTTTTACTATCAAATTCATAATTAAATTATTAATTTTTTGTTGCTTTGGTAGTGAAATTGGTCGTGTATGTGACTCAGAATTGAAGTTTGTAGCTGATTTTTTCTTTTTTTTTTTAACTCCGACCTGTGCTTACTGTGATATCTGATATGGATGTTGTTACCGTTTTCTCAGAAATTAGGGAAAAAGTAGATGGTGTGACATCTTCATTGCTATCTGGAATAGCTGATCGGCGAAGTTCAAAAGATGTACTTGCAGTGGTAGTTTCTTCTAAAAAAAAGTCAATAAATAGAATTCACGTTTAAATACTTATACAGGGTGTCCTCGAACTGCGTGGTTAAAATAAAACCGAAGATTCTTTGATTCGAAAAAAATTTGATGAGCCTTTTTACTTTTGCCTCAAGTGTCTTGTTTAGCCGGTAGAGGGCTTCAAAGTTGCAAAAATAATTTTGTTTTTTCGGTATAATTTGAGAACGTGATGAAGGACTTTTACAATATTTGGCAGGTGAGTTACTGTCAATAATAGCCGTTTTTGAGAGCGGAGCATAGAGCCTTAGAGACCATAGAAATGGCTCAAACTTGAGGATGTAACGGGAAAAGTGTCCAGAACTTTTTTGTGGTCAATGTAATTCACTCGATATTTTTTATGTAGATAGCTTATCTAATTTGAAAACTTTTCTTACTCTTAGAAATTTTGATAAAACCAACGGATTAGCTTGAAAAAATTAATTTTCGAGTCTCTGCAATTTTGGCTTACTAATTTTACATGATTAAAATACCTTAGTTGCCTTTGCCTTTCGAATGTCATTTTGGCATTTGGAGAATTTATTCTCGAAACTGTCAGTTTTTAGTTTGCTTTCCGTAAAAATTTTATAAAATTATGGCTCAAAATTTCACTAACACTGAAATGGTTAATATCTCGGTAAAACACGAATAATAAAAACAATAGAAATGGGGAAACGATGTGATTATTTAGGAAAAACAAATGCTAAATTAAAAGAAACAACAAAACTTTTTGGGAAATCGCTAAGGCATCAATTGTTCGAAATGTTGCCCATTTTTCTGAATACACAAATTAATTCGTTTCAAGAAATTGGATTGAACTCTGGCTAGTACTTCAGGATTATTCTTCAATAAATCCGCTTCATGATTAATTCGTTGCAACAATTCCTCTCGTGTGTTTACTGGAGCTGCATAAACTTTCGACTTCAAAGCGCCCCATAGAAAGAAGTCGCAGGGCGTCAAATCAGGGGAGCGGGCCTGCCCGTTCACTGGTGCATCGTGTCCTCTACCTATCCAGCGATCTGTATATTCCGCATTCAAATGTCGCCTCACAGCTAATGTGAAATGAGGAGGTGCACCATCATGGATAAACCAGGCCACGACGAATGTGTAAGGGCAAGTCTTCCAACAGTTCAAGTAGCCTTTGTTCCAAAAAGTTCAAGTAGTTCTCCCCGTTCAATCGATCGGGTATAACGGTAGGGCCAATAATAAAGTTATCCACACCACAATTCCAACCCAAACATTGATTTTAGTTCGATTCTGAAAATATGTAACTTCCGTTTCATGAGGATTTTCATCAGCATAGAAATGTTCATTATGGAGGTTAAAAAGACCACATCTCGTGAAAGTATCTTCGTCCGTGAACAGAATTCTTCTACAAAAATTGGGGTTTGCGTTTTGTCTTTGGACAATAAGCCGACAGAAATCTAGCCGATGACCTGGATCCATGGGCAATAAGTCTTGAACTGTTTTAATATGATAGGGATACAACAGTTCTTCTTTCAGTACATTATGAACTAATGATTTTGAGGCTCCAATACGAAGTCCCAAACGTAGTATGCTTATCCCAGGTTCAGTTTCAACCGCTTCCAGTATCGCTTCTTCGAGCTCTAAAGTCCTTCTTGTCCGTCTGCGTCCAGTTTCTCTGCGATTTGCTCCAAATTTGCCAGTTTCGCGAAGGTTTGCCGATTTCCCTTCTCCGGCCATTGCAACGACAAAGTCCAAAAATCAATAACATATCAACCATTTCAGTGTTAGTGAAATTTTGAGCCATAATTTTATAAAATTTTTACGGGAAGCAAAGTAAAAACTGACAGTTTTGAGAATAAATTCTTCAAATGCCAAAATGACATTAGCAAAGGCAACTAAGGTATTTTAATCAAGTAAAATTAGTAAGCCAAAATTGCAGAGACTCGAAAATTAATTTTTTCAAGCTAATCCGTTGATTTTATCAAAATTTTCTAAGAGTAAGAAAAGTTTTCAAATTAGATAAGCTATCTACATAAAAAGAGTGAATTACATTGACCACAAAAAAAGTCTGGACACTTTTCCCGTTACATCCTCAAGTTTGAGCCATTTCTATGGTCTCTAAGGCTCTGTGCTCCACTCTCAAAAATGGCCATTATTGACAGTAATTCACCTGCTAAATATTGTAAAAGTTCTTCATCACGTTCTCAAGTTTTACCGAAAAAACAAAATTATTTTTGCAATTTTGAAGCCCTCTACCGGGTAAACAAGACACTTGAGGCAAAAATAAAAAGGCTCATCAACTTTCGAATCAAAGAATCTTCGGCTTTATTTTGGCCACGCAGTTCGAGGACACCCTGTATATACATTCTCGGGAGATAGTTCACATTAACACTTACGATTTATATTTTCTCGTCTTTACGTACGTTTCGGTCTCACGACCATCATCAGAAGACTTATTATATCTAAAACTGGATTACTCAAAACTAGTTGTATTGCACAAAGCGTCCTTATCGCACCAATCTCAATTAAAATGTCCACGTCGCCGAAAAGAACACGAACACGAATAATCGAAATTGTAACACATAATAAGTCTTCTGATGATGGTCGTGAGACCGAAACGTACGTAAAGATGAGAAAATTTAAAGCATAAGTGTTAATGTGACCTATTTCCCGATAATTTATATATAATTCATACCTGGGTCAAGAATTTTTATTTTAAACACTACTGAATACCAAGAATACATCTCACAGATATGTAAGTGACTATTTTGATTCAATTAAGATAAAATAAACATCCTGATGAGTATGTCATTAATAATGATAAAATGTAATGTTAATAATGAATACCTTCTACACATTTTTGGCCAGTTCATATTGCTCGTTGAGGCTTGGTTATAAACGTATGATGTTTGGACTGTAAGTGTTTTTTCAAATTTGAAGTAGAACCACCTTTGTAGGAATATTTACATCCACAAATATTATATTTGGCAAGTCCCTGCGAAACAGTTGAAAAATGTAGCCATATTTCACTACGTTTCGACATTTCTTCCATTTTAGACTATAAAAGTAAGGAGATAATCAAATTGAAACAAAAAAAATCATTTAAGAAACGTAAAATCACTTACCTTAAAATAAGGAAACAAACAGTTTCTAATTGAAACACTTAAATCTCTTAAACAGTATTATATGATATAATATGCACGTTAAGAACAGAACGATGACGAAAACTGCTGAAACAAAAATATTATAACTCATTTGGTGAATGACTTCAAATAGATGACATATGCGAAAACTGTATTACATAAATATGCACGTTCAGAAGAGAGAACTACCGAAAACAATATTATATATTTCGGTTTAAACACATGATGTTGGCTTTTCACTGGTTCATCGAAGAAATAAAACAAGGCATGTTTTACTAATAACTATAATAACTATATTCGCCAACACATACTAACATAAATACAGTTGCGATCTTAACAGTTTACTGGCTACGTTGTCACTGACTCTTACCCAAAGCTCTGTCCAGGTAGTCTTTGGGTAGAGGGTGGGTGCATCCCTACGTCGGCTTAACATTCTCCCCGCTTTGGAAAATATGATTTTTCAAGACATGAAAAGTGAAACTTGAATTAACAATCAAGATTCTTTTGACAGTAACTCCAAACCAGAGCAACAAGTGTTAATTATTAAATTAACAATCGAAAACATTTACAACAAGAAGATAAACATCGGCTATATACAACCATGAAATGGACAATGAATGTTCTATATGAAATTAATAAATAAATAAGGGACCAATGCACTGTACACCATTACTTTGCAACACTTTGGTCGTCTATCGGCACAACACATATGCGATGTACACCTCTCTTCGTTTTGCCTCGGGTGGTTCTAAGGGTGACTACTCTTACGACTCCATCTGTCCCTGGGTGAAGCTTGGTGATTCTTCCCATTGGCCACTGGAGGACGGGAACGTTGTCCTCACGTAAGATGACTAATGTGCCAACAGTAAGCGGTGTCGAAGATCGACGCGTCCATTTTGTCCTTTTTTGAAGTTCGCTTAAATATTCTTTTCGCCACCTTTCCCAAAACGTTTGTCGAAGTTTTTCAATCCGTTGCCACCTGGAGAGCCTGTTATCGGGGAGCTCTACGAAATTATGCTCCAGGGGTGCAGTTAGTGGGGCCCCAATTAGAAAGTGACCTGGAGTTAACAGCTTTAAATCGTTGGGGTCATTGCTTAAGGGGGTAAGGGGTCGAGAGTTTAGACAGGATTCAATAAGTAAAAGGAGTGTGTACATTTCTTCTACAGTAATTATCGCGCTTCCTACTACGCGTTTAAAATGAGTTTTAAAAACCTTTACTCCCGCTTCCCAAATTCCACCCATGTAGGGAGATCTAGGGGGAATGAAACTCCAATCAATCCCTTGGCTATTTAGGTAGCTCAAACCATCGGAATTCAAATTATCAAAAACTGATTTTACCGATTTTAATTCATTATTTGCCCCGACGAAATTTGTACCGTTATCAGAGAACAAATGTTTTACTAGCCCTCTTCGTGCCATCATGCGCTTCAGGGCACTTAGAAAACTTTCTGACGTGTAATCAAAAGCCAGTTCCAAATGAATTGCTGTTGTTACCATACAAATAAAAACTACAACATATGATTTGATAGTGACTTTACGGCCTCTTCCTTTTCGCTCATACAATGGTAGTGGACCAGCGTAATCCACGCCACAATTAATCAAGGGCCGCGCTTGCGTAACACGTACAGACGGCAAGTTGCCCATGATTTCTTCGAAAGGAACGGGTTTAGTTTTGTAACATTTGAGGCAATTGTGAATTACTTGACGGACCGAGCTTCGTCCTAAAATAGGCCAATATACCTGACGGATAGCGGCTAGAGTTCTTTGTATTCCACTATGTAATTGCCTTTCGTGGAAATCCCGAATAATCAATTTTGTTATGAAATGTCCTTTCGGTAATAATAACGGGTTTTTATTGCCAAAACTTATATCCGCATTGAGCAATCTACCTCCTACTCTTATCAAAGCATTGTTGTCCAAAAATACGTTCAAATTTTTAATTGCGCTATTATTGCTTACTTGGTTCTGCTCT
Source organism: Endomychus coccineus (assembly GCA_958510875.1). Taxonomy (NCBI): domain Eukaryota; kingdom Metazoa; phylum Arthropoda; class Insecta; order Coleoptera; family Endomychidae; genus Endomychus; species Endomychus coccineus. The sequence goes on from OY294069.1 coordinate 114,808,926, forward strand.
TAATTTCCTTGGCAAAATGTTGTTTTTGAGTCATTTTAACTATAGCTACATTGGCAGCATTGATTTCTGATACGTTTAATGTTCCTTCTGTTTTTGACTTATTCTTGCGACAATTATTTATAAATCTCAAGCAGTATGCTATAATTCTCTTTAATTCTGGAAATGAATTAACTTTACACATAATTGGCAAAACTGGAACACTTTGTTGTACGACTAATGTAATTCCCTTTGACTCCGGTAGATCTGTTAAATCAATATTTTTATTGGGCCACGATGAGGAATTTTGTGATAAAAACAAGGGACCTAGCCACCACAACGCTGATTCTTGCAAGTCGATTGGTTTCATACCACGTGACAAAATGTCGGCGGGATTTTGAATACCCTCTATGTGGCGCCAGTCTTCAGTTTTTGTAAGAGTTTGTATTTCGGCAACACGATTTGCTACAAAAATGTGCCAACGGCTAGGACAAGATGAGATCCAAGCGAGCGTAATCATTGAGTCCGACCACAAGTAGATTCTCTCAAAATTTAACTCTAAGCAAGTCTTTACTTTCGCCACCAACTGGGCTAATAATACTGCCGCACATGGTTCCAGTATGGGTACAGTTATTGTTTTAATTGGAGCAACACGCATTTTTGAGCATAATAAGAAAGTGGAGGAAGTATCATCAAAATAAGTGGTTTTAATATAAATAACCGTTCCATATGCTTTCATGCTTGCGTCACAAAATCCATGTAGTTCTATGGATTTGTAGGGATTGCGATTAATAATTTTTCTCGGAACCTTAAAATCGTTCACCTGATGCAGATATGTCATGTACTCCCGGAATTCTTTATCAAGCCCTTCAGGTACAGGATCATCCCAACCCAATTTCAGACTCCATAGGCTCTGCAGGATCAATTTACCTGTCACCTGAATGGGGTTTAAAATTCCAATGGGATCGAATATATACGCTATTTTACTAAGAACTAATCTTTTGGTGATTGTTTTATGCCCGTTTTCCATTTTAACTTAATATTTTAGAATATCATTTTTGCAATCCCACAATAGACCTAAAGTTTTCGTTTGCATATCATTGTCTAACTTAATGAATGATGTATCCTGTTGATTGAACGTTGGTAATAAATTAACATCATTAGACGCCCATTTACTTAATTCAAATCCACCACGCTTTAAAATGATTATTATCTCCTCCCTCAATTTAATCGCTTTTTCTAACGAATCGGTACCTGTTAATAAGTCATCCATATAAAAACTGTTTTCAATAGCTTTACTCGCCTTAGGAAATTCATTAGCCGATTCGTGCGCTAATTGGTGTAAGCATCTCATTGCCAGGTAAGGGGCACAGGCGGTACCGTAATTGGTAAGTTTGTACTGGACCATCTGGTTTAGGACGCCATAAAATCCTAAGATAATTACGGTCTTCTGGAATGACCCAAATCTGCCTAAACATCTTCATGATATCGGCACTCATAACAAATTGGTACTGGCGGCGACACTTTAATAGTAAGGAAAATATGTCCCTTTGCAAATTGGGACCGACCAACAGGAAATTGTTTAGACTATTACCCGTAGATGTTTTATAACTACCGTCAAATACTGCTCGAACCTTTGTTGTTGTACTGTCCCGTTTTATTACCCCATGGTGAGGTAAATAGCACCCCGAGCTCGGCTCTACATTTTCTACTAATTCCATGTGATCTAAATTTATGTATTCGTCCATAAATTTATTATACTGCGATCGGAATGTGTTATCTCGCTTAAATTTTCGTTCTAAGGAATAAAATCTTTGAAATGCTGCTTCCCTTGTTTCCCCAATGTTAGGTACTTGTTTAAACGGTAAATGCACAACAAATCTTCCGTTCGCGTCTCTAGTATGAGTTTCTAAAAAATTAGTTTCGCACATTTGATCTTCTACACTTAAAATTTTATTATTACGTTTATTGAATTCTTCTATCTCCCAAAATTTTTCTACTTGTTTCTCAAGCACGCTAAGATTACATGAGGTGTTATTAATCTGAATTGCTACTATTGTAAATGGACCCCCAATGATCCAGCCAAGTTGAGTGTTTTGAATGAAGACTTCGCTCTTAGAGAGTTTAATGCGTCCTTCATCTAATAAGTGCCAAAATAATTGTGCACCAATCAAAATGTCTATATTGGCTGATATGTGAAAATTGGGGTCTGCTAATTTTAAATTACCTGGGATTTTTAAAGAAGACTTGTCGAACGATTGTAATTGTTATTTTCGGTAAAATTAGACAACGCATATTAGAGGAGTAATTACTTGTATTTGATTTAAATTTGATATCAATCGCATGCTTTACCATATGATTGGATTGCCCGATACCGGCAATGGCGAAGTTGATATTTCTCCATGGGAATCCTAATTTCGTACTAAATTCACTTGTTATAAAATTTTGTTGTGACCCCACGTCCAACAATACACGACCCTTGTGTAGAACACCATTTACATCGGATACATTGATGATAGCTGTAGAAAGTAACGCTTCCGAATTATTACTCATTTCACCATTCGTAATTGCGATTAGATTTTGAATTGGTCTTTGAAAATGAAGTAATGTGTGGTGTTTATTGTTGCATGTTCTACAACGACTTTCGGATAGACATGACCTCGTATCATGACCACCTCTTAAACAATTAAAACACAGCTTTAGTCTTTTTACCTCCTGTGATCGATTGTTTACATTGAGTTTCATAAAATCTTCACATTGAAATAGTCAGTGAATTTTCGAACAAAACGCACATGACTTGGGGTTGGTGGTTTTCCCCCGAAAATGACTAGCTCCCGAGATTCTTAGATTCTTGGGGCATGTTAGCCAAATCTATTGCTTCCAGCATTTGACATCTTTGCTCTAAGAAGGTTTTGAATTGTTTCAATTCAGGGAGATCTGCAGTTTTTTGAGAGTTCTCCCATTCCCAATTTGTTTCTTCATCTATTTTAGTGGTTAATAAGTGAACAATCACCAAATCCCACTCTTCGACTTTCACCTTTTGCGAATCTAACGCACTAAGATGTGCTTTCATACTATCAAGTAATTGCCGTAACAAAACTGCTGTGGATGTTTTCACTTTCGGTAACTCAAACATTTCTTTTATATGATTCATCACAATCATTTTTTGTTATTAAAACGTTCTGTAAGTAGTTCCCAAGACTTATTGTAATTATCGGAGGTTATAGTTAGAGCATCTACTGTTCTTTGCGCCTCTTTAGAAAGGCAGCCTTTTAAATATTGAAATTTTTGAATATCAGATAATTGAGGATTGTCATGAATTACTGCACCGAAAGTGTCGGAAAAGGTCGACCATTCTGTATATAAACCCTAAAATTAATAGTGGGTAATTTCACCTGTGGTTGATTGGAAGAACATGAATGATTATTAGTATTTTGTGATTCTGTACCTGTTCCTGGTATAACTTGCCACAACTCAATCTTATTTTGGGCGTCTGTTAAGATCTCATAATATGAATCCTCGAAATCTTGACGTTCTTTCGAGTCTTCCTTTTTGTTAGCATTTTGAATATTATTGAATTTTTCTAGCAAACCCTTGAAATCTGATAAGCGGCTGATTAATTGTTTAACCTTTGTTTCATCAACTGTAAGTATAAAATTTGAAAACCGTGTTTATCACCCTTAAGCGATGTACGTTGATTGATTAAAGTTTCGAGTTCCGTCATTTCACTTACTGACAATTGACGAATGATATCTACTGTTTCGAAATGTACAACTCCGGAGTAGGTATTGGGACAATTGGAAAATAGGATAAGCAATGACCACTAACCTGACCACGATGCCTAGGCAGCGGCTCCTCTTGATTAGGTGATTGATTCTTGAATCGACACGAAAGCGACGATTTGATGAATCTCCCTCGAGCTTCACGAAAAATTATTTTTCTCCACGGAGAAACACAACACAATGGATTGCACACTACAATCCGGCTCCACGAAGGACCAATTTTATGTTGGCTTTTCACTGGTTCATCGAAGAAATAAAACAAGGCATGTTTTACTAATAACTATAATAACTATATTCGCCAACACATACTAACATAAATACAGTTGCGATCTTAACAGTTTACTGGCTACGTTGTCACTGACTCTTACCCAAAGCTCTGTCCAGGTAATCTTTGGGTAGAGGGTGGGTGCATCCCTACGTCGGCTTAACACATGACATGATCGAGTAATCCTTACTCCATGCCCATAGATAGCATAGAACTGCCACTTGCAATTGTTACCTAATGTAGTAAATTTTCCGCGGAATTAGCATAAATAGTAAGTTGGTAGGACCAGAAGAATAATAAATTATTGATTATTCTTGTGGTATCCCGCTTTAAGTAAATTCGTATAATCTTATTTATAGGTTTCGTTACTTTCGTACATCTGGGTATGAAAAGCAGTGTCGATCCTTTGCGAAGACAACGCCGCACGTCGATAGCTTCCAAATGTGCATTTCGGTACGGTATCGGTGTCGTTAGACTAGGTAGTAGATACTCTCTTCCCTCGTCGGTATCGGTACACGCTCCCGGTCAATAGTATATGGTATTGGCAATGCAGAATAGTAATCAAAGTAATCATAGTAATCATCTACTTTTCAAATCGGTATTCGTTAGTTCGGGTATCTTCGAGTAACGAGTATTCGAGTAACGAATCGTTTTTTGTTTTTTTTTTGCGTAGAGGGGAAATCTTGCATAGACGCCTCGGGTGCCCGTGCCCCCGGGTGTACTGGATTCCTACCGACTAAAACCCCTCCTCCGTGAGGTTGGTCCTCCATCCTAAGGGGAGCCCCACAGAACTACGGTCATTATAGTCCTATTGTGCCCTCACTTGTTTCTACCCCCTCATCAGTCCGGTGTATTCTATGAATTTCAGTAGCCTGATGTAGGGGATACTTCTGATTTCCTCGGGTGTAGTCTTATCGTCTCCGAGGTATGTCCGACGACCTACCGTGTATGCCGTGCACTGACACAGCCCATGCATAGGTGTCTCATCTTCCATGCCGCAACCCCTACAAGTGGGCTGATCTACCAGTCCCATCGTGTAGAGGTGTTACTTGCATGAGGCGTGTCCGGTCAGGAATGCAACAAGATCCCGTATTTCTTGTCTGCTGAACGTCAGCAGGTTTGTTGCTCGTTGCTGCTGGAGATCTCCCATCAGTCGCTTGGAGTGCGACATACGGGGCAGTTCCCTCCAGTAGGCACGGTGCTCTATCTCGAGCCATTTTTGGATTGCAGATTTCGCTGTGGCATGAGAAATGCCACAGGTTGGCTCTGGTCCAATCAGTGATTTTTCCGCCCCCGCTTTAGCGAGCGCGACGGCAGTTTCTTTCCCTTCTCGTTTGGTTTCTTCGCACTCCCAAACGGGTGTTACTCTATTGGAGTTCATTACTAGTGCCGTTAGTTCTTTGACGCAATCGAGTACACGAATAGTTACTTTTCCAACATTTCTAGGCGCTTCTCACCAGTGAGCAACCGAGAGCTGCTCAATCCTGCATATATACATATACATATATATATATAACTTAAGAGATATAGAATTAAATTTTCTGAATTATGAAGATAACTTAGATAATTTAACATTTTAATTTAATTATAAAGATGAATAAACGTAAAAGATTGAACCATAGGCGGGATTCGAACCCACATTTCTGGATTTCTAGTCCAGGGTGTTTACCAATTACACCACTTCGGTCCTATTAGATTTTTATATTTTTGTAAATATAAACCTCTGAAAGGATAGTAGATCATTGATGAACACAATGCGATTCGATGCCCTACCATAGATCAACTATTCACGCATATTCATCTAAAGTTCAGTCGTTTTTTGAAGTAAGGATTGTAGGTTAGTACTGCTATGGTTGGCAGTTACTTGACAGTTCTTATTCAAATGACAGCATCCCTGGTTCTTATATATTTCAATAGAACTGACTGAGAATTGTTCTGGTTAATTATAAACAAGTTTAAAGTTTCTTTGCCTAATTGGCCACTATCGTGTATGTAACTTAAGAGATATAGAATTAAATTTTCTGAATTATGAAGATAACTTAGATAATTTAACATAGGATTATAAAGATGAATAAACGTAAAAGATTGAACCATAGGCGGGATTCAATATGGTTCAATCTTTTACGTTTATTCATCTTTATGATCCTATGTTAAATTATCTAAGTTATCTTCATAATTCAGAAAATTTAATTCTATATCTCTTAAGTTACATACACGATAGTGGCCAATTAGGCAAAGAAACTTTAAACTTGTTTATAATTAACCAGAACAATTCTCAGTCAGTTCTATTGAAATATATAAGAACCAGGGATGCTGTCATTTGAATAAGAACTGTCAAGTAACTGACAACCATAGCAGTACTAACCTACAATCCTTACTCCAAAAAACGACTGAACTTTAGATGAATATGCGTGAATAGTTGATCTATGGTAGGGCATCGAATCGCATTGTGTTCATCAATGATCTACTATCCTTTCAGAGGTTTATATTTACAAAAATATAAAAATCTAATAGGACCGAAGTGGTGTAATTGGTAAACACCCTGGACTAGAAATCCAGAAATGTGGGTTCGAATCCCGCCTATGGTTCAATCTTTTACGTTTATTCATCTTTATAATCCTATGTTAAATTATCTAAGTTATCTTCATAATTCAGAAAATTTAATTCTATATCTCTTAAGTTACATACACGATAGTGGCCAATTAGGCAAAGAAACTTTAAACTTGTTTATAATTAACCAGAACAATTCTCAGTCAGTTCTATTGAAATATATAAGAACCAGGGATGCTGTCATTTGAATAAGAACTGTCAAGTAACTGCCAACCATAGCAGTACTAACCTACAATCCTTACTTCAAAAAACGACTGAACTTTAGATGAATATGCGTGAATAGTTGATCTATATTAGGGCATCGAATCGCATTGTGTTCATGAATGATCTACTATCCTTTCAGAGGTTTATATTTACAAAAATATAAAAATCTAATAGGACCGAAGTGGTGTAATTGGTAAACACCCTGGACTAGAAATCCAGAAATGTGGGTTCGAATCCCGCCTATGGTTCAATCTTTTACGTTTATTCATCTTTATAATCCTATGTTAAATTATCTAAGTTATCTTCATAATTCAGAAAATTTAATTCTATATCTCTTAAGTTACATACACGATAGTGGCCAATTAGGCAAAGAAACTTTAAGCTTGTTTTTATATATATATATATATATATATATATATATATATATATAAGAAGATATAAAGTTCTTTTCAACCGTGCTGTATATAAATTATTAGATATTATTATCAGGTATGCGGTCAGAGGATGCTGAATTAATACTCAATTATTTTAAAATTCTCAATATTTCGTCATATATTCATGACTTCTTCAGGAGACAAAAATATTAGAGGTCCATGTGATGGTTCAACATTTATGTTGATGTTGCATTATTATAGTCGTCAAAACTGTGGAAACAATCAGTTAGGCACGAATCAGTCGATGATTCAACAGAAAAAAAAAAAAAAAAAAAAAAAAAAAAATTTTTTTTTTGTATATATATATATATATATATATATATATATATATATATATATATATATATATATATATATATATATATATATATATATATATATATATATATATATATATATTTGTATGTTTTCTTGGTATATTGGTTCGTATATATACTGATAATGAAATAAAAATTCTGTTTTGACGTTTCGACAACGTTTATTGCCTTTATCAAAATTGTTGATTGAAATTAGTGTTTCCATGTAATTTAGAAAAGAATAGATGATTTCGATTAATGAAATGCGTCTGCATCCGACTTGTGTTTTAAGATCCAATTAAAAAAAAAAAAAAAAGGTATATATTGGCCAATCTTCACAATACCTCGAAAAAAGATTAAATGGCCACAAATATACCAAAAATTCATCAACTGCGCTCAATAAACATGTGAAAGACACTAACCATACTTTCGACTACAACAATACAAAAATTTTAAATATTGAAACAAACGACAACAAACGTTTGATATTAGAATCTATTCAAATTAAAAAGAACAATTGTGTAAATGACAAAATAGATTCCAATCTTTCGAAACTGTACAATAATCTAATTCAAACTTAACAAAATTTTATTAATTTGAAGTGCCACTTTCCATTGTCTATTTAAAATTCAACCTAAAAAAGATGAAGTATTATTTAACTATGACACTATAGAATAACAATTTTGAGGTTAAATTCCATAGAATTATCTTAAACTTGAATAGTTATGATAGAAATACTCATCATAGAGTAACTAATTCATACAATAATTCATAGATATTTATAATTGTACAATATTGGAATGTCTTGTATTTAATCAAATTCAATCTATTTCAAATTGTAGTTAGCCATACATTACTCTTTCACACACAACCGATCCAATGTTTTCTGCAGTTTTAATTGGATCTTAAAACACAAGTCGGCTGCAGACGCATTTCATTAATCGAAATCATCTATTCTTTTCTAAATTACATGGAAACACTAATTTCAATCAACAATTTTGATAAAGGCAATAAACGTTGTCGAAACGTCAAAACAGAATTTTTATTTCATTATCAGTATATATACGAACCAATATACCAAGAAAACATACAAATATTACAAATGGTTCAAGAATATCAACAAAAGATATATATATATATATATATATATATATATATATATATATATATATGTAGAACTGGATTCTCGGGTATTGATCCGCGTTGTGTGGTTTCGGTCCTCAGAAGGACCAATTTCACGACGTTTCGGCAGAGTCGCATTTGCCATCTTCAGGTGATTCGACCGTAGAGTCTGGAAAATCTAGGCGAACTGACGCTTACTTGGAGGGACAGGTATTTATATGCCCCGTTATGTTTGACCTTTGGACTTTCGAACTATTTCACGCTTGGTTGATTTCTACGTGTTTGGCTCCGAGTGACACGTTTGGATGACGTCATTGAGATGCTGGAATCAGCCGGAAAGTTTCCGTGACCTGTTGCACGTGCACTGGATATCACGTTCTCTCTTGGTTTTGGTTTTATCTTCCGACTTTCTAAAGCGGGTTTCCATGTTGCTGGTAATCTTAGTCCGTCATCTCGTTTGTTAAGACTATGTGGACGTTTCTCGATCTCTATTGCCTCCCTGGTTATTCTGGTGTAGAAGTGTTCAATGTTGGCTAGAGTCTTTGTGCCGCTAAAGTTGATCATATGGCCAGTACTTCTTACATGTTCAGCTAGTGAAGACGTGGTTTCGTTTTTCGACACAGCGTTTGCATGTTCAGTCTTTCGCACATCAATGCGTCTGTTGGTCTGCCCGATGTATGTCTTTTCACAATTACCACATGGCACCTCGTACACTCCTTGGCATTCTAGAGGAATTCTGTCTTTTGGATTCCGAAGAACATTTTTGATTTTCCTATCTGTTGTGAAGGTTGTTTTGATATCATGACGGCTCAGTATTTTGCAGATTTTGTCAGTTGTGCCTTTTATGTAAGGTAGAAAAGCGTTTCCCACTGGTTGATCTTCATTGTTGACATCCTTCTCATTTTTGCGTTGAGAGTTATGAATCTGTTTTCTTGAATAGCCATTCATCCTAAGGGCTGTTCGGATGGTTTCCATTTCTCCATCGAAGTTCTCCGCATTAGCGAGACGTTTTGACCTTGTCATGAGGGTATTTACGACTGATTTAGTGGTCTGGAAAAGAAGGGTGATCAATGTCATGATTCGAAATATCGGTTCGTGTGGGTCTTTTTTCTGAATACTGTATGTCCCAACTGCCGTCAGTTTTCTTTGGTTACCAAAACATCTAGATATGGTAATTGGTTGTGTGCTCTTCGGCTTCTATTGTGAATTTTATCCGATCATGGATTCCATTCAGGTGATCGAGAAACCCTCTTAGTTGTCCTTCTCCATGTGGCCAAATAACGAAAATATCATCTACATATCTGAGCCAAAGTTTGGGTTTTAGTTGCGCTGTGTTAAGAGCTTTAATTTCAAAATCCTCCATGAAAAGATTTGCGATCACTGGTGAGATTGGTGATCCCATCGGTGCTCCTTCGAAACTTTCCGGCTGATTCCAGCATCGCAATGACGTCATCCAAACGTGTCACTCGGAGCCAAACACGTAGAAATCAACCAAGCGTGAAATAGTTCGAAAGTCCAAAGGTCAAACATAACTGGGGATATAAATACCTGTCCCTCCAAGTAAGCGTCAGTTCGCCTAGATTTTCCAGACTCTACGGTCGAATCACCTGAAGATGGCAAATGCGACTTTGCCGAAACGTCGTGAAATTGGTCCTTCTGAGGACCGAAACCACACAACGCGGATCAATACCCGAGAATCCAGTTCTACACATTACGTCCGCGAGAACCTAAGAAGAAACATATATATATATATATATATATATATATATATATATATATATATATATATATATATATATATATATATATACTAGTTAGATGTCAAATTTTAAAATGTATCCATTTTCATCTCATTGTGATTCGTCTTTATTTTAAATTTAACTTAGTGACATAATTGTAAAATAGAATCTTCAGTCCAATGACTATAATAAGGAGAAGAAAAATCTAAATGGTTTTTGTAGAAATGCATAGTTTAATATTAACCTGAACTTCTTACCCTGAAGAAGCAATAAATTATTGCGAAATATTGGTAGAGAAAAAATTGTTTTCTTTTGATTGCCCAACTAAAGACCGAAATTCCCGTTAACAAACTTTTCTAAATTTCAACTAGTGACGGTCGTTACTACCTTTCGTAATATTGTAACGTGCGACTTGTTATTTGTATCTAAAGAGGATACAGGTAGCGATAATAACTTGTCGCCACGTACTAGAATTTGTAAAAAATTGAAGGGTTAAAACCTCAGGTCGTCGATCTAAGCAAAACTACCTTCAAGGTTTCTTGTAGCTGCCACCACTAGATGTATTAATTTAGCTCATCTAGGAAGCTGTTTGAAAAATAAAGGTAACCTTTCTCGGCCCTTACGTGGGCCGACTCAATTTCCTGTTATAAGAATATAATTGCACTTTTCCAAGTAATCTCTTGAATCCCCTTTCTGGTAGACGTATTTGTTGTTAGGTGATTAGGGCGTACCAGTTAAACACATCGAGCCATATTTATAATAATAATATATTGAATAATAGTTTAACAATATTTGATATAAATAAAATAAGAAAACAAAAAAAATTAAAAGAACGAACCAAAATATGAAATTTAACAGCCGATTTTGATGATTGAAAACAAACAATGAAAATAGAAAAAAAACAGTTACAGGTTTGCCCCAAATGGGAACCTGGGAAAATCTAGGATTTTTACAATTACATAAGCGGACGTGATCTGAAGGGGGTGAACACAACTGATAAAAGGAATGGTCAATTTCTCTATCTAAAACCTCAGGCAATTCGTTCAACACTCACCTTCACCGTCCAACCCCCGCTCTAGCTACGATGCTTGCTTGGAGACCCTTCTAGGATTTTGTCGCACGGAAATTTATACACTCGAGTTGTCGGTTATCAAAATTTAGAATTTATTAGATGTTCTTGAATAAAATAAATATGATTTTAACACTTCCCGTCCAATCGCGACGCGTGCTTAATGTAAGCTCTGTCTTGCCTTTTTGGAGCTACCAAAAGTTACTGATAAAATAAATCAACAATTTACGACTCAGCTTTAAAAAAAAAAGGAAAAAAATATCAATATATTGACTCTTGATTTAATTACAAATTGAAATTATTTTCAGGCTAAGACAGAGCTTAACTAAGCTAAGTTTACTGGACGACTTCCTATCGAGAACTGACTTCCCTTTCGATAATCAATCTCTCTTTTCGAAATCATTTGACCTTGGCTGACCCACGCTCTGAGTTTTTTTTTCTTAAACGTCAGCTCAATTGTCACACTAGGAGACTAACTCCGCTTATATTCAATTTTACAGCCTATCAAAATGAACAACCGGTGTGATAGCGACGTTGACAGGCATGTCAAGTCCACGACACCTTTTCTGTCGATCCTAGCAGGTGTTTCACCTGCAGCAACTTACGCTAGCTTGGCGGCGGGTGCGAGGTCCGTGCTCCGGATGAGGCGCATCAGGTTACGAAATACCTTCGTCGCCACATACTATTCTGCTGTGTTATGATAGATCAATTTTCTTATGCGAATTAAATTAATTCTGTATTTAATAATTTTGGATAGGGCCTAATCATGGTGAAAATTTCGAATTGCTACATCACCCCTCTTTTCTAAGAGAGAGCGCGACCCTGAAAGGGCGCGATCCTTCCTCCGCCACTGGGTATTCAAAAATCCTTCAGATCAAATCCGCTTATTTTGATGAGATTACCCTATTTTGTTGGGAACATATAGTTCTCGTCAAAATGCAATTCATATGAATTAAAATAAACAGAATACGATAAATAAAATAAAAACAATGCTGATAAGCAATAATGAGAATATAACAATAAGTATATAGCTAAAATTGTCTGAGAGTTTCGGAATGTATCTTACTGATGTTACTCTTTGGCGACATGCACACGAGGCACAACTTTTCTGAAAATGACTCACTCCCGCACTCTTTGTTCGAACAGACTTACCGTGGATCGTCCGAACTGAGATCAGGGTTTCGACCGCGTCCTCTCGAGTTCGGTCCAGTGTAGAGTGGGATATAGCGGAACAGCAGAAGTCGTAGGAACCGCGTCGACGTATGTTTTTGGTGATTCCAAGTTCGGGTCAGGCGCCGACGGGCGCTCTCCTTCGGTGGGGCGTCGGTGATAATGTTTGTTGAGGAAAAATAAGCTGAGACTATTCCATACACACGCCAGTAGTGGCAGTCCCCATCCGAACACCTGGCACAGGTTCCATTGGTTCAGACCAGTAGTATATCAAGCGGGATTCTGTGACACTTCGATGGCATGTCCATCCGCCTGTGTCCACCAACCCCAACTTCTTGTGTTTTGTCGTCAATGACCAGAGGCTCCTGCAGAAGAAGAAGTTGTCGTCAATGACCAGAGGCTTCTTCTCGAAGAAGAAGTTGTCGTCAATGACCAGAGAGGGTGTGCCCGCCTCACCTTGATTATAGGTGAGAATGTCACCTTGATTGTAGTTAAAGGTGAGCCTAGCCCAGCCTCGCCCATAATAATCTCAAGGTGATTTATTTTATTTCTCGCAACTGGTTTTGAATTTTATTTTGTTAATTTTCTTGTCAAGACTCGTAGGTTTCTTATCTCTGCTGTTGACGTCAATGAGGGTTCACAAAGGTGAAACAAATATGTTGTTGTTATGATTATCTCTGACGAGGTCACAAAGATCAAGCAAATATGATATGAGATGTTATAATTATACACTAACCTCAATAGTAGGGGACCACTTCCCCCGCGGAAGTGGTCCGCAATTGTTTAGATTGATTTGATAAGTTTATTCTCTCTCTTCGATATTCGACATTCACCAATATGAGGTTCATTGTGATAGATTTACAAGGCTTCAAAGTGCCTGAATTTAGAATAAAAGAAATGTGTATTACGAATGGAAAACAATCAAGTCACTACCTATTCAATTATCCCAAACCATATAGCGAGTTAGATGAAAACTGTAAGAGACAAATTCGATATCTCGAGAGGAATCATCATTGTATTCCATATGTTAGTGGGTTTATCAAGAATAGGGAACTGAAGAATATTTTGAAAAAACATACAGTTGAGATGAATATCGATCGTATATATGTTAGAGGAAAAGAAAAATCGAAAGCTATAAGTAACAACTTTTGGAAGAAATTAATGGAGGATCGATAGTTGTTATAGATTTAGAAAATGATGTCAACTGTCCAAAACTGATAATGGGTGAACCTCTTTGTTTGAACAATCATACTTCAAATAATTGTTACTGTGCTGTGAATAATAGCTTACATATTCATAATTATCTTATAAATTTACTACCATTGTAAACCGATGATAATAAATGATATAAATAATAGATTGATTTTTTATTTCCCTCAGTCTATATCCTGAACTCATATGAGAAACAAAATGATGAAGCTTTGTGGAATTTGTAATAAAAAAGAGATTAATACAAGTTTTATCCCTTGTAAACATAGATTGTATTGTTCAGAGTGTATATTCAATTTAAAGATTATATACTGCTTTGAGTGTGCTGATAAGAGAAAAATAATATCGAAAATATCTATAGATAACTATCTTGGTATTGTGTTCCATCCCTACTCTTCTCCAGGATAATTAAATAGATGTAATGTTAGAAATATATCATTATGAAAAATGTATTCATATAGTATGTTACTTGTACAGTTTGTGTTAACTCTAACCTTACTTCTTGGAACTTTCTCATCGAATATAATATTATATAAGTCTACATTTAATTCTGATAATGGAAGTGCATCATTCAATCATAATTTAAATCGAAGTGATTCCATTCATTTAGAATATGAAAATTTGAATCAACAAAGACCTACCTCTACTATTTTCGCATCGAGGAAAAATTATTCTCCACATCATAGAGTTTCTACCCACCCTGAGCCTCTATCCAGAGAAGAAGAAGTGAGAAATGATTATGAACATCGTATATCTTTTATAAATGTTCAACTCACAACTTGTAAAAGTAGATTGAAAAATTTTACCTTGGAATTATTGGATGTGAATAGTAAATATATATTAGAACGTATATATATCGAGAAATATTGTGAAAGTTCTCCTACCGCCACTACCATTTCTACAAACATAGATGCCCCCGCTAATAATCTTCTGCAAGAGTGTAGATCAGATTTATCTACATGTGTTGCAAACAATCTCGGATTGAAATTTGAATCAGATACTTGGGCATCTAAATATTATGAATGTAATAAAACGAAATCATCCAGTTTGAATATAGTTGACAAAGATAGAAGTGATGTTCTACCTGAACCTGTCCTATCTGAACCGTTAAATATTTCAATAAAAAATTTAGAGTGGAATTATATGAGCTGTTACCAAGAGCTGCATCGAACAAAAACTAAATTATCAAATTGCATGTTGGAAGCAAAATTAATTCAACCCGCATCATGAAGAATGATATTCAAGAAGAAATTGGATGATCATATAAATAATTTGAATTTTCTTAAAAACGTACCCAATTATACATATATTACAATCATATAACTCATACGTCTAATTATCTGAAAATAAGTAACTAAGAAAACCAAATATTATATGTTATATAAAATAATTATTATAATCAAAATATAGATAAGACATATTTATAAGTAATATACAATACTTAATATAGAACTAATCGTTTTCTTCCTCCTCCTCCTCTGGAATAGAATGATATCCCTAAGGTAACGTTTTATAATTTTCAATAATATAGCGTTTATTATCACAAGGGCTTAAAACAATTTCATTTTGCTCAATAGTGTAAATATTATGATTATGAGATCTAATTAATTTTTGGGTTTTATTATCGATCATTAGTTTTTTCTTTTATAAAATAGTTTATAGATGTATGAAATTATCAAAACACTTTCTATATCTTCCTTTATCAATAGCATCATCTTTAACAATACATAAAAATTCATTTCGTTCCTTCCAAACAGTATGAACATATATTTTTGAATTCTCCAAAAGTCATATCAGTCCCCGCGTGATCATTATATATATGCTTTAAATTTAGATCGTCTTGTGCAATAGAATAATATGAATGAGCATCTAGTTCTATTGAGTGACAAGTGCTCCAAAATTCAGACACGTGTTTAACACATGCTTTAATATTCAGACACGTGCTTCAACATTCAGACGTGTGCTTCAACATTTATACACGTGTTTCAACATTCGGACAAATTTAACACGTCTTTGATACTTGCTTTTGACAGTTACATGGTAGAAGTGCTCGGACATACACAATATAACATCATCAACTAGTATATAAACAAATGCTTATTAACATATGTTTCAGTATGATTTCGATTCGCCTTCAGGCATGATGAAGATTGTTAAGCAAAAAGACTCGTTGAATATTACGAACTTAGGGTCAAGCATTGAGAATGTTGAACAACCACAACGTCACAGCTCGTTGCTGCCAAATACTCTACGAACAGTAATCTGTGGTCCAAGTAATTGTGGGAAAACAAATGTAATGTTATCTCTATTGTTAGATGCAAACGGCTTGAAATTTGAAAACTTGTACATCTATTCAAAGTCTTTACACCAATCAAAATACCAGTTACTGGAGGAAACATTGAAGAAAATTGCTGGGCTTGAATATTTTCCATACACTGAAAGTGATAACGTCATAGACCCCACAGAAGCGAAACCTAATTCGGTAATAATATTCGATGATGTAATGGATGAGAAACAGGAGAAAATTCGTTCTTATTTTTCAAGAGGGAGACACAACTCAATTGATAGTTTCTATCTTTGTCAGTCTTTTGCTAAATGTCCAAAACATGGATTGCGCGACAATGCCAATTGCTTGATTATTTTCAAACAGGATGAACTCAATTTGAAACATATATTTACCGATCATGTAAGTACGTACATGTCACTCGAGAAATTCAAAGAGATATGTAGCGCATGTTGGAAAGATAAATATGGATTCCTTATGATAAACAAAGACTGTGATATGAACAAAGGACGTTATCGCAAAAGTTTTGATAGCTATATATACATCTAGCATGTATATATACTATCATTTGAAATAGACAAACCGCTCAGCATGGACGTGCGTGTGAGTAACATGAACAACAATTGAAGAGAAAAATTTGGGAGTTAGCAAACGACTACGAATACATATCGGTAATCTGTTAAAAAATTTGAAGGCAAGCAAATTCGGGTCGTTTTGTGACCTGCTGAGTCTAAAAAATGGTAAATGAATATCATGCTTATGTCAGGTATAATGCTATTTGAACTGACAAATTCAGCATTTTTGTGAGCATACGATAAACATTCAAAAATAAAAAGGCCAGGTATTGTTAAAATGTCCAGTTTTAAGAATGTGCTTCTGCAACAAGCTCTATAGTTAATGTTACCTATTATTCTAATTGCTCTTCGCTGTAGACTAAAAATTCTGTGAATTTCACCACAGTTTCCCCAAACAATGATACCGTATCTGAATTGAGACTCACACAGACCAAAATATGCTGTTTTAAATACATTTGATGAAACAGAACCAGACAATCGAGGTAAATGATATACGTTTTTACTAACTTTTTTTGCAAGATGGTCGATATGAACATTTCAGGTAAGGCGCGAATCCAAATACACACCTGAGGAAAAAATATATGGCTGTGAAATTGGGTAAAGCTGAAAATGATACAATTCTAGATAATATGTTCAAGAATGTATCTAAGCCTCTGGAGGAAATTGCGAAAAATGCTGAAATAATCAAACAAAATTCGTTGATTAAGCCTAAAAGTATTGTTTCTACAGCAACACAAATGGAGAACATACCAATCCCAAATATTGTGACTGAAGGGGAAGAATTCGTATATAACCCCCCAGATACTGAAGAGGATGTGTTTACCCCCGAACCTACTATCGATCAGATTCGTGAAGAATTCAGAAAACTTAAGAAAGATAATGCAGCGGCTACAGAGGAGTTTCTGCAACAATACCCCACATTAGCACGTTATTACTTGGAAGGATTTCTATTGGATGATGATGTCAAGAGATACGATGATAAAATGGGTTTGCAATATAATTCGACTTTAGATAAATGGTTCATGGGTAATCAACCTATTGAAATTGATAGTGAGAGTAATATAATTATTAAGGACACTCCGTTCAAGGGTACCACAGGACTGTATAATTTGATATTCTACAGAGATGTTCTACCTGACACCTACACCGTGGAAGATGGAAAAAATTACAGTCAAATGATGGAAATGACTAGTGCCCATAGACGTAATAACGATCCCGCTGATCGAATAAGAAACACTGTAAAATACAAACATGTACTGAAACCTTTGATTAATTCCATGAAAAGACCAAGGTCCAAAACATACACTGGAAATGCATATATCAAAAATGATATGCTTGAATATAACGAGAAACCAATCGAATATGTTTATTGGGATGACGTTAACGAAATTGTGGATAGACTGAGACTTCTTGTTGCATCCTCGCACGCTGGTAACAATAACCATCACAACGAGATAGTCTCTATAATAGAAGAATTGATAGAGGCTGGTGTAATCGAACAAAAACCGAGTGTAAGACAAATTCATCACAGTTATAAAGATGGTTTCAATGGATAAGTTTTGCAGAGCCTCCTCTTCCATGTGGATATATGATACAAATGTATTTAATAATAATTTCAAACAAGTTCGTGGACAAGGATTATTCCTAACGAGTGATGGAAGTTATGATATGGAAAATCGTAGATTGTGCAACGTAAAATCACCGAATGATGATGGAGATGTTGCAAATAAAGTATATGTTGATAAATTAACACACAAACTGAATCTGAAAACGGAAACCAGTCTTAAAGATACCTTCAATGTTAGGGTTGATAATTTGATCAAAGATATCAACAAGGATCTGGATGAACATAAATTAACGAATGAGAAGGTTATTCTCAACATTGATAAACATCTGATGGACATTCAGAATGTAATAATCTGAAAGGCTGGTATTTGGGAGCAATTGAATAAACTTATTTATATGGTTATTGCACACAAGCCAGGTAAACCAAATTCAGCTCAGATATTACTAGGTTATGTATTTTTATTGTTCCCTCAGGTCAAAGCCCTATGGGATCCAATGAGGCTACGGAGAGTGAAAACCTTATTGTAACTATTGCTATGATAGCTACCCTTCTATGCAACTCGAGGGTTGCAGAGATAGTAGAATGCAGGGTACACTACGAGAAGTGCCCTGTCGTTGGTAGTATGGTTTAAAATTAGCTGCCACCAGTCCCCTTTTACAGATGTTTTAGAGAATAGTTCAGGGAACGGAACTAGACTCGAAGGAGTTCCTCTCCAGTAGCACTTGGTATAAATAGTTTAGTAGCGGGGCCCTTCCTGGCCGATTTATACACTAGGCTAGTATGACAGCTTCACGTTGCTGAAGATGTTCGGAGTGACAAACACGACAGGATTGTTCACCTCCACTACAAGGTTATCTAAGGGATGGTGTTTCAATGAAGAACAATGAGAACAGTATAAGTTGTATATTGGAGAAAAGTTAATTGTATACAAAATAAAACAATAAAGATTACACGGATGTATATATAAGTATATATACTAAGTCCCATACATATAAACTTAAAGGGAAAAATATGTCATATAACCAACAAGAACAAACAATGAATTTAAATTAAGCCAATTTAATTTTGATGCTAGATATCTGAATAGTATATAAAAAAACAATATATAATAAATTGCATAAGACTTTATCGAGACCGATCAATCAGTGAATTATTGATTTGCCTGATGTAACGAAGCCAGGGAGTTGTTTCTTTGGGGGCTAACCTTAATTCTGAAATGGATCTACCACTCTGATGGAGTAACTATGGTTATAAAGTGAACCAGAGGGGCCACTGATAGTAAGATTGAGATCCCCGAAGGGTGACTCTCTAAATAGATCCCCTGTTGTTTTTATCCACAGCTACCTGGTTCGTTATGTATCGGTAGATCGAGTGAATTACACAACAAATAATCAATACAATGAAACTCTAGTTGTCCCGATGAACTCAAACACTTTCTGTCAAATTAGCCGCTGATGGCTAACTCTCCCTGTCCTTAAAGATCAGGGTCTCAATAGGGGTTTTTAGACCCCTTGAACTTCCAGATAAAAATTAATAATAATAATAACTACCCTTGTAGCAACTTTTGAATAGTGAGCTATCCCCAAATAATTATATCTTTGACCCTACAATTACGGTAACACTGATTCCAATTATACCTATCCTAAGTAGGTCCCTTAAATACACTATAAAATATGAGAAATTCGCAGATGGATCGCTACGCTTCTAGTAAGTCAAAATACCCTATTAATGCTTACATTTACCGGGGTGATGACCTCAGAATTTTTAGCTTGAACACAGACTAAACAGCTTTCTCTAAAAGACTTACCCTGACTTAGTACTTAATCCTTAATCCACAGGGTAACTTAGACACTTGAGCTTACACTTCACGGCTTACACAAAATGTATTACGCGGCGTCTTTTTGTTAATTTTATAAATTACACCACGAAGCTAGTTCTCTCTCGCACCCAGATCAAAATTATCTAAACGTTAAAGGCAACAAATTCTCCAAAATATCAAATTACTATAGACTTCTATCATCAAGTTACTAATGACGTTCTCCACAATTTCTTTTATAGGTTATTATAGATTCTAGTTACCAAATAATATTCCCTAAATAGCAAATGATATTAAAGTAAAATGTAAGTTCTCTTGAACTGGTACTTGAAATGATTTAAGGTGAATGAAAATAAACTATAAGAATGATACAAATTGATTTGAATGACTTAATTTACTTTGAGTAATAACGAAAGAGTAATATAGTTGCAAAAATTAGAAATCTTGTAACTTGTAATACAACAAAAACAATCAATTGACTACGTTAAAAAATATTAATTAAAAGAATTAAAGGATCTGACTTTGAGAGAGAGACTGAGCTATATGTACAATGAACTAGCTTACCCAACAAGGCACGAAAAAAAAGAACTGGAACTGCTCTTGCAAAAGAGTTTTCATTTTTATAATTTGTCTCCCCCCCGAAATTGGCCTCCTGATTCGCTAACCTAAAATTCAAACGGACCAATGAAGTTGGTTGTATCCCGTTGCACCTTGCACTAATACACAAATCTGTATTTAGAGTTGCCTGTATTCCCACATCGAGGGGCAGTGAGTGACCACAAAAAATGATTTCTCCAAACCCTGCTGACTAAGTAATTAACTCCGTATGCGTAGAAAGTGCAAGGTCCGCGGAATAGCGCCTCGAAGGCTCTAATTCTTAAAAATCACGTACAACTTGTAAAAGGTATTAGATGGCGTATCTCTGGCGCCAGACAGGAATTCCATTATTTCAATCTGAATAAAACTCTAATTGTTGAATATAGAATGTATATGTATAGTCTGTTCCTGTCAGGAATTTAGAAATTTTAGATTTGAAATGCCCGTAAAAACGGAACTACACTCTACGGAATGATTTGAGTTGTACTCTCATGTGTCAAGTATTCCTGGTTTACTTAGAGTGGCTTAATTTTCGGGAGTTTGCTCATGCTTACGCTACTTTGATTCAATCGTTAAAAAAAAAATAATAATCCCCCGGATTATTACATCACCCTCACCTTAAAGAAAGAGCGGGGTTCGGAAGGAACCAAGCTCCTTTCTACAACCGGTATTATACGTATGTTTTGATCCATCTGCCAAGTTCTGACCAGCGTGGGAATCTAGGGGTACTAGACCCACCTTCACGCTCAATATATGTATGATCATCAGTCCGATTGGACTTCCCAATAACCTAAATCCTATTCAACATATTCACGTGGATTTACCACATGACTACAACAGTACAATCCTTAAGAGCTAAACAATGAAAGTCTACTTCTGTTTCCATATTGTCACAACACTTTTTTCGGATTGACTTTTACGCACTAACCCGCACTGTCACTCGATGGTTTCACATACCAGGACGCTCGTGGAGACTGGACATGGACCTGCCGTACAACGAACCGGCTGCTGATCGTCTTCCCTCGCGTTCTGTCCAGTGGAGGGTTGGATACATCGCATGGGTGGCGGTGGAATCTGTGGTGGTGGAAACTACAGCTGCTTCTGGTTCCCTTGGGATGACATTGGTTGATGGAGCGGATGGAACTGCATCCCCTGGACTTCCATGGGCGTGATGTCGGTTGACTAGGAAGGCGGTGAGGGTGGTCCATAGAC
Organism: Endomychus coccineus; assembly: GCA_958510875.1. NCBI lineage: Eukaryota > Metazoa > Arthropoda > Insecta > Coleoptera > Endomychidae > Endomychus > Endomychus coccineus. The sequence goes on from OY294069.1 coordinate 114,830,853, forward strand.
AGGCGAATAGGTGTAGACCCCATCCGAATAGCTGGTACAGGCTCCATCCGTTTAGGCCGACACCAATAACGAACTTCACCAATCGGAATATACAGTATAGGCCCAACAGCCCGTTCATGATGGTCCCTATGCTTTCGAACCAACCCCATATCTGCCGGATGGTGGACCTGACGAGACTGGTAACCTCTTCTTTGCTGAATAGTTTGAGAGTGTTGTACCCTTGGTCCAGAGACTCCATACCGGACACCCGTCGCGCTATCATCGTTTGGACTGCATCTCTTTCCATGCCGAAGATCAGGTTCCGTTGGCTTTTTCTCATGTCCTCGGATGTGTATAGTCCCCCTGCGCTAATCAGCTTGATCGGTTGGAACTTCAATTGGTCCTCTGCTTCAATCTCAATGGTCAGTGGTACAAGACTCGTCAGTGGTAGTGGGGAGAGGCCGATCCAGGTTCCCTCGACTTGGTACAATGGTGGCATAAGGCTATTACATTCCATTTGAACAGCTACATTTTTGGACGACGTGGGTCAACGATGCCATGATTTTGTAAGCATTGAAATGATTGAGCTTCGTTACATTTTTCCGCTCCTAGTTCAAATGAGTAGCTTGCTCATCCATTTACTGCTACCGAAGAGTGACTGTGCATGCCGCAATGCGAGATGGTCCTTGTAACCTCTACCAGACAGGCGCGTGCGTCTCTTTGTCCGTAATCCCTTCATTATAACTTGTCTCCAGTGAAACCATCGTTGCGTTTATCGGGTCCTCTTCTCAGTCGTACACGATCGACCCATTGCCATTACCTTAGAAGTGTTGTCACCAGGACGGGGTATATCCTTGGCACTCTGAAACAGATCCCGAGAAAAAAAGGGGGGGGGGGAACACAAAAACAACAACAACAAAAAATTTTTAAGAATCAGGCCCCTTATTGTGACATACCCCTTAACTTCCAAACTCTATCCCCTTATCAGTGATAACATGAAATTTGGGTATCAACGACCCAAGGAATACGAATAACGCAAAAAAAGGTCGTATTATCTCTACCCGTTTCCCGACCATCTTAAAGGTCTATGAATTTCCTTCCCTTCCCCTAGGACTTACTCAATTCCCTCTCTCTCTCTCCCTAGGGTTACGTTATCTCTGAAATACATGGGGAGGATCCAACTATCCCTCAATTAAGAGCCCTTACCCTCCGGCGCAGTGATCCCGTTCGCAGGGTGCTGCAGCCACGGAAGCTGGAAGGGTTACTACCCCTTTCCAGAGGTTTCTAGCTCATAGTGAAAGCTAATCTTATTTTCAACAAAACACAAAAACAAAATTTAAACGGAACGCGGTGACTGGAAGAGTCAGAGGTTCCGAATTTACTGACTATACTTTGTTCATAGGGAACCAAGGCCAAGACTCACAAGAGAGAACTAACTTGACACTGCATATAAGCTACTTGGTTCCGCTATGACGTCACTCGATCTAGGGTGAGGGTGGCTATATACATCTTTGGTAGAGGAGTCTTGAAAATTGGAGTTCTTGTCGATTCTCCGGCTTCCACTTCCTCGATTTTACCGATGTTAACACCTCGTTACCCACACCTATTCGACTCATTCATACTCTGGGCGGTGTCCTGTCACCCGCCCCGCGCACTTTCTTGACCCAATTTCCCGGCCTCATAGACGACTACGCGTCCCGCTGCTCTGCAGGCGGCCTATCTGCTCAAATCCCTCATGGGTCTTCCAGAACATACAAACTCCTGTACCTGCGCTGGGTACTACACATTTTGGTATCGACCCCAAATTCCTGGTCCACTACCCCTACTGGCAAAACCTACCTGCCAGACTCACAATTGGCCTACCTGGCCTTCCTGTCCATCCTGGACTCAACAACTCCCTTCCAAACTTCGGGCTTCTTACCCGTCCTTCTCCCTTGGCACAACTGGCCCAACAGTCCAACCTGGACTTTCTCCGTACACAAAACTCTTCTGGCTTCCCTGGCCTAACCGCTTCCAGTTTGCCCTCTGTCCTTACTGGACATTCTTGTGCTGACAGCCCTCTTGAGTATGACCTTTACTGACCTCGGGTATGATGGACCTTTCTCCACCGCATCGGACGCATATTACGATTCAGCCCAATACTTCCTTGAAGGTTTATGCTCTACACCCAGTTTTGAGATGCTGGGTAGAGAACCTTCCACAACGACCGGCTGTAGCCAGGTTCCGCGTTGTTCGAAGTATGGGACATCTCCGACGGACGCATATTACGATTCAGCCCAATACCTCCCTGAAGATTATGCTCTATAACCAGTTTTGAGATGCTGGGTAGAGATCTTCCACAACGACCGGCTGTCGCCAGGATTCGCGTTGTTCGAAGTATGGGACATCTCGATATCGATATGCTTCGGCCAGTCGGAGCCGATCCTTGCTTCCGCATTACTGGATAAGGTCTACACATTGCCCCGCGTCGTACCCAATGTCCTTAGCACTTGAGGCACCTCCTGCATCTCGATGAAGTGCGCGAATACCCCTAACACCTACATTCGCGCACCATCCACACACTGGGATGAGGAATCACTGTACTGGACCACTCCGGTGCAGAAATTTAAATTTCCCTAGGCTACCTTTCCATCTCTATCAGGATTTGAGACAGTCCAATACAGTGACCTCATTCCCACTACGGGGTACAACTACCCTTCCAACCTGGTCAATAGGAATATCCGGTCCCTATTTTAACTAGAGACAGCATACGCCCATTGGCCCAGTCGCTCCTTTTTGGGGGAATCTTACCCCTCCGCCATGGATTCGGCTACCATCCAATTCTACTATCAGTTGCCCGGGAATGGTACGGGGGTGAGTTAATATAGATAATGTCGTGCGTAATATTTTACTATTAATTTCTATAAAATTCAGTAAGCTTAAATATTTGCTAATCAGTAAGCCCTCAACTAATTAATCGATATAACAAAACTAGACTTAGGTAGCTCGTACATTTAAATTTCGGGGGCTGGTTGCCCACTGTGTTGGCGAGTAAAGGTTTACTAATATCTCAATATTATTTGAGATCCCATGGTTCCATTTCAATCTTTCTCTAGTAGGTGAGCACAATGCCAATCCATTAATTGCAATACACAAAAAAACGACAAAAAAAAAAACAAAAGTCCGTTCAAATCCCTCGGACCTTACCTACTGGCACTGACCTGTCCAACATTGAATCATGAATTACTGCTTTAATTTAGATTCTAATAACATTAACCCAAAAAAAAAAAAAATAAAATAATAGCGGCCCACGCCATCTTAACTTCATCAGCCTGTAAGCTCATTGACCTCATTTAATCTCAGGGCGCGCTGAACCGCCAGACTTGAATCTACTTGAATCCTGCATTTTCAATTTAAAGGGACCCCACGTGACTTCATCAATTATCCAAGCTGGGGAGAGCTTGGTGCGTTATAAAGGCTCTAACCCCTGCTTCGCGCTGCTGCGACAGGTTCCCACGAACTACCCCCCTAGATGGATAGCGTTACGCAAATCACTTCCCTACGGGCCAGCATGCGAATACTACGCTAGGAAGAGATCAAGCCTGGACTATCGTCGGGGTGCTTGCTCTTCCTGGTCATCGACCTTCCGAAACTGTGGGGTGTTCCCTAGAGTGTCCCTTCCATCCCGGGGATTATCCACTCTACATCCGTACACCGGGATAACAATTCCATATCCCTCACTAACACAGTGTACTCACAAATCATTGCACATACACGTCCCTCGTGTCTACTGTGCCCATAACTCCCTTAATCCTTCAGCCGAACGCTCACTCGTCCCCACCCTGAACATGGGTTTTGAATTGAAAATAATGGGTACAGTCCGTTTAAATTAAAACCAGTTCCAGTTTAAAAGCAGTAATAAAACCTAAGCATATAAACATAAAATTTCAAAATCTACGATAAATGACAACCTTTTGCTCTATCAGTGTTTCCTAACATACCCTGCTTGTTAGATGTGCTTTACTTCGTTTCTACCTAGGACCAACATAATTCGTATCGACTGGATACTATACGCGAATGTTTTTAACACGAAACTCGTACTCCAGTCCTGGCTGTAACTATGCTAGCAGAAAAAGGAATTACATAAACAAAATGTAATAACACAATTATTCTCCTGGTCGTAGATCAGCTGGTTCCGATGTTTTCGCCTGAATCGTTAGTTCAGTTCAATATACAACAACAACAAAAAATTAATAATTCCTGTGAAGCGAAAACATCATCAAGCAGAACTAAAGCACCTATCTTTGACTACAATTCGGAATGGTTCCGCTACCGGAAAGCCACTGTGTACCTGCTAGACACTACCCCAAAACAAAGAAAAAAATTTGACCTATCGTTAGCTTTCGGCTACTTCTTTAAATTGAATTTAAAAGAAATTCAAAAATAAAATATTACTGGTGAATTTAATCTGCGTTGAAAGTTAGAGAAAAAAAATAAAATTTTTGACTTGAATTGTTACTATAAAAAATTTTTTTAAACTGTTTAGGTTGACCCTGTAATACAAGACAAATAAAAAAAAAATAAAAATAAAAAAATAAAAAAATAAAATAAAAAAAAATTAAACAAGATGTAAAATTCCAAACGCAGAACTCCCAGAATCAAAATCTTTCTGCTCGAACACGTAATTAGTGCTTGTACACGAGAGACACCTTTTGATTCAATTCACCCGGCTCCTTCTCTTGCTGGTTCACTGTTCCTTGACCTAGTTACACAAAAAAAAATAACATACACTTTCTCTTGGCCCTAGTCTGCAAGCTCCTACAATGCAGTAATCACTTATTTCAAGCTATTAACTAAAGCACCTACTATTTATTCTGATGGTCACACCCCTTTCCGATAAGAACCCGTTCCAATAAAAAGGTATACGGAAACCTTATCCGGTTCCCTAAATGAAAGGTTAATTTTTACCTTGTTGTTATTAATGGTAAACAAAACTTCCTAATTGGAAATAAATAATTTCCGAACTCTCAGTTGCTATGCCTGTTTTCACAGGCGCTCAGTGTATATATGCTTTATAATAATCTGACCTACTATTTACTGGGGTTATTGAACTACTACCCAATTATTTACCTTACTGTTCTATGTTCTCGACACCCCACACACTGTTGTTACCCTTGCTTTATAACCTTACTTTAAAACAAAACAATGAAATGTTTTGTTATTTCTGAAGCTGTCCCTACTAAATTTTTCGAAGACGTGGATTATCACCTTGTTATTTAGGCTTAAAAAAAAACCTAAGATCCCACCGCTGCCACCAAATGTAATAATCTGAAAAGCTGGTATTTGGGAGCAATTGAATAAACTTATTTATATGGTTATTGCACACAAGCCAGGTAAACCAAATTCAGCTCAGATATTACTAGGTTATGTATTTTTATTGTTCCCTCAGGTCAAAGCCCTATGGGATCCAATGAGGCTACGGAGAGTGAAAACCTTATTGTAACTATTGCTATGATAGCTACCCTTCTATGCAACTCGAGGGTTGCAGAGATAGTAGAATGCAGGGTACACTACGAGAAGTGCCCTGTCGTTGGTAGTATGGTTTAAAATTAGCTGCCACCAGTCCCCTTTTACAGATGTTTTAGAGAATAGTTCAGGGAACGGAACTAGACTCGAAGGAGTTCCTCTCCAGTAGCACTTGGTATAAATAGTTTAGTAGCGGGGCCCTTCCTGGCCGATTTATACACTAGGCTAGTATGACAGCTTCACGTTGCTGAAGATGTTCGGAGTGACAAACACGACAGGATTGTTCACCTCCACTACAAGGTTATCTAAGGGATGGTGTTTCAATGAAGAACAATGAGAACAGTATAAGTTGTATATTGGAGAAAAGTTAATTGTATACAAAATAAAACAATAAAGATTACACGGATGTATATATAAGTATATATACTAAGTCCCATACATATAAACTTAAAGGGAAAAATATGTCATATAACCAACAAGAACAAACAATGAATTTAAATTAAGCCAATTTAATTTTGATGCTAGATATCTGAATAGTATATAAAAAAACAATATATAATAAATTGCATAAGACTTTATCGAGACCGATCAATCAGTGAATTATTGATTTGCCTGATGTAACGAAGCCAGGGAGTTGTTTCTTTGGGGGCTAACCTTAATTCTGAAATGGATCTACCACTCTGATGGAGTAACTATGGTTATAAAGTGAACCAGAGGGGCCACTGATAGTAAGATTGAGATCCCCGAAGGGTGACTCTCTAAATAGATCCCCTGTTGTTTTTATCCACAGCTACCTGGTTCGTTATGTATCGGTAGATCGAGTGAATTACACAACAAATAATCAATACAATGAAACTCTAGTTGTCCCGATGAACTCAAACACTTTCTGTCAAATTAGCCGCTGATGGCTAACTCTCCCTGTCCTTAAAGATCAGGGTCTCAATAGGGGTTTTTAGACCCCTTGAACTTCCAGATAAAAATTAATAATAATAATAACTACCCTTGTAGCAACTTTTGAATAGTGAGCTATCCCCAAATAATTATATCTTTGACCCTACAATTACGGTAACACTGATTCCAATTATACCTATCCTAAGTAGGTCCCTTAAATACACTATAAAATATGAGAAATTCGCAGATGGATCGCTACGCTTCTAGTAAGTCAAAATACCCTATTAATGCTTACATTTACCGGGGTGATGACCTCAGAATTTTTAGCTTGAACACAGACTAAACAGCTTTCTCTAAAAGACTTACCCTGACTTAGTACTTAATCCTTAATCCACAGGGTAACTTAGACACTTGAGCTTACACTTCACGGCTTACACAAAATGTATTACGCGGCGTCTTTTTGTTAATTTTATAAATTACACCACGAAGCTAGTTCTCTCTCGCACCCAGATCAAAATTATCTAAACGTTAAAGGCAACAAATTCTCCAAAATATCAAATTACTATAGACTTCTATCATCAAGTTACTAATGACGTTCTCCACAATTTCTTTTATAGGTTATTATAGATTCTAGTTACCAAATAATATTCCCTAAATAGCAAATGATATTAAAGTAAAATGTAAGTTCTCTTGAACTGGTACTTGAAATGATTTAAGGTGAATGAAAATAAACTATAAGAATGATACAAATTGATTTGAATGACTTAATTTACTTTGAGTAATAACGAAAGAGTAATATAGTTGCAAAAATTAGAAATCTTGTAACTTGTAATACAACAAAAACAATCAATTGACTACGTTAAAAAATATTAATTAAAAGAATTAAAGGATCTGACTTTGAGAGAGAGACTGAGCTATATGTACAATGAACTAGCTTACCCAACAAGGCACGAAAAAAAAGAACTGGAACTGCTCTTGCAAAAGAGTTTTCATTTTTATAATTTGTCTCCCCCCCGAAATTGGCCTCCTGATTCGCTAACCTAAAATTCAAACGGACCAATGAAGTTGGTTGTATCCCGTTGCACCTTGCACTAATACACAAATCTGTATTTAGAGTTGCCTGTATTCCCACATCGAGGGGCAGTGAGTGACCACAAAAAATGATTTCTCCAAACCCTGCTGACTAAGTAATTAACTCCGTATGCGTAGAAAGTGCAAGGTCCGCGGAATAGCGCCTCGAAGGCTCTAATTCTTAAAAATCACGTACAACTTGTAAAAGGTATTAGATGGCGTATCTCTGGCGCCAGACAGGAATTCCATTATTTCAATCTGAATAAAACTCTAATTGTTGAATATAGAATGTATATGTATAGTCTGTTCCTGTCAGGAATTTAGAAATTTTAGATTTGAAATGCCCGTAAAAACGGAACTACACTCTACGGAATGATTTGAGTTGTACTCTCATGTGTCAAGTATTCCTGGTTTACTTAGAGTGGCTTAATTTTCGGGAGTTTGCTCATGCTTACGCTACTTTGATTCAATCGTTAAAAAAAAAATAATAATCCCCCGGATTATTACAAGAATAAATATAATGGAATGGGGATCTATATAAAATCAGAGTATAAAACAATCAGTGATAGTGTGAGGGAAAACAGAAATGAATTGAAAGAGATCAATAACACATTTAACAGTGTGAACATGCGTCTAAATGACATTACTAGTAAAGTGGAGGCGTTAGAACGACGGATGACATCTGTGGAACCTTCTAAGAAGAGACCCTCATCATCCACAACAACAACAAAGCAGGGCTCTGTGAAACGTATAACTCCAAATCCTGTGAATATACCCAAAAATTTAATTCTAAACTAGATTTCCGCATTGATAAGATGAGTAGAGAACAAGTTGTGCATGAGCTTCATAAGCCTAGTAGGAAGAATTTCAAACGGCGCAGAACGATCATAAAAGGTTTGGATGATTTGTGGCAAATGGATCTGGCTGAAATGGGTAATTACGCTCGTGAAAATAGAGGATTCAAATACATTTTGGTTATGATCGATTGTTTCTCGAAATTTCTATGGACACGCCCGCTGAAAACGAAATCAGCCGAAGAGGTCGGAAAGCGGTCAGTTCTATATTGCTAGAAGGACATCGTAAGCCTAGGAATCTGCAAAGCGATCAGGGAAAAGAATTCTTCAATAAACACTTTAACGATCTAATGAAGAAACATAATATCAATCATTATAATACGTATAGTGTGAAAAAAGCAGCCATTGCTGAACGTGTCATTCGAACATTAAAGGAATCGCTCTACAAACATTTCAGTCTTAGCGGGAAATACAAATGGCTTGATATACTTGAAGAAACCACAGAAAAATATAATAAACGTAAACATAGTACTATAAATATGGCTCCAATAAAAGTGACGAAACAGATTGAGAGCGAGATATTGAAGCGATCCTACTCACACATCAAGTTAGCTCTGCCTCACAAATACAACGTTGGAGATGTGGTACGAATAAGTAAGGCTAAACATATTTTTGAGAAGGGATTTACGCCCAATTGGAGTACGGAATTATTTAAAATCATCAAAGTAAAAATTACCAGCCCGGTCACATATCTACTAGAAGATATGACCAACGCACCAATCAGCGGTTGTTTCAATGAGGAAGAATTACAGAAAACAAAACAACCCGATGTGTATTTAGTCGAAAAAATATTACGAAAGAGGAGGGGTCAACAGTATGTGAAATGGTTGGGTCTAAATAATAATCACAACAGTTGGATCAATAATTCGGATCTCGTTCAATGAACCCATCATTAAACATTTGGAGATTATTAGGAACAAACAAATAGCTGGAATATTATTGACTCGAGGGTATGGATATTATAATAGAACAAAATTCCGTGAATATGAGGGTGAATCAAGAGTGAAGATTATAATATTTGAAACATATATTGTTAAGATTATACTTAAGTCTTTTGTATTGAGAAAATTTTGAAATTAATAAAAAATATTACGTTGAGATCTTTAGTTTTTCCCCCTCCCCTCGTTAAATAACGGTGCAATCTTGAATTCTCATCAGTCTGTATGGAAGCTTACGTAGGAGAAGGTGTTCTCAATACGCTTATAAACAAGCTCCCGTTTGAACTTCATATTCCTGGTTATCAATTCTGTGGTCCCGGTACAAAATTAGAAGAACGGTTGAGAAGAGGAGATTCAGGTATCAATCCACTCGATAAAGCTTGCCGCCAACACGATATTTCATATCTGCGAAACGCTAGTTTGGAAGGACGTCACGAGGCGGATAAAATATTAGAGAACTTGGCAACGTGTCAAATCTAAAGACACAAAATTTGGAGAGAGGATTGCCGCTTTCGGTGTGAATAAAATTATGAAGGCAAAGAGGAAATTGGGGATGGGCATGAGAAAGAAGGTTGGGTTCGGAAGTGCAATTGTCGATGGGGTGAGAAAAGTTATGAAGAATAAGTTTGACTCATCCAATCTGAAGAAAACATCCCAAACAGCGTTGAAAGTTGCACGAAAACAATTCAGAAAAGCAGGTGGTCGGAAAAATGTTCGATTACCAAGAGTAATTCCTATTCCAAATACTGGAGGATTTTTACCATTTTTAATACCTCTATTTGCCGGCTTATCAGCTGCTGGAGCATTGGCGGGAGGTGGTGCTGGCATCGCTAAGGCCGTCAACGACAGCAAAGCAGCTCGGAAAACCTAGGAGGAAACGGAAAGACATAATAAACCAATGGAAGCTATAGCTTTGGGGAAACAAGGATCTGGTCTATATTTGAAAAAGTATCGCAAAGGTCTTGGTCTATATTTAAATAAACATCCAAAAAACTGCCGGTAAACCTACCCAGAAGACCTCTGACCGATCTCGATCTACGAAAACTAGCAAAAGCTCTGAAAATTCCCCATTTTAGAGGAGTATTTATGCGTGATGAACTGCCATCCAACAGTCCATGGAAAAACGAGCGTGGAATAGTTAATTTAGATAGCTCGGACAATGAAGGCACTCACTGGGTTGGGTTTAAGAAAGTTGGTGATACAGTCTTTTATTATGATAGTTTTGGCAATTTACGCCCCCCTCACGAACTGGTGGATTATTTAAAAAAATGTAAGATATTATTCAATCACGACAATTTTCAGCAATATAACACTTATAATTGTGGCCAGTTATGTTTGAAATTCCTCTCTAATTCTTCAGTTGTGGTCGACTAAAATTGTATTTATTAGTATATAAATACATTGTTGATAAAGTTTTCATCAATCATGTCTCAGACGTTCACTATCACGGGTAAGAGCTCCCGCTTGTCTGTAGATTTTCACCAACCAATAGAACTAGATCCTTAATCAAATTATTCTATTGCACTTGTTGGTTTGCATACGTACAATAGCATTCCGAACATTGAAGAAGGTTTTAATAAATTTTATTATAAAAATGTGAAGGGTGAGGAAGAAGTAGTAACTATACCTACAGGGTCCTACGAGTTGACAGACATCGAGGATTTCATACAAAGTGCAGTTTGTGGGATAGGAGTGAAGCAAGAAGAACGTGACCGGAAATTATCAATAAAATCTAACAACAACACTCTACACACAGAACTAAAGAGTGATTTTGAAGTAAATTTTATTCCTAAAGATAGTATAAGCGAACTGCTGGGATTCAGCAAAAAGAAATTGACATCTCGTGAAGTACATGTATCTGACCGACCTATAAACATAATCAAAGTTCAAACTATTAGAGTGGAGTGTAACTTAACCGCAGGAGCATATTATAACAATAAGTTAGCTCATACGATATATGAGTTTTCACCTCTTGTACCACCTGGGTTTTCCATTGATATAGAGCCGAAGAATCTTATTTATCTACCGATAATCAACAAGACGTCCTTCGATAACATCACACTGAATATTTTAGATCAGAATTGGAAACGGGTAAATTTTCGTGGAGAAGAAATCATTATACGGTTGGAGTTGAAAAAGATCGCAAGAGATTGTGGCTTCCAACAATAAATAATAATCCAATACTCACCAGCATTCATTATATGAAAAGAATTCATCTGAGAAGGTTGTTACAGTCGACGTCACTAGAGGACATGGGTTTGGATTTCAGCAATAAAAGACATCTTCATATTGACCATCAGTCATTATCTACAACGAGTTCAAGGGAGAAGGTTGCTGCAGCACTATCATTGGAAAATATAAATTTTTTGAAGTCCCTTGGTTACCATGTCCGAAAAACTTCAAATATTCAACGAACCAAACTTTAATGAAGACATCATTCGAGAAGAAATTCACACCTACTATCCACATACAACATCTTTCGGCTACAGCGATGAAATTGAGATATTATTCAATCAACAAGATGTGTTGGTAGATTTAGCCTCGTCTGCTTTATTCATTGAGGCAGAATTCCAGCCAGAAGCAAGTGGTGATGGTGAATGTACCCTAACTAATAATTTTGGAGCGTTTCTCTTTGAATATATCAGTTATGAATTGAATGGGAAAGAGATAGACAAAGTACGCGATCCTGGTATTGTCAGCACCATCAGAGCTTATCTAACATATGCCGAACACGAATCTATACCTCTAGCTATTTCTGGATGGTCATATAAGGATGCAATGAGTTCAGTCTACAATAATAAAATCAATTTATGGATACCTCTGAATTCTCTACTAGGCCTATTCATTGACTATAACAAAGTTTTGAGTGGTAAACATAAGCTGCGCTTGATAAGGTCTCGAACCGATAACGATTGTTATACCAATAGCACAGGTACGAAGAGGGCTAAAATAAATGTGAAGACGATAGCATTAAAAGTGCGACATGTGTTTCCAAATGACCAAGTTAAATTCCAAATGTTGGGGAATTTGAGTGTTGAGAAGCCTATTTTGATTCCATTCCGTAGTTGGGACCTGCATGAAAATCCGTTGATGAAGGAGAGCACTCGAGACATTTGGGCTGTTAAAACATCAATGAATTTGGAACGCCACAGATATGTGATTCTAGCTTTCCAAACTGATCGAAAAAATAATCCTGTTAAGCAAAGTACATATTTCGATAATATAAACTTGCTAAATGTAAAATTATTCTTGAATTCAGAATGTTATCCATATGAAGCAATGAAAATGAATTTCAACGATCAACAATACGTGGAAGCGTACCAGATGTACTATGATTTCCAGAAATCATTTTCGAATAAAATTATGAGCGAACCGATGCTAGATTATGTAGCATTCAAGAACAAAGCAATTTTCGTGATTGATTGCTCGAAACAGAACGATGCTATAAAGTCATCAACAGTTGACGTTAAACTAGAGATGGAAAGTATCCTGAATTTTCCTAAAAACACCCGCGCTTATTGTATCATCATAAACGATCGTATCATGGAGTATTCCCCGATTAACGGATTAGTTCGGAGTTTAGTGTGAAGACCCAAGTGATGAAGTTTTTTATATTGATTGTTTATATGGTTTTATGTATTTTACAAATGATATTTTGAGGATTAATATTTTTGTATTGAATCTTTTTCCCTCTTATAATAATAATAATAACAATAAATAATTTCTCAAGAAGTCTATATTTTTGATTTTCCCTATGAATATGCTTTCGATAAAGGAAGATATAGAAAGTGTTTTGATAATTTCATACATCTATAAACTATTTTATAAAACCTAACATTGAATGATAAAATATCACTTGAAAATACAGGGGGGGGGGGATATATCCTCTAAATGCTTACTTACGTAAAAATTGTTAAATAGAGGGGTTTGTTTATAAAAACTCTCGAACGATATGTAACAGTGGATCATAAGGAAATTATACTGAATCTAATAAATGTTCTCTGTTGAGATGGATACAAGAAACGTAAATAGATAAAAAATAAATTGGATGTGTTGAAACATGGGTGAAATTCTCGAGGGAAAAATATTTTCAGCGATAACTAAACTAAACTTGATGAAATATATCGCATTTGCTAGAAGGAATTATAAATATCAATAAATGAGAAATTAGGAGGGGAATATATCCTCTAAATACTTACTTACGTAAAAATTGTTATATAGAGGGGCTTGTTTTTACTCTTGTCAAAATGTATTACTCACCTCAAAAATAACTTCTCTTTTTTCGTTATACATGCTCGCACACATAAAAGGCCTCGTTAACACGATTTCTATCCGGAATCGCAAGCATCCACTTTTTTCGTAGACAAACACACACACACACACACACACACACACACACACACACACACACACACACATACACACACACACACACACACACACACACACACACACACACACACACACACACACACACACACACACACACACACACACACACACACACACACACACACACACACACACACACACACACACACACACACACACACACACACACACACACACACACACACACACACACACACACACACACACACACACACACACACACACACACACACACACACACACACACACACACACACACACACACACACACACACACACACACACACACACACACACACACACACACACACACACACACACACACACACACACACACACACACACACACACACACACACACACACACACACACACACACACACACACACACACACACACACACACACACACACACACACACACACACACACACACACACACACACACACACACACACACACACACACACACACACACACACACACACACACACACACACACACACACACACACACACACACACACACACACACACACACACACACACACACACACACACACACACACACACACACACACACACACACACACACACACACACACACACACACACACACACACACACACACACACACACACACACACACACACACACACACACACACACACACACACACACACACACACACACACACACACACACACACACACACACACACACACACACACACACACACACACACACACACACACACACACACACACACACACACACACACACACACACACACACACACACACACACACACACACACACACACACACACACACACACACACACACACACACACACACACACACACACACACACACACACACACACACACACACACACACACACACACACACACACACACACACACACACACACACACACACACACACACACACACACACACACACACACACACACACACACACACACACACACACACACACACACACACACACACACACACACACACACACACACACACACACACACACACACACACACACACACACACACACACACACACACACACACACACACACACACACACACACACACACACACACACACACACACACACACACACACACACACACACACACACACACACACACACACACACACACACACACACACACACACACACACACACACACACACACACACACACACACACACACACACACACACACACACACACACACACACACACACACACACACACACACACACACACACACACACACACACACACACACACACACACACACACACACACACACACACACACACACACACACACACACACACACACACACACACACACACACACACACACACACACACACACACACACACACACACACACACACACACACACACACACACACACACACACACACACACACACACACACACACACACACACACACACACACACACACACACACACACACACACACACACACACACACACACACACACACACACACACACACACACACACACACACACACACACACACACACACACACACACACACACACACACACACACACACACACACACACACACACACACACACACACACACACACACACACACACACACACACACACACACACACACACACACACACACACACACACACACACACACACACACACACACACACACACACACACACACACACACACACACACACACACACACACACACACACACACACACACACACACACACACACACACACACACACACACACACACACACACACACACACACACACACACACACACACACACACACACACACACACACACACACACACAGATTAAACAAATATGGATATGAGATGTTAGAATTATTTTCTATCAATAATTTGAATTTATCATATTCATATCGCTTCTTGACCTTTACTGAACTCTCTATAGAAAGAGAGGTTATTCTGAATCGTAAATAAAATATGTGTGATATCATAACTATTTTTTTTATTTTATAGAATTAGATTATTAATTTTATACGATGTGTATTCAATTCGACCCATCAATGCAATTACTGATATTTTGAATGACATACTTTTTGAATATTGAAGCACGTGTTCAGAATTACTATTTTCAACTTTCAAACTAATTGTGTGACACAAAAATCACATTCTTCCGATTTAAACTTATTATGGATGAGGTTAGGCTCACCTTTACCTATAATCAAGATGAAACAGGTGACATTAGGCTAGACCCACGTGACAAACCTAGGGTGCACCGGAGCTATGTCTACTACATTAAAGACGATTGTTATCATGTCCTCCATAGCTCAGCGGTTAAGGCGTCGATTTTGGAATTTATTTCCCGAGTTCGAATCTGGTGTAGGACAAAATTCATTTTTCAGTACAGTTGACTCGGATTATATATACTACATTAAAATTACTCATTCTCAAGTCCTTCATAGCTGAGCGGTTGAAGCGTTGACCTTAGAATTTATTTCTCGGGTTCCAATCTGGTGTAGAACAAAATTCATTTCAGTAGAAGTGACTCAGGTTATATACTACATCAAAATTAATTAATTCAAGTCCTTCATAGCTGGGCGGTTAAGCCACCTAACTTTGCAATTAATTTCCCGGGTTCGAATCCGGTGTGTAGAAAAAATATCAATTTCAGTAGAATGCGAGTACACAGACTAGTTCACAGACTGCAGATTGGAAAAAACATAGATTGGCCAATATCCTAATTATAACATCTCATATCATATTTGCTTGATCTTTGTGACCTCGTCAGAGATAGTCATAACAACAACATATTTGTTTCACCTTTGTGAACCCTCATTGACGTCAACAGCAGAGATAAGAAACCTACAAGTCTTGACAAGAAAATTAACAAAATAAGATTCAAAACCAGTTGCGAGAAATAAAAAAAATCACCTTGAGATTATTATGGGCGAGGCTGGGCTAGGCTCACCTTTAACTACAATCAAGGTGACATTCTCACCTATAATCAAGGTAAGGCTCTGGTCATTGACGACAACTTCTTCTTCGAGAAGAAGCCTCTGGTCATTGACGACAACTTCTTCTTCTGCAGGAGCCTCTGGTCATTGACGACAGAACACAAGAAGTTGGGGTTGGTGGACAGAGGCGGATGGACATGCCATCGAAGTGTCACAGAATCCCGCTTGATATACTACTACTGTTGAACCATAGAGCATAGTCGGGGGCACCATAGATTAGCAAACCATAGACCATCGATTGGTGAACCATATACGTCTATGACTGCGCATGCGCGATTGTGGATGACCTTGGAATGGACCGTTTTCTGACAATTTGAACCTTAGATTTCCTTATGGAGATTTACATGCAAAAAAGGTCGATTTTGAGCCCGAACTGTCATAGCACATCTACTCAGACCCACTCCGATAATGTATTTAATCAGTCGTATAATGCAGTATATGCCCAAAAGCCCATTTAGGACGGTTCCAATACCTTCAAACCATCCCCATATATGTCGTAAGGTGGACTTGACTAGGCTTGTCACTTCGGCTATATTGAACAGCTTCAGCGTGTTGTATCCTTGATCTAGGGATTCCAATCCTGCAACTCGGCGTGTCAAAAAAGTCTCTACGGCTTCACGTTCCATCCCGAAGAGTAGGTTTCTTTGACTCTTTCTCAGATCGTCCGGAGTATAAAGGCCTCCCGAGCTGATCAGTTGGATTGGTTTGAACTGTAATTTCTCTTCAGCTCCAATCCGAATGGTTAACGGAGTTAGACTCGTTAATGGCAATGGGGTCAGGCCAAACCAATTTCCATTTATCTCATAGAGTGGAGGCATGGGACTATAGCACTCAATCTGTTCTGCTGTATTTTTGATTATATGCGATAATGGTGCCATGAATTTACTTTTGTTGTTGACTGTTATAGGGAGCTCGTTGAAACAGTGCTCGGTTCTTCGCCCTGATGCTGGTCGAGGTTTACATTGGACTAGATAGATGACTTCCCCTAACACTCGTCCTAGGTATCCTGGTTCTTTCTTAAAGGTCCATCCCATATATTCTCCTGAGTGGAGTACATTCGCTAGTTGGTTCTCCCAAATCTCTCGTTTCAACAGGCATCTTCTCTGAATAGCGTCGGCGTACATTCTCGCCATATTTAATTTAGATGATTGTTCTATATAAAGAAATTTACTATTCCCATATGCTAATAATAAATCTACATTATGGGCATCTAAAGTTCCGCTCACTGCGAATGGTTGTAACGTAGTAATATTCCGGACCAATAACCTAGGATGTTCAGTTTGCCAAACCTCCATACCACAACTCTCAGTCGGCTGGATTAAGGCCAATGCAAAAAGTTTGTCGGCGCGTTCCACCACAGCATAGGAGTCACCTTTCTGGCTTCGTACAACGTGAGCTTCCCCTTCATATAGGGAGGTGATACTAGCACGGCAATTCCCTTGTAATTCCAATTCCCAAGTTGTTTCCCCATAGGTAGAATCTATGCAATAACCCTTCAAATAATCGCAGACGATGCCTCCGGCCAATGATATTTCGTTTGATTCCAACTTGATCGTGGCTGAGTAATCCTTCAAGACAACTTTGATACTTGCTAGGACCACAACGGAAGTCCACGTTTGACCATCTTCAGAGAAGCTACTTCCCGCGCAAGTTCCATCTGCTTGAACGGATCCATAAAGAGTCACAGCGGCGTTGGTCGTTCCATTCAATACCAATTTACTAATAGGATGACCATGAATCTGGATTGATTGATATCTGTGCGCCTCGTTACATTGGTCCGCGCCCAGTTTGTAGATGTAGCTGGACAACCCATTCGAAACGGAAGAAAAGTGGCTATGCATTCCGCAATGTGTTATAGATCGAGTCACTTCTACCAAGCACGCCTTCACGTGTCGCTTACTGTATTCCGTCAACTGAAGGACCTGGATTTTTGCTCGTTCTTCGGTGTACTCCCTGGTCGGCTCGGGACAACTGGCCACACTTCTTAACGAAATCATAGTGGTATTTAGCGAGTCCCCTTCGCAGTCGTATACAATTAGACTGTAATTTTCCATTGGAAACATAAGCGATAACAACGCTATCATCAGAGGAAACATCTCAACGGCCTGTTGTTGCCCCAGAACAAAACAAAATACCAATCAAATGATTGTGATGACTATGAAACGGCGTTCGCCGAAAGCTTACTGTGGTAAGTTCAACAGAAAGCCCAATATCGAAGATCATCGTTATCGGGTGAAATCGAAAACAAAAAGCAGAGAGATAATAAATCATAATAAAATTTCTGATTGTTAGTCACCAGCTTACAGAAATAAAAGCACATTGAATCGTTTAAGCTACTGTATATTCTAGACTCTCTTGGAAGACTAGTGGTCTGATTCACCCAGACTGTAGAAAGTCTGATTCCTCAATTCGGAATGGCTATCCAACAAAAAAAAAGAAAACTAATAAGAGTTTCGGATAGCGTACGCCATGGGCAATTATCAACGGAACTGATTTCCAGGGACGCCGCCGCCTTTGTGAAGTCAGCGCATTGCTGCTTCATGCTAAGTCCGCATCAAACAAAGGGGGGGCGTTAGTTAAGAATAAGAGGAAAAACAACAACCCTGATTCTTTGACAACGATGATTTCCACATTGCAGTGAGATTCGTCCTTGGTGGAAGTACGTCTAGCTGCCATCCTCTTGTCCTATGTAAAGATGCACTATATACTTACTGGTTTTCTTCTGAAATGATTCGCAGATTCCTTTCTCAATAAGTTTGGTCTTAAGTTTAAGTCAATTCTCGCAGGACCAGGGTCCTAGAGTTTCTATAGTTTGAGTTACAGGGATATCATTTAAATCTCATTCGTGGCGACCACTTCCGTGGTAATTTTCCCGATCACGTAATAATAATTGTATTCCCTAGTAGAAAGTGCATAACCCACAAGCACGTTGTACTTTAGTTCCTGACCTGTTATGTAGAAGATATGTGATCGTAAAGGCTGTCAGCTGGCACACGTAGTGTGTTGACAAGCGCATTCCTTTACTTTTTGAACTCTAAGTATATTACTCTACTAGATAGGGAACGACCTTAAAGTATCCGATAACGGCCTTGTGTGTAATGCATCCGGGAACTGTACTATTAGTCTTATTCTGCAATAATGCACATATAATCTCGACGTACACTTTCTAGTAAGCCCACTATCAGCTCTAACAATTAGCGGATTAATTGAACTCGCCTACACTACCCACAATACATAACTCTCACTCTCTGGATATCCCGTGGTTGAGACCAGTTTGGCCTACTCCTATCATTATTTCAGCGGAGACTGCTTCCCTCAAATAAAAGTAAGAATATAATAACCCATAATATATTCCGCAAATCGAATTTGCCCCAAAAAAAAAGAACAAAAAAAGAAACAAAAAAATTAAACTACCAGGATCGCGTGAAACCCTCTCTTTACTTTGCGGCTAGGATGTGAGATTGCTGCCTATTGCGAAATTTAATATTCTATTGTTCACCAGGTTTATATATAGCTAATCGAGTTGAGTAATTTTCACCTACTCAGCAGACCAAGGTAACCCTGGGCACGGTGACGTCTTTCCTACCCCTCTCTATAACCAGCATGTCCACTACTCTGTAAGGGAGTAGTGTGGCTTCATTCATTCTTTCAGCGGTTTCTCACTCATGTATACCGGGCGTACGTCCCTTTTTCGCCGATGTGGATCTAGCGACACATTCACACTCTCAATCATTTCCTCATATACACACCCTTCTCTTGGAGTCGTCACGCTGGGGGTTCATACCTCGCTACGACTCTCTTGATCTAGGAACCATAATATTCTCTTTCTAGCAAAACACCCACCTCCCAAAATAAATGTATTCACGACTTCTCATATACTCTCGGTTTCAGGACCCCCGAAAGTCCTACACATAACTCTCAATAGTCGTTCCCTCCCAATTCGACATGGGTCTCAATCATCGACTATTTCCCCTATTTGCTCGCAGTATTTGCGAACTAGTATCTCATTCATTACTTCCCGGCGGTATCTACTCATCAACTCGCAATGTGCCTTAACGGCCTCTCAATCCAACCTGGATTTCTCAAGATTCCTGTCCAACCTGGCCTATCCGTCCACAGCGGAATTCCCCTAGGCTAACTTCACAGTCCACTTTGGACTTGATTAACTCAAACAAAAAAAAAACTTTCCTGACCTACTCTCCCGGAACATCCGCGTGCTGACCGCCCTCTCGAGTATGACTGGAGGGACCTCGTGAACCTTCCCCGGCTCCATTCCTGCGGAAGATCTACTCCTTAAGTTTTGAGATTCTTATTTCCTGACAGAATTTCCACATCGACCCGCGTCATACTCAATGTCCTTAGCACCTCAGGGCCACCCTGGCACTCGAGACGGTTCCTTGTGGTCGCAAGGAGACCGCCTCGCTAAATCCTCTACTCCGAGACATTTCTAGGGTAACAAGAAAGAGGTCTCGATCAAAACGCGAACGATTCCAAAATGAATCGTTCGCTCAAACTTGCCGGCTCGAAGGCCCGTTTATCTCCGTTCCATGTACGCTTGATAGAATGAAGGTGGACGCCGCACGCGCTTAGGTTTCCGCAGAGCGATGGGTGTATCCAGTCGATTTCGGCTGTCCCGTACTCTCGTGGGACGAGCCATTTCCGGTGCCGGCCTTATATCTGGCAACAGAGGCAATTTATATATATATTCTTGTAGCTCGGCGTCGGTCTCCACCGGCGGGTCGTTTTTAGGCGATGTCAGTTGGTTGACTGCCAGTTGGGCTTCTTCGTCGGAGTCCACATCCTCCGGGTCCTCATCTACATTACCCCAGCACGGCTTCAGCCTGTTGATGTGAACTACGACATCTTTCCGGCTACCTATAGGCCTGATTCGGTAATTCACCTGTCCGATTTGTTCCAATACCCGGAAGGGACCCTTCCATTTATTTGCCAATTTCTTACTGACCCCCGGGGCCACTGCCTCGGCACGCAAGTATACTAGGTCTCCCAGTTGACAATTCCGCGGTTTCAGGTTTTTGTTATACTGGCGTTCTCTAGTGTCGGTAGCTCGTTCCAAATTCCCCTTCACGTGCGGGAAAACCACATTTATTCGCCCTAATAGTTCAGCCGCATAGTTTATGTCACTATCGTACCTAACACGGCCCCGTTCTAACTCCGTTGTAATAATCTGGAAAGCTGGAACTTGGGAGCAACTATTAAACTTATTTATAATGTTATTGCACACAAGCCAGGTATACCAAGTCCAGCTCAAGATATTACTAGGTTATGTTTGTTTACTGTTCCCTCAGGTCAAAGCCTTATGGGATCATATGCTGCTACGGAGAGTGGAAACCTTGTTGTAACTATGCTCGAATAGCTACCCTTACTATGCAACTCGAGGGTTGCGGAGGGTGATAATTGCAGGGTTGCACTACAAGGAGTGCCCTGTCGTTGGTAGAATGGATTATATTTAGCTGCCACCAGTTCCCTTTTGAGATGTTTTAGAGAATAGTTCAGGGAACGAAACTAAACTCGAAGGAGTTCCTCTCCAGTAGCACTTGGTATAAAATGTTTAGTAGCGGGGCCTTTCCTGGCCGATTAATATACTAGGCTAGTATGACAGCTTCACGTTGTTGAAGATGTTCGGAATGACAATCACGACCGGACTGTTCTCTTCCACTATAACGTTATCTAAGGGATGGTGTATCAATGAAGAACAATGCGAACAGTATAAGTTGTATATTGGGAAAAAGTATTCGTTTACAAAAACAATAATAATAATTAACAAATATAGACACTAAGTCCCATTCATATATACATAAAGAGGAAAATATGATGAATGGTCAACAAGAAACAAAAATAAAAATTTAAATTAATCGAAATTAATTTGATGCAAGTTTCTGAATGGTTTAAATAAAATATATATAATAAATTGATAAAACTTTATCAAGTATGATCAATCAGTGAATTACTGATTCGCCTAATATAACGTAGCCAGAGAGTTGTTTCTTTGCAGGCTAACCTTACTTTTGAATTGAATATACCACTCTGATGGAGTAACTAAGGTTATGAAATGGACCAGAGGGGCCACTGATAGTAAGGTTGAGATTCCAGAAGGGTGATTCTCTAACAAACAGCTCTGATGCCTTTTTGACAACTACCTGGTTCGCTTTGTATATATCGATCTATTAAATTGATTCAACAAATTAAACAATATAATGAAACCCTAGTTTTCAAGATGAACTCTTAACACTTTCTCTTAAATTCGCCGCTGATGGCTGTCTCAGTAGGGGTTTTTAAGAAACCTTCAAATTCTAAATAAAATACCCTTATTACAACTTTTAAATAATGATCCTTCCCAATAGTCCCACAAATAATTAGGTATTTGACTTTACACCTACGATAACCCTAATTTCAACTATACCTATCTTAAGTAGGTCTCATATATGTACTACCAAATATGAGAAATTCGGCAGATGGATCAATATACTTCCATTACCTCAAAATACTCTATTAATGGTTACAGTCCTCTATATACCAACACAAAAACGAGAAAGGGGGGGTGATGACCTCAGAATTTTTGGCTTGAACACGGACTAAACAGCTTTCTCTAAAGACTTACCCTGACTCAGTATTTAATCCTTAATCCACAGGGTAAACTTTGGACACTTGAGCTTACACTTCACGCACGGCCTCCACAAAAATATATTACGCTGCGTCTTTTTGTTAAGTTATAAATTACACCCCGGAGCTAGTTCTCTCTCGCACCCAGATCAAATTGTCAAATCGTTAAAGGGCACAAATTCTCCATAATATCAAATTACTTTAGATTTCTATTATCGAGTTACCAATGACGTTATCCACAATTTCTTTTACAGGTTATTTTAGATTCTAGTTACCAACAATATTCACTAAATAGAAAATGATTTTTAAAGTAAAATGTAAGTTCTCTTGAAACTGATACTTAGAATGATTTTAGGCGAATGAAAATGAACTTTAAGAATGATAAAAATTGATTCGAATGAATTAAATTACTTTGAGTAATAAACAAAAGAAAAATGTAGTTGAAAAAATAGAAATCTTGTAACTTGCAATACACAAAAAAAAACAATCAAATGACTAAGTTAAAAATATCAATTAAAAGAATTAATGGATCTGAGCTTGAGAGAGAGACAGAGCTATATGTACAAGAAGTGAGCTTACCAGCAAGATACGACACAGGAACTGCCTTTTTTTCTACGAGTTTTCATTTTTATAATTCGAACCCCCCCGAAATTGGCTTCCCTACACGCTAACATAAAATTCAAACGGACCAATGAAGTTGGTTGTATCCCGTTGCACTTTGCACTAATACACAAATCTGTATTTAGAGTTGCCTGTTTCCCCACATCGAGGGGCAGTGAGTGACCACAAAAAATGATTTCTCCAAACCTGCTGACTAAGTGATTAACTCCGTCTTCGTAGAAAGTGCAAGGTCCGCGGAATAGCACCTCGAAGGCTCTAATTCTTAAAAATCACGTACAACTTGTAAAAGGTATCGGGTGGCGACTTCATGTCGCCGGCAAGGAATTTCATTATTTAAATCGGAATAAAACTTCTAATTGTTGAATCCAGAATGTCTATGTATAGTCTGTTCCTGTCAGGTATTTAGAATTTTAGGTTTTGAAATGCCCGTAAGGACGGAACTACACGCTACTGAATGATTCGAGATGTACTCTCATGTGTCAAGTATACCTGGTTTACTTAGAGTAAATTAATTTTCAGGAGTTTTCCCCTGCTTACGCTACTTTGATTCAATCGTGAAAAAATAATGATCCCCAGGATTATTACACCGTGGGAAAGATAGGATCTCTCCCGTAAAGTAAGAAGTGGGGGCTGTAGCCAGTGGTTGAGTGTATTTGTGAATTATACGCAAACGAAACGTAGGGAATCCAATTCTCCCAATCCCTCTGGTCTTTTCCTACATAGTGTGATAAAATGTCTTTTATCACTCTATGAGCTCTTTCCAATCCTCCATTTGATTGCAGATGAAATGGAGATGTACGACACTGCTTAATTCCCAACTTCTCGCACACTACTTTCATAACCGCTGACATGAAGTTTGTACCCTGATCAGTTATCAAGACCGCTGGCGCAGAGTGTCGTAAAACGAAGGCGCGTGCTACAGTGTTCGCTGACTGATCGGGAATAGGCACTATCTCTGTATTTAGAGAAGTGATCTTGGAACGTTAACAGATATTTGTTGTTATTTCCAGATCTTATGAGCGGGCCTACAATATCCATTGCCGTTCATTCGAACGGTTCATTTACTGGGGGAAATCTTCCCAGCGGGGCCTTCCGCAAATGTGGAGACATTTTACGGAGGTTGCAGACATGACACTTCTTGACATAATTGAATATGTCCAGTCTCATCCGTGGCCAGAATAGCCTTTGTTTCATCAACTTCCAAGTACGAAATCGCCCGGGGTGACGCTCTATTTACCCAATTTCGCTGCCTTCCTCATCGGATACTATCGTATCCATTATTTTGACGCAACCCTCGTCGCTCTTTTGCGCCTCCGCAATCTCTGCCCAATTCCATGCGGGCTCTAGATCTACCTGTGAAGCTAATACTTTTGCCTTTAAACTTAACGCATAAACCCTTATCTTTATCGGCGTGTGACTGAACATCCACGCTAATATTCCGCGCACCGTTTCCCAACTCAACCCGTCTAAGCCCGACGCTATTTTGGGCATAGCTAACCGCATAATTCCCTGCTCTAAACATTTTTGCCGCAACTTCCACAAGGTTTGAAACACAGTTTGGTACGTTGGTTTATCGGTGCTCAATTCCTTTGTCACCAAATGAAAAGTAGGGCGCCCCTGTACCTCCATGCTGGCCACCTCACCTACCTACTTATTCAGCTTTTTAAGCTTGAAGATATTTCCATATTTTTCTCGAAATTGGAGGGCAACTCCTTGGGACATTTTGAAGTCCGCTGCCACACAGTGGGCTAGCGCGAATTGCTCTGGGGCCTTCAATACATCCCCTTCCGTAACCTCTATTTTAGTGGTTCGCACGGTTCCGCTGGCTATGTCTTTCAGGCATCTTTCCAGCTCCTTACCCCAATCTGGGCCGTCGTAAGCTCGGCTCAGAGCGTCCACGTTTCCGTGATTTTTTCCTGGTCTATGTATTACTTCGAAGTCATATTCTGATAGCAAAATTGACCACCTTCCTAGGCGGGACGTTGGATCCTTTAAAGATAGTAACCACTTCAGAGAAATGTGATCCGTAATCAATTTAAACTCTTTTCCGTAGAGGAAACAACGATATTGTCTGACGCCGAAGACTACTGCTAGGCATACTAGCTCTGTTACTGTATACCTGGTTTCGGCATGAAGGAGTTTCCTACTTGCGAAAGCGATCGGCCTTTCCAGTCCTTCCAACTTTTGACTAAGGACGGCAGCAATTCCCGTTCCCGACGCGTCGGTCGATAATATGAACGGTTCGTTGAAGTTTGGGTGGATGAGCACGCTGTCCGAGGTCAGCGCCTCTTTCAAACAATTTACTGCTGCTAGCACTGTAACAAAGCTTAAATTTCGAAAGATTATTTAATTTAGATCAGGCAATAAATACGGATGTTACATGTAATTTCAGTTTGAACAGTTCATTATTTCAATAGATATGAATGAATTCCGAATGTGTATTCCGTGATTGCCACTTTTCTAAATCTCCGTAATTTCAAATAAGTATAATTATTCAAATAGATGAATCTAATTCATGCCCGTTCAAAATTGCATTTCATTCCGATAAAATATGTTGCAAGAACAGGGGTCTGGCCAGTTAAGACACCAAACTTTGTGCAGCCTTATATATAAAAAGGGCGAACAACCTAAAAACTCCGATAACACTTGTTTACTCCGCTGGGAAGAACTGGTGTGATATCATGAGCGCGAATTTTAGATCTAAAAAGTAGCGTCACTTTTAACCATTGTTCGGGGCATAAGTAAAAACTATTGGCACAAAAATGCAGATTAGGTGGAGCAGACCTGTCCAGAACCTCGGAAAACATATAAAAGCCGTGACAGCCGAAAGATCGCTCTCTTGTGTTTTTGATTTTCAATCAGTGTAGTAGCTCTTGTGTTTTTGATTTTCAATCGGTGTAGTAGCTCTTGTGTTTTTGATTTTCAATCAGTATAGTAGCTCTCTTGTGTTTCTGATTTTCAATCAGTGTAGTAGCTCTTGTGTTTTTGATTTTCAATCAGTGTAGTAGCTCTTGTGTTTTTGATTTTCAATCAGTGTAGTAGCTCTCTTGTGTGTTTTTGATTTTGATCAGTAAAGTAGCTCTCTAGTTTTTTTTGAATTTATTCGAGTGTGAGTCAGATATTCAAAACTGTGAATTAATAATAGTTTTCCGTGCAAGTGAATTGTTTCAGAAGGTAAATGATCGCAAATAAGTTTATATTTTGAGCATTACGATATATTGATTTCCGTAATTTATGATTGTTATTGTAATTGGTGAACGTTTGTACGATACCTGAGTTCCGTAGTATTCAGTAATTTGAATTGGTGAATTTGAGTTTATCCTAGTTTATCATAGGTCGAATCGCGCACGATTTGAATTCGCGCGTGAATTGAAATATTCAAGTAATTGTGTAGTGTGTATAGAGTGTGTGTGTTTGAACGACAGGGGCGTCTTTGGGTATATTTGTGCACGCCGTACTGATACCGGAAGTATAAGTATATCATAGACGACCAAACCGCCAACAGTTTGTGCACGTCGTGCTGATACCGGAAGTATAAGCTGAGGGTGGTTGTGTGATTGTGTGACGATTGAGAATCGTAATAATTCCCTTAATACTATGAGAAGTCCTCGGCCGTGGATATAGGGGTTATTGCAGATAAGATAATTAGGGTTTGTGCACACTGTGTTGATACCGGAAGTATAAGCCCTAATTGTTTAGGTTCCGAATCTGTAAAGTGTATAAAATCTAACACTATCTCACAATTACCGGGTACTCCGTGAAAGTTAGTACAAGGGTGGGTGAGATGACAGAATAAACTCAATTAGAGTAATTAACCGAAACATAGTAAAATCTGATATCGTACAATCGGAAAACCAGTGCAAACAATATTTTCCGAACCAACCCAATTAATAACCGAATATATCGTAGTGTGATTTGAACATTTCATTTATTAATGCTGCTATCTAAAATTTACCGCATACCGCTCATTACGCTGAGACCTGTTTGATTCGTACTTTTCCGCAAATTCATCATTCTGAATCATTCATCAACCGATCCCGTACCGCCGAATTAAATTTAGCGACAGAATTTGTCGTAGAGTTGATATCTTGAAAGAGTTTTCATTTACCGTTTGAGCTTCATTACATTTTCCGTCTGGGTGTAATTTTGTGAAATAATACCGTTCAATTGCATTTAAATTGATTATTCTGAAAGTGTACTTGTTGAAATCATTATACATTTTAATATTTGGAATTCCCTGTTTTATTAAATTATTTCTGCTCCATCTTTAACGAGCTAAGTTATAACCAGGTATCAATTGTGATTAAAGCCTACAATTTCGATACTGTTTTCTGCCCATTGGACTCTGGTTATACTTCACTGTAGGTAGCTACCCTAGGGACAAGGCTATCTTTAGATAGCATAATGACAAGCCTTGTGGAGAGGACCCTAGCAGAAGTCCTCAAAAAGGAGTAAACCTTTGGGAAAAATCTGGCGCCCGAGGATTCGAAGCTTACGCAGTAAGCTATTTACTGAAAAGTCGCAAGGGCACGTTATAAAATGACGCATACGAGCAGGGACTTTTGAAAATTGACCGAGAGGGAATTTTGTTTTTTGTTGATTCCGAAAAATGAAATGTTGAATAATTTATTGCAATTGAACCGGTAGACCGCTTCAAGTCCCCGACGTTTCGAATACGTTTTCGAATCATCCCCAGGAGTTTGTTTTTGAATTTTGGAAAGGATACCGCACACTTTAGTAGGGAAAGTGGCCCCCTGTCGAATTGGCTGAATTTTTGATATGTTATAGTCCAAGTCATTCCGAACAAAAAGTTCAATGGGCACAACTTTTTCTATAGTCTGGTTTTGGCGCTAGAGGCCATTGAAAACTTTCATTTGTTCTTCATTGTTAAACAACAGAAAACGTTATCCTGGATAATAATCACTTTTCCGAATAATCAAGATCTAAACAGTCATTAATATGAGATACTATTAGAAGTATTGTTCATTGATGTCACTATAGGTGATCAATTATACAGCGTGTTCCAGCTATCACGGTCAAAATAATACTTCAAGTTGATGATGAAACTCAAGAATATAACAAAAAATGGTCTATCATTTTGATAGGGTTGTGTCGAATGAGTACGTAAATACATCCGATAATTGTACTGATGCTCAAGGAGTGTGGCGGAGAAACTCCTTTTAGCGGGTCAACAAAGCCTCCATTTGCACATTCAGCATAAATATAATAGGAAGGAAATAATGGGCTATAACTCAATAAATATATTATATGTAAGATTTAACTTAACCATTGAACCTGGTATCGTTGACCCAAATGAAAAACTCTCGACTGAACCCTACTAATAATTCATTTAATGATTTACAGGGTGTTCCATCTGAGAACATATCAATATGAACAAAGAAACAAGGAGAATATGCCATAAACAGTCTAAACAATCATAGGTTCTTGATTATTATGTCTCTCTGCAGCATCAGATACGGTATGAAGTATTTCGGTCGAAGGATACTTAACATTGGCAGCATGACGGGCATATCCAAGGTACCAAAGTACGCTAGCTACATGCGAACATGTACCCAATGTACGACTTCCTGATTTGCACGTACAGTAGTACCCCTGAATTGGCACACCTTCCAAACTGACATTGTACTTGATCCACAGTTGGTATTTGATACTATTTCGATGACGAGATTTTATTCTCATCCTCAATAGACCTGGAATTTCAATACGGTCGTCGAATTCAAATAAAACGTTTCCCAAATCCTGTCTATTATCTTGTACATAAGATGGAGCTATTTTTATCTGGAAAATTCCGAATGTTAGTTCTCGTAGGTACTCCAAACTGAGAACTGGAAAATTTAGTAATTGGTTTTCCTCCATTGGAAACCATCTACCATGTCTTCGTAGCAGACCCTCTTCTTCTATTCTCAACTGGAGTTCATTTATTTCATTGGCACGGTTTAACATTATCTGAGCTAGCTCAGCATTGACTCCTTCCATGGTAATTGGTTCATGATACTTATTGATTATCGCACATGCTATTCTGATATAGTCTCCTATATGCAGAACTTGTGGCATTGGTACAGTATCTCTGAAGAATTTGAACATATTCTTTATATGACCGTTTCTAGCTTCTACAATCCATCTCGTTTTCGTAACTAGTCTAGATGAATTTGCCTCTTCGGTTGTAAGCTGATGCTGTCCACCACCAAGTGCTACGGGCATTTTTACTACTATACCTAAGTCACCCAAGAAATTCTGAGCGTCACGGTATCCCCTATCTAACATGAAAATATCACCTTCTTGGAACCAGTTCCTCAGACCCATTAAATCTCGTTCATACTCATGTCTCAACATTGCCGCATCATTATTTCTTGAATCAGAGAAATAAGGACCGTGAAAATCTAGGATATAACCATTGGGAGCAACAATCAATGCAGGTTTCAAAAGATGGTAACCCTTGTGTACACAGTATGATTGACGTAATACTTGAAATGTCCGACTTTTGGGTATTTTTATGTACGTCCCGTCAATATAAGCTATTGCTCTTCGATAATTTGGTTCAGGATTGTAAAGGGTATTTGCAAAATCCGTTACATGTCTAGTAATATATTGGCCCCTCTCTATATGCTGATACCCTACATTTTGTGGAACGAATTGTTGTAATGATGATACACGCACTTTTTGAATTGCCAAGCTCACAGCTTGACGACTTGAATAGGAAAACATGCCCATCAAGAATTGATCGGAAAGTCCTTGTCGTAATTTGCACAAGAAAGATAACAAATCTTTCTTCGCTATTGCTCTATTTTTCTGATGAATATTGACGCGATTGCAAAATTCAAAGAGGTCTGTAAACTGCACTTTTTTTATTGGAGTTAACGCCTGGAACTCTTCATCAGTAAAATTATCCTCGTTATTGTATTTATTTGTTGATTTATAGTTCAGCACAGCTTCTCGTAACGATACTAACATATGTTTGAGTTCATTACCTTTCAAATTGTATGGTCTTGTTATTCCTCTAAGCCCATTCATAAAAGGTGGCAGAAGATGTTCCTCCTCATTCAAATGACCACCACAGATCCTGACGCCGTCAGGTGCAAACATTCCGGTCTTCAGAAATACATCCAACCTACCAGAAGGTGACATTCTACCAAGATTTTCAAATCTACCACATACAAAACATGACGTATGAGAGGTTCGCAACAAAACTTTAAGTACAGTTGGATCGGGATCTTCTTCATAAGCTTGTATCTCTGAGAGAATACTCAAATGACAGTTTCGGCAAATCCTTGTCTGTTCAATAAAAGGTATTTGAGGCAATTCTAATTCATTCCTTCGACGTTCGGCAATGGCTCTGCTTTCTTCGTCCAAACGTACCATTTGCCTTGGTGTTCCATTGTACTCACAAACAAAACATTCAAATCTCACTGCGAAATTATACGCCATATTCAACTTTATATTGACATGAAGTAACAAACAAACAAAACCTTGCTAGAAACTTTGACATCATTTCCAAAGCCATCTACAGAAAAATGTGTTTTTCTGCAGTAAAGGGATGCAATGTTTTCATATTATCCAGTAGGTACCCTTTAAGTTCGAGAATGAATAAACAATTTTTAAAAGAAATCTGGACTATATTTTTATACAGGGTGGGGCAATAGTGTGTCTTTCGATTTCTAGAGTTGTTCTATTGTGATATCGACTTGAAAACGAAAGTTAACTAGACAACAGAATCTAGCACAAGAATGTTTTGCATTTACAGGGCGATACGAAAAAAATCGGGTTGGAAGGTCAAGTGCATTATTTTAAAAAGAAATATCATTAATAATAATAATAAAAATAATGATAATGATATATATTAGTGAATTTTTCAAACATCTTCATAACCTCCATTCACCACTACACCTACTATTATTGATTGTCTCTGAATCACTTGGACGTTACGACTTTTTGGTCGAAATTGGGTAGTCCATTTGCAGATGCATACCTTGGAAATCCCTGACGTTAAGATGATAGATTTAGAAAGAAAAAAAAGGCCATTTTATAGACAGACTTGTAATATTTCTCATTCTTTTTCATGGCCTAAAATTATTCAGGATGGTCGAACAATATTTTTCAGTAGGTACGGAACTTTTCGAATATAACTTTCGATTTCTTTTAAAAGGAACACTCCTTATATTTTTCGACTATGTGATGTAGAATACGGTGTAGAATAGGATTCATAAACATTTTTTCATTGTAGATCCCTAAGCCGATTTGTAACCATTTTCGAATTATTGCACTTTAAAAATTGTAAGTAGCTGGAACACACTGTATAATTGACCAAATGTAGCAATACCAAAGAAAAATACTTTTAACAGTATGTCATAGTAATGACTGTTTAGATCTTGATTATTCGGAAAAGTGATTATTATCCAGGATAACGTTTCGTGTTGTTTAACAATGAAGAACAAATGAAAGTTTTCATTGGCCTCTAGCGCCAAAACTAGCCTATAGAAAAAGTTGTGCCCATTGAACTTTTTGTTCGGAATGACTTGGACTATAACATATCAAAAATTCAGCCAATTCGACGGGGGGCCACTTTCCCTACTAAAGTGTGCGGTATCCTTTGGAAAAGTTTCGACGGAAACTTGTTCCCGCTGTTCACAGGGACTTTTGAAAATTGACCGAGAGGGAATTTTGTTTTTTGTTGATTCCGAAAAATGAAATGTTGAATAATTTATTGCAATTGAACCGGTAGACCGCTTCAAGTCCCCGACGTTTCGAATACGTTTTCGAATCATCCCCAGGAGTTTGTTTTTGAATTTTGGAAATTTGGAAAAGTTTCGACGGAAACTTGTTCCCGCTGTTCACCAAGGTTGTTTGGTGAAATTTGTTTTTCGATCCGCCCCCCCCCCCCCCGTTTCATGGGAAACACCAAGCTTTTAACAGAGAATCTGACTGAAAAATTGATTGTTCCGTGAGGTGTAGAATTGTTAACTACACCTCAGTGTTTTGCCCAAATTTTGATTTTTGCCCATATTTTGCCCTTTGATTTCCCCAGTCAATCTTACCCCGGATTGGGCAAGTCATAGCTCCTTTCCAAGTAAATCGATACCAAGAAAGCCGTTGGTAACATTTTTGGGCGGATTGGCCCAACCGTTTTGGAGTTACCTCCCGAAATCAAAGTTACGTTGCCCAAATTGGGGCAAGTGATTTGATTGCTTCTGCCTGATTCGAAGGAAGGTGTGGACTGGTTTTGGTTACCGCACCTTCTTCCGTTACCTACCCCTGAGAAAAATAATTTATTTTTGGGGTTGAAAATTTTGATTTTGAATAGGATTGGAAAAATGGAGTTCCCTGGGTATACAGGTGCTATACCTAAGGTGCCGCAGCCTGCGCCTACCAGTATGGAGGAAATGGCAGCACATTTTGACGAAATGACGCAATTCTGCTCTAATAGCGAGGATTGCCAGACTGAGACTACGGAAGTTGATTCGAAAGTCAACTGGATTTATTTACTGAAGAAAGCACAACTTCAGGAAGTGCTGGCCAATCATGATATTGACCATAATGGGTCCGCCGTAGGTGCGTAAAGGGGGTCCGTAAAGGAATAATACGCCCTCCGCGTGGAATGTTGGAAAATATTGCCAGTACCATGGCAACGCTAACCAAGGCTTTGACAACCGAAGTGGCACTAAACACAACACCAACGTTTAGTCTCTCGGGGGTTCAATCAAGACCGGCAATAAGGAGCACACCGAGGATACAGCCGTCGTATTGGTCAACTACGTCCACTACGAATACAGTGACATACACGAACACTGTGGTAATGACGGCACCACCGATTCAAACGCCGATCTATTCATCCCCGCCGAATCCTATGAACCCTCCGATTTATAGGACCACGTCGTCATATGTGACACCGGCGTGGAGTCAATTACCGACCATTCCGCAAATACCGACCGTTCCGCAATTACCGATGGTTCCACAGTTACCATTTTTCCACAAGCCCCTAAGGTTCCGCAGGTACCATTTGTTCCGCAAGCACCTGCCCACTATGTTCCGTTTACTGTTATTCCGCAAGGGTACAATATTCCGTTCAGTCATGTTCAGCATGTGCCTGGATATAGTTATTCAGCTCCGGGTAGTGCTCCGCGTTTGAATCAATACAGAATTCAATTCAATGGAACGTCAGATCCCGCTACGTTCCTGGAACGCCTAGATGAGATAGCTATGCAGCTAAATACACCGAAAGACTCCTTATTGTTATCGTTACCAGAAGTTTTGGATGGCACCGCACTATTGTGGTATCGGAATAATCGTAGCCGCTGAGCTACGTTCGCCGATTTCCAAAGAGACTTCACCTTATTTTTCATGGATGCCAATAACCACATTGATCTGGAAGTACAGATCAGCCGCAGGCATCAACGCATGAATGAGACGGCCGCTGCATATGTTGTGGATATGCAAACACTGATCAGGAGACATGGTGCAATGACCGCAGAACGGGAATTGTTCTGGTTGCACCGAAATTTATTGCCGGAGTATAGGCAATTTATCCGGCAAGGGACTTTTAACGACGTGCCGTCGTTAATGCTACAAGCAAAAGAATATGAGAATCTGCAGGCTGAGCAGAAACTCATGCAGAAGAGGATGTATCCAGTGTCAGTGAAGGCACAAATTCCCAGTCCAACAGTAAGGACTATGGAGCCGCAGAGTAGGCAACCTGCACCTGAACCGTTATCGCCAGTCAAGTCCGGGATACCGAAGATCCCTGAGCAGACTTGTTGGGATTGTGGTCTCCGCGGCCACTTCAGGACGCAGTGCCCTACCAGGCTGAAGCCGCATACCGCAATACAGCCCATCTCATGTTGGAGATGTGGGGAAATTGGGCATAGCAAGAATAATTGTCGGAATCCACCGAAATTATTTTGCTCGAGATGCCGCCGCCCTGGGATAATGTCGCGAGATTGACCGTGTCCGGGACAGGGAAACGTCCGCGGGACTGCGAGGTAGCAAGGCCGAAGCAGATCCCGGTTGAACAGGCCTCGGTGAAGGAGGTGAAAACCGCTCACCTCACCACTGTTGTGAACCGCACCGCGGATAAGGAGTCCGCCGGTGCCGTTGAAAATACCGTTAATTGTAATACCGATAATAAACCGAAACTACCGAATAAGTGTGAAAGTAAAGTTAGAGTAGAGACCGCTATAGCGACGAAAAACTATAAATTGAAAAATGAGAGTATTCTAGCCCCGGGTTGGTTCCGGGTTACGAATAGGCCAACGGCGAAACCCGCCTGGGGTAGAAGTCCCCTAAGAGGAGTGTTGAATCGTGTGGCTGATGCCCTGTCACGCGATCCGTTACCGAACAAGGACGAAACAAATGGCAATCAAAAGTTATTCGTGCTGAATGACCCCGTGAATTGTAACTGGTATAATTCAAAGAAAGCCGAAGTTGAGAAGAGTCCAGAAGCGTATCCGGATTATTGTGTTAAAGATAATCGGTTGTACCGACACTTCTGGGACTCAAAAGACTTGTCCGAACCGGAAATGAGAGATCCGTGGAA
The DNA here is from genome assembly GCA_958510875.1 of Endomychus coccineus. Classification (NCBI taxonomy): domain Eukaryota; kingdom Metazoa; phylum Arthropoda; class Insecta; order Coleoptera; family Endomychidae; genus Endomychus; species Endomychus coccineus. The sequence goes on from OY294069.1 coordinate 114,866,325, forward strand.
GCTATGTGTTCCGAAATCGCTCCGGTTGAACGTTCTGAAAGAAAACCATGACAGTCCGACTGCAGGACATTTAGGTATTGCCAAGACGATTGCGCGAATATCCCACAAGTATTATTGGCCGGGGATGTTCCGCGATATAGCGAAGTACGTGCGTGGATGTATGCAGTGCCAGGCTTTCAAAGTGTCTCAACAGCAGAAGCCTGGATTTATGCAGCCGACAGTGAATCAGTTTCCTTGGAAATGTGTAAGCACCGATTTGGTAGGACCTTTACCAAGATCCGCCAAGGGAAACAATTTTATTCTTGTCATGCAGGACCGTTTTACGAAGTGGGTTCAGTGTAAGCCGTTGAGAAAAGCTACCGCGCAGGGTGTAACTCAAGCCTTTCACGAAGAGATCATAATTCATTTTGGTTGTCCGGAAACCGTTATCAGCGACAATGGGACTCAGTACGAAAGTAAAGTTTTCAAGACTTTCAACTTTAAAAACTATGATTGCACAATTTGGCAATGGAGACCACAGAAAATGGGATAAGTTTCTACCCGATTTTCTATTTGCCCTAAATTCTGCCCCACATGAATCCACCGGATTTTCACCTGTCCTTTTAAATTTTGGCCGAGAACTTGAAGTTCCAAATTCGATAGTCCGTTCCTTTACCGCTCCGGTGGAGACCGAGGAAAATATTCCTACCGATCCGAATCGGGTACAGATTTCAGAACACCGAACTAGGTTAGAGAAATTACGTGAAACTTTCCAACTGGTGCGTATCCAGTTATCCCGTGCTTTTACCCACCAAAGCCGTTATTATAATCTCCGTCGTCGAGATTGGCGTTGTCACGTGGGTGATAAAGTAATGAAGGTAGAGCATCACCTGTCTTGTAGTGTTCGACATTTTGCCGCTAAATTGGCTCCAAAATATACCGGTCCGTTTACGGTAATCAAAGTAATTTCTCCGGTCATTTAGGACCTGAAAGGTGAAGATGGCAAGCAAGTGAAACGAGTCCATATCAAAGATCTGAAGCCGTATAATGTTCCTGGCATTCCGGAAGGTTGAAATGAATTGAGGTACCGAAAAATATAGATACCGTTGGACAAAGTATCAAGTAGTACAATTACTCATTATTATGATTCAATGTTCACAGGTGATAATATGTCGTACGAACCGTCCGATTTCATTAAGATAGTGCTAGATGAAGCACTGCAAAATATGGAGGTTCAACCGAAAACAACCATGTTGGATGCCGCATCATCTCCGCCGAAACCGGAAGAGGTACAGTCCGAACAAGTCCAAGCTAAGAAAACCCCAGCTACGCCGACAACCCCGACGCACCTGGTCTACGTACCCGCCCAGTAATGGGGATTATGTGAGCTAGGTGGAGATCCAGGACACCGGAGAGAAAGGTGCAACCAGACAGCGCGTCCATCCTTTGTAGTACCACCGAGACCGCGGTGCGTACGCTGCCGAACGTGCCCATGTCAACAAAATGATAAGAAGTTTCCGTTCCAAAGAAGAAGGCATCCTCAAGTTTCCGAAGAAGAAATGTTCCATTCCGAAGACGTTTCGAGTGTCCGTTCTGAAAATGAAGTTTCCGAAGAAGAAGTTTGGCATTCCAAAGAAATCTTCAAGTATCCCGATCCGCGGAAGAAGTCAGTTTTTCCGTTTTGAAGAAGAAGTTGCCCGTTCCGAGGAAGATGTTTTGAGTTTTTCCATTCCGAAGAAGAAGAAGTTTTAAGTTTTTCAGTTTGAAAGAAGAAGTTTTGTTTTCCGTTTCCAAGTTGTGTTTCCATTCCGAAGATGTTTTAAGTTTTCCGTTCCAACGAAGATGTTTTGAGTTTTTCCATTCCGAAGAGGAAGAAGTTTCAAGCTTTCCGTTGTGAAGAAGAAGTTTCAAGTTTTCCCATTCCGAAGAAGAAGTGCAGTCCTCCGTTTCGCAGCAGAATTTTCATTTTATGTTCCAAGTAAGGTAATGCTATTCCGCGATGTTCCCGACGAAGGAAATTCAAGTTTTAACGTCAGGTTAGGGTATCTTACCTTTGTATTAGATTTTTTTTTTCGTATGAATTCTCAGATGAGAATTGAAAAATGAAAGAATCATATTCTTTCATTTTTAACCGAACTTAGGGGGAGATGTAACGGAGCTTAAATTTCGAAATTTTTAAATGCAATTGAACGGTATTATTTCACAAAATTACACCCAGACGGAAAATGTAATGAAGCTCAAACGGTAAATGAAAACTCTTTCAAGATATCAACTCTACGACAAATTCGGTCGCTAAATTTAATTCGGCGGTACGGGATCGGTTGATGAGAATGATCAATTTGCGGAAAAGTACGAATCAAACAGGTCTCAGCGTAATGAGCGGTATGCGTTAATTTTAGATAGCAGCATTAATAAATGAAATGTTCAAATCACACTACAATATATTCGGTTATTAATTCGGTTGGTTCGGAAAATATTGTTTGCACTGGTTTTCCGATTGTACGATATCAGATTTTACTATGTTTCGGTTAATTACTCTAATTGAGTTTATTCTGTCATCTCACCCACCCTTGTACTAACTTTCACGGAGTACCCGGTAATTGTGTGACAGTGTTAGATTTTATACACTTTACAGATTCGGAACCTAAGCAATTAGGGCTTATACTTCCGGTATCAACACAGTGTGCACAAACCCTAATTATCTTATCTGCAATAACCCCCATATCCACGGCCGAGGACTTCTCATAGTATTAAGGGAATTATTACGGTTCAATTTACTGAATACTACGGAACTCAGGTATCGTACAAACGTTCACCAATTACAATAACAATCATAAATTACTGAAATCAATATATCGTAATGCTTAAAATATAAACTTATTTGCTATCATTTACCTTCTGAAACAATTCACTTGCACGGAAAACTATTATTAATTCACAGTTTTAAATATCTGACTCACACTCGAATAAATTCAAAAAAAAACTAGAGAGCTACTTTACTGATCAAAATCAAAAACACACAAGAGAGCTACTACACTCATTGAAAATCAAAAACACAAGAGCTACTACACTGATTGAAAATCAAAAACACAAGAGCTACTACACTGATTGAAAATCAAAAACACAAGAGAGCTACTATACTAATTGAAAATCAAAAACACAAGAGCTACTACACTGATTGAAAATCAAAAATACAAGAGAGCGATCTTTCGGCTGTCACTGCTTTTATATGTTTTCCGAGGTTCTAGACAGGTCTGCTCCACCAAATCCTTATTTTTGTGCCAATAGTTTTTACTTATGCCCCGAACAATGGTTAAGAGTGACGCTACTTTTTAGATCTAAAATTCGCGCTCATGATATCACACCAGTTCTTCCCAGCGGAGTAAACAAGTGTTATCGGAGTTTTTAGGTTGTTCGCCCTTTTTATACATAAGGCTGCACAAAGTTTGGTGTCTTAACTGGCCAGACCCCTGTTCTTGCAACATATTTTATCGGAATGAAATGCAATTTTGAACGGGCATGAATTAGATTCATCTATTTGAATAATTATACTTATTTGAAATTACGGAGATTTAGAAAAGTGGCAATCACGGAATACACATTCGGAACTCATTCATATCTATTGAAATAATGAACTCTTCAAACTGAAATTACATGTAACATCCGTATTTAATTTAGATCAGGCAATAACCTCGTAAAACATATAAAAGCCGTGACAGCCGAAAGATCGCTCTCTTGTGTTTTTGATTTTCAATCAGTGTAGTAGCTCTTGTGTTTTTGATTTTCAATCAGTGTAGTAGTATAGAGGTATTATCTTCATTGGTTTAGATTAAAAACCTGATGTTGGTTATTATAAGTTTATTTATTAGCTGAACTTTAAATAGCGTACATGATAGAACGAATTCTTATAATTGACTCTATTTTATATGCATAATTAATATTAGATTGCACCTATGGTTACCACCTCCACTTATCATGTAGGCGGCACCACACCTCCCTTTTTGAAAGAATGAACTTCATTCTGGCCACAAATGAAGTACATTCATCTCAAGCTAAAAAATCTATTCAAACTTAAACTAAAACTATAAACTAGACATATACAGGTATTCAGTTTAACCAATATATCTTACCCTCTCTTTCTAGAAAAAAAAATTTACCAACAAAATTTTTTTTTTTTTTCAAATTGAGAAACATAATATTTACTGTTTATATCTTGTTGATTGATAACATACAATTGAAGTGGGTTGTTTACATACGATATATGATACATATAGTTATTGCGCATTAATGTCTATTCACTATTTTACTGTTCGTTATTAGTTTGTTTTAAACGGTTTCACTCTATTTTTATGCACTTTCACCACTTTCTCATTATCTATAGTACAATTAACTTCTTCAGAGTTTACTATTGGAAAGGGACCCTTGTACCATGGATCAAATTTAGTTCTGTTTTCGTTACTTAATAGTACCAAATCACCCGGTTTAACATTTGAGGTTTTAGCTTGTTTATCGTATTCAGTTTTTCGTTTGTCCTTAGCTTTTATTAAAAATTCTCTTGCTCGTTGATGAGCTAATTGTAATCTGAATCTAACTTCTTGATAATATGCGTCGACATTGTATAAAGGATCTATTTTACCGTCTATCAATGATTCCGGCATTTCCGCTTTTCTAGCAAAAACTAATTCAAAAGGGGTGTAGTTGTGATATGCGCTTGGTGTAGTGTTGTAAGAAAAACTGAAATATTTAACCCAATCATCCCAATCTGTTTGTGTATTATTTATATACATGCGTACATATTCATTAAGTACCCTATGGTTTCGCTCGCAACCCCCTATTGTCTGACTGTGGTAGGCTGTAGAAATTTTGTGTAATATATTTAGAAGCTTAGTTAAATGTTCTAATACTTCGTTTTTATACTCAGTACCCATATCCGTTCTGATTTCTTTCATGGGGCCGTAATTTAATATGAAATCGTTCTCAATTTCTTTAATAATCTTTTTTGTCCACAATGTCCTCCAGTAAGTGGATCATCATGATATTTTTGAATTAATGTCTATCTTGATTGTCTGTTACTATTTTAGGAACGTCGTATAGTATTATTGATAAATTCTTTAAGCATTTTTCTTTCAAATTATTTAGTGTGCACATTCTAAATAATTGATCATTTGAGTTTAATTTCACAGTGTTTATTTTCTGTTCACTAGCCATGATTTCTAGCTTAGACAATATATTCTCTAGTGAATTATTGCCATTAGTGAAATATATTAAACACTCAGCGCTGTTTTTTCTTTTCGTTTGTATAAGCATCCTGAGATGCTCAGACTGGACTTCGCATTTAAGAATAGGTAGTTTCATAATACTAAAATTATCTAAAGTTTCGTATACTTTAGGACTTGTTAAAATATTTTTATTTTCAACTCGGTTGATAGACATAGATGGATGTTGTTGTTTTCTAGACATAGAGCGAGTTATCGGTAATACTTGTGTAAGTTTGATGGTCATATCTCTTAATTCATCTATTGTTATTCTCGATAAAGCGTCCGCACCTACATTGTCCTTTCCTTTTATGTACTCGATCTCGAAGTCATATTCTTCCAAATATAGTCTCATTCTCGTTAATTTTGATGAGGGATTTTTCATTGAAAATAAATAAACTAACGGTTTATGATCAGATTTTACCAAAAATCTCTTCCCATATAAATAAGGTCTATAGTATTTTATGGCCCAATGAATGGCTGTTAGTTCTTTTTCTATGGTGGATTTATTTGTTTCACCTTTTGTAAACGATTTAGAAGCATATGCAATAGGTAGCTCTTTGTCGTCAAAACATTGAGCTAGAACCGCACCGCAAGCTTCGCTTGATGAATCAGTTGTTAATATAAATTGCTTATTAAAATCTGGATATTGTAAAATTTTTGGATCTATCAGCGATTTTTTAAGCATTTCGAACGATCTTTGACATTGTTCTGTCCAAAAAAATTCGGTGTTTTTCTTTGTTAATTTATTTAGAGGTTTTGATATTGCTGCAAAATTTGAAATAAATCTACGATAATAATTGCAAAATGCAACGAAGCGTTTCACTGAATCCGCATTTGTTGGTGTTGGGTATTTGTTTATTATATCATATTTCGTATCATCTGGTAGGATACCTTGATCCGTTATTTTATGACCTAGATAAGTTACTTCGCTTCGAAAGAATTTACATTTTTGAGGATTTAATTTTAGATTATATCTTCTGCATGTTTCAAATACATTTCTTAAATTTTGTAAATGATGATTTATAGAGCAACCGATGACGATTAAATCGTCCATATATAGGAATTCTTTTTCGGGAGTAATGCCCGCAAATGCAATACACATCATTCTTTGGAAACTATTTGGACTGACTTTTAAACCGAATGGTAATCTCGTGAATCTGTATGAACCAGAATTTGTGCTAAATGTTGTTATATCGCGTGAATCTTCGTTCAATTGTATTTGATGAAAACCAGCTTTCAAATCTAATGTTGAAAACCATTTTGCTCTACCAAGCTGATCCAAAATATCATCAATTCGTGGCAACGGAAATTTATCGGCCACAAGTTTTTTATTTAATTGTCTATAGTCAATGACTAGACGCCATTTACTTTCTCCGGTTTTTGATTTTTTAGGTACCAGTAAAACTGGGCTATTATATGCGGCTGTGGATGGTTCTATTATTTCATCATTTTAGCATGCTTGTAATTTGAGAGTTGACTTCGGCAGTCTGAGTATGTGGAATGCGATAGTTTTTCACATATACCGGATTATGATCTAAAAGTTTAAATTTTTGTTCGTAAAAAGTATTTGTTGTTAATTTATCAGTTTTTAAGCCAAAAATATCTGAAAATTCTTTACATAAATTTATTGTTTCATTTTTTGCAAGTTCAGGTATTTCTTGATTTAATTCTTTTAATAATGTAATCTCTCTATCAGCTGTTATATTGTTTGTTATATTATACGAGTAAACATGATAATTACTTAGGTTTCGTATTTCTATTTGCTTATGAGCATTTCTTAGTGTAACACTTCCCAATGTTGTATTTAGAATTTTTATTAATGGATCTTTCTTAGAAACGATCGTACTAGCAATAAATACTCCTGGGGCTATTTCTTTATTTAAAATAACTATGTCCTCTTCTAGCTGTTCTAGGATGTTCAATTTTCTGATAACCTCACAACGTGGTGGTATTGTTATCAAATCTTCCTCAGGACCATTACATATTGGTAAAACAATATCTTGAAGATTAGTTCTTATAGTTATAGTCCAATTGGAATAATCTAAGCGGCATTGAAACTTGGAAATGAAGTCTCGTCCTAATATACCGTCAGCAGGTATAGGAAAATCTTCATTAACAATGTGAAATTCATGTAAAATCGCGTAATCATCGACATATATCTCTGTTTTTGTGGTCCCAATTGAATTTGTGATCCCTTCTGTAACACCTTTTATTTTACTAGAATTTGCTCTGTTCACAATTTGACTAGACTTTATTTTGGTTGATTTGAATAAAGATATGTCAGCACCCGTATCTACAAATAACACAATTGGTTCATTGTATGTCATTTTAGTTTTAACAGATACAAAATTTGAAAGTGCTAGGTCCATATTAAATATTTTTACGACCTCAAAGGACCTTCTTGAGGCTCCGGTTGGTTTTCCTGATTTTGTTCAGTACCATAAGCTCTGATGTAGTTGCTGTTTCTATTTCTGTAACTGTACCTTTGATTATTGTCATTTTGTCTACCTCTGTTACTCTGAGTGTGCTGGTAGGTTGACCCCATACTTGTATTTTGATGATAATTACCTCTCCCACGGTTATTATGATAATTATATCGACCTCGTCTATTTCCTGAGTTATATCTTTTTGTGTAAAAAACTGTGGCTGTGTTGTTTTCCGTAGCGATATTTACGAATTTAGTCAACGCGTCCTGGCTTGTATTAAATGTACCGGCTTCCATTATTAATTTAACTTTGTCTGAGTTGGAATTTTGGCTTAAGGCTTTTACTGTAGTATTTGCTGAATATGATTCTGCAACTGCTACAGGAACACCTTCGTTTATATATGCCCTTTTCAAGCTGATCGATAGGCTTTCTATTTCCGCAGCATATTTTGCTGTATCTTTATTATTCTGTCTTAATGATAACAATTTAGCGGCTACTAAGTGTGAACTTTCACTTTTCACACCTGTTCTGAGTTTTGTTATAATTTCATTAATCGTGTCATTTTCCGTTATTAGGTCGCGCGCTTTCCCGGTGAGCCTGGTTCTCACGTACGCTACTGCATTATCCGCATGACCATCTGCATTTGCTTCAAGCAATTTTAACGCGTCTAAAAATGATTGTAGTCTATCAGTGGAACCGTCAAATTCATTTGGTAAAATTTTGCTAGCAAAATTGAAAAATTCTATTTTGGTCATAGCCATTTTGGCGAATATCTTTGTATTCGTATTAAGAATAGTTTCCTCTTTTATCTCAGTATCGCTTTCAGAGTCAGATTCGTATATTTCTTTATCTACAATTTGTGGATTTATTATTTCTGTACAAGAAGAAGGTATTTTGTAATCTACTTTCAATGTTTGGAATGCTCTTATTACCCGATCTCTGAGTTTTGTGAAAAGCTTTTTAATTATTTGTTTCTGATTTAAGTCTAAGGAGTAATACAAACTGATTACGATATTAACAAATTGATTGAAATACTTTGTTAAATTGTCACGAACTTCATCTCGAACTGTTTGACTTTTTGGTACTTGCTTTTTTAATACGCGTTTACTTTCGCTTGTTACTAAGATGCTTAAATTTGATAGCTTGTCAAGGGTGTCTTCCCAATTTATAAAAGACATATACAAATACACCTGTACAATTAATGCAATTACATTTCCTCTAACATTGTTGAATCAAAAATGCACATAACGTTAATATTATAATAAAATAAATAATAAATTGTTAATTTGCAACCATATGAACTCAATATAAAATATTTTTAATAATTACTTTGCGCTTTTTATTCGTTGCACGGCAGTTTACTATTTTGTATATATTACATATATATTACTAATACAATATGTATTGCGTAAATGAAGAGTCAGCTGTTTTAAATTGTTCGCTTACGAAAGAGTTCATCAACATCATGTGTAAATTTTAAAATTTTGAGGAATATTTCAATATGCTCACTTTTTAAGCGTCTCCTACTTGTGTTCTTAGGACCATGCTTCTCAACAGATCTCGTTTTATTCCTCTTCGGTAAGCCTTCCTGACTTTCAATATGAGGAGTGCAAGTATGAACGTAGCTATTACGTAAAGTACAATCCTTAAATCTGTGGGTACCTGAATATATTGTTGGTCCGTGATGAAATTTGTGTTGACTACTCCTGTGTCTGTAACTTCGGATTGTTTGGAATTTGTAGTACCCATTGTCTTCCAATTCACACTATTGATTTTACTGGATTAACACTTATTACATACTCTTGAGTATTCCGTAGTCTGATTCCATGGCAGGATTCGCAGGATCGCCATATAGAGGTATTATCTCAACTGTTTATAGCCTTACACCGATCACGGTTTCTTGCGACCTAGGAAGAATTTGCCGTGTCCCTCAATAGAGATTGTAGCTTCCGCCCCACCATGTTGGACGTCCATTCCTTTGCAAACTTTCCATGTTAGGGTGCCAATGTCTAGTTTCTTTCCCTGTTGAATTATTTTGTCTCTCAGCTCATCCAGAAGAGTTGCAAGGGCAGCAGTAAGTTGTGGGATGGTTTTTGCAACATTCGTTATGTTAGATCTTTTGGCCAATTGTTCAAAGAACTCGTCACAATAATGCTGGGTTCTTTTCCCACTGAAACATGGCATTGAAGAATTCTGCGAGTATGTGGTTCCTAGCAATTTGCTTTGGTTTGCTGCAGCTAGCTTAGAGTAATATGTGAGGCCAACAGGCTTGAAAGACCTTGCTTTTTCACATGTGGTCATGGCCCTAAATCTCTCACCGAAGTGCTCCCTAGTATCCCAATTTCCTAGAGTGGTTATCTGTTCTAATATTGTCAGATCCTCCTTATATGTTCCAAATATAGAATGAAACAATATCTGTTGGCACTCTACCTCTGTGAAGTTTCCCTCCATTATGAACGTAGTATCTCTCAACATGTGGTAAGTGTAGAAGGCAGGATCGCCATATAGAGGTATTATCTTCATTGGTTTAGATTAAAAACCTGATGTTGGTTATTATAAGTTTATTCATTAGCTGAACTTTAAATAGCGTACATGATAGAACGAATTCTTATAATTGACTCTATTTTATATGCATAATTAATATTAGATTGCACCTATGGTTACCACCTCCACTTATCATGTAGGCGGCACCACAGTAGCTCTTGTGTTTTTGATTTTCAATTAGTATAGTAGCTCTCTTGTGTTTTTGATTTTCAATCAGTGTAGTAGCTCTTGTGTTTTTGATTTTCAATCAGTGTAGTAGCTCTTGTGTTTTTGATTTTCAATCAGTGTATTAGCTCTCTTGTGTTTTTGATTTTGATCAGTAAAGTAGCTCTCTATATTCCAATCTGTTTGTGTATTATTTATATACATGCGTACATATTCATTAAGTACCCTATGGTTTCGCTCGCAACCCCCTATTGTCTGACTGTGGTAGGCTGTAGAAATTTTGTGTGATATATTTAGAAGCTTAGTTAAATGTTCTAATACTTCGTTTTTATACTCAGTACCCATATCCGTTCTGATTTCTTTCATGGAGCCGTAATTTAATATGAAATCCTTCAGCAATGCTTTTGCTATAGTACCCGCTTCTTTATTTGGGATTGGTATTATAACTACATATTTTGTTAATTCGCATTGTATCGTTATCGCGTATGAATTATTATTTGCTGTTTTTGAAAATGGACCGATCGTATCGATACAGGTAATGTCAAAAGGTTTTTGTGGTGTAAGCGTTATCATTGGTTCTATTCGTTTAACCTTGTTTTTATTCAATTGACACTTCATACAAGTTTTTACATAAGCAGAAACATCGCGAGACATATTCTTCCATTTATATCGAGTTCTCAATTTCTTTAATAATCTTTTTTGTCCACAATGTCCTCCAGTAAGTGGATCATCATGATATTTTTGAATTAATGTCTGTTTATCTTGATTGTCTGTTACTATTTTAGGAACGTCGTATAGTATTATTGATAAATTCTTTAAGCATTTTTCACCAGTTTCTTTCAAATTATTTAGTGTGCACATTCTAAATAATTGATCATTTGAGTTTAATTTCACAGTGTTTATTTTCTGTTCACTAGCCATGATTTCTAGCTTAGACAATATATTCTCTAGTGAATTATTGCCATTAGTGAAATATATTAAACACTCAGCGCTGTTTTTTCTTTTCGTTTGTATAAGCATCCTGAGATGCTCAGACTGGACTTCGCATTTAAGAATAGGTAGTTTCATAATACTAAAATTATCTAAAGTTTCGTATACTTTAGGACTTGTTAAAATATTTTTATTTTCAACTCGGTTGATAGGCATAGATGGATGTTGTTGTTTTCTAGACATAGAGCGAGTTATCGGTAATACTTGTGTAAGTTTGATGGTCATATCTCTTAATTCATCTATTGTTATTCTCGATAAAGCGTCCGCACCTACATTGTCCTTTCCTTTTATGTACTCGATCTCGAAGTCATATTCTTCCAAATCTAGTCTCATTCTCGTTAATTTTGATGAGGGATTTTTCATTGAAAATAAATAAACTAACGGTTTATGATCAGATTTTACCAAAAATCTCTTCCCATATAAATAAGGTCTATAGTATTTTATGGCCCAATGAATGGCTGTTAGTTCTTTTTCTATGGTGGATTTATTTGTTTCACCTTTTGTAAACGATTTAGAAGCATATGCAATAGGTAGCTCTTTGTCGTCAAAACATTGAGCTAGAACCGCACCGCAAGCTTCGTTTGATGAATCAGTTGTTAATATAAATTGCTTATTAAAATCTAGATATTGTAAAATTTTTGGATCTATCAGCGATTTTTTAAGCATTTCGAACGATCTTTGACATTGTTCTGTCCAAAAAAATTCGGTGTTTTTCTTTGTTAATTTATTTAGAGGTTTTTATATTGCTGCAAAATTTGAAATAAATCTACGATAATAATTGCAAAATGCAACGAAGCGTTTCACTGAATCCGCATTTGTTGGTGTTGGGTATTTGTTTATTATATCATATTTCGTATCATCTGGTAGGATACCTTGATCCGTTATTTTATGACCTAGATAAGTTACTTCGCTTCGAAAGAATTAACATTTTTGAGGATTTAATTTTAGATTATATCTTCTGCATGTTTCAAATACATTTCTTAAATTTTGTAAATGATGATTTATAGAGCAACCGATGACGATTAAATCGTCCATATATAGGAATGCTTTTTCGGGAGTAATGCCCGCAAATGCAATACACATCATTCTTTGGAAACTATTTGGACTGACTTTTAAACCGAATGGTAATCTCGTGAATCTGTATGAACCAGAATTTGTGCTAAATGTTGTTATATCGCGTGAATCTTCGTTCAATTGTATTTGATGAAAACCAGCTTTCAAATCTAATGTTGAAAACCATTTTGCTCTACCAAGCTGATCCAAAATATCATCAATTCGTGGCAACGGAAATTTATCGGCCACAAGTTTTTTATTTAATTGTCTATAGTCAATGACTAGACGCCATTTACTTTCTCCGGTTTTTGATTTTTTAGGTACCAGTAAAACTGGGCTATTATATGCGGCTGTGGATGGTTCTATTATTTCATCATTTAGCATGCTTGTAATTTGAGAGTTGACTTCGGCAGTCTGAGTATGTGGAATGCGATAGTTTTTCACATATACCGGATTATGATCTAAAAGTTTAAATTTTTGTTCGTAAAAAGTATTTGTTGTTAATTTATCAGTTTTTAAGCCAAAAATATCTGAAAATTCTTTACATAAATTTATTGTTTCATTTTTTGCAAGTTCAGGTATTTCTTGATTTAATTCTTTTAATAATGTAATCTCTCTATCAGCTGTTATATTGTTTGTTATATTATACGAGTAAACATGATAATTACTTAGGTTTCGTATTTCTATTTGCTTATGAGCATTTCTTAGTGTAACACTTCCCAATGTTGTATTTAGAATTTTTATTAATGGATCTTTCTTAGAAACGATCGTACTAGCAATAAATACTCCTGGGGCTATTTCTTTATTTAAAATAACTATGTCCTCTTCTAGCTGTTCTAGGATGTTCAATTTTCTGATAACCTCACAACGTGGTGGTATTGTTATCAAATCTTCCTCAGGACCATTACATATTGGTAAAACAATATCTTGAAGATTAGTTCTTATAGTTATAGTCCAATTGGAATAATCTAACCGGCATTGAAACTTGGAAATGAAGTCTCGTCCTAATATACCGTCAGCAGGTATAGGAAAATCTTCATTAACAATGTGAAATTCATGTAAAATCGCGTAATCATCGACATATATCTCTGTTTTTGTGGTCCCAATTGAATTTGTGATCCCTTCTGTAACACCTTTTATTTTACTAGAATTTGCTCTGTTCACAATTTGACCAGACTTTATTTTGGTTGATTTGAATAAAGATATGTCAGCACCCGTATCTACAAATAACACAATTGGTTCATTGTATGTCATTTTAGTTTTAACAGATACAAAATTTGAAAGTGCTAGGTCCATATTAAATATTTTTACGACCTCAAAGGACCTTCTTGAGGCTCCGGTTGGTTTTCCTGATTTTGTTCAGTACCATAAGCTCTGATGTAGTTGCTGTTTCTATTTCTGTAACTGTACCTTTGATTATTGTCATTTTGTCTACCTCTGTTACTCTGAGTGTGCTGGTAGGTTGACCCCATACTTGTATTTTGATGATAATTACCTCTCCCACGGTTATTATGATAATTATATCGACCTCGTCTATTTCCTGAGTTATATCTTTTTGTGTAAAAAACTGTCGCTGTGTTGTTTTCCGTAGCGATATTTACGAATTTAGTCAACGCGTCCTGGCTTGTATTAAATGTACCGGCTTCCATTATTAATTTAACTTTGTCTGAGTTGGAATTTTGGCTTAAGGCTTTTACTGTAGTATTTGCTGAATATGATTCTGCAACTGCTACAGGAACACCTTCGTTTATATATGCCCTTTTCAAGCTGATCGATAGGCTTTCTATTTCCGCAGCATATTTTGCTGTATCTTTATTATTCTGTCTTAATGATAACAATTTAGCGGCTACTAAGTGTGAACTTTCACTTTTCACACCTGTTCTGAGTTTTGTTATAATTTCATTAATCGTGTCATTTTCCGTTATTAGGTCGCGCGCTTTCCCGGTGAGCCTGGTTCTCACGTACGCTACTGCATTATCCGCATGACCATCTGCATTTGCTTCAAGCAATTTTAACGCGTCTAAAAATGATTGTAGTCTATCAGTGGAACCGTCAAATTCATTTGGTAAAATTTTGCTAGCAAAATTGAAAAATTCTATTTTGGTCATAGCCATTTTGGCGAATATCTTTGTATTCGTATTAAGAATAGTTTCCTCTTTTATCTCAGTATCGCTTTCAGAGTCAGATTCGTATATTTCTTTATCTACAATTTGTGGATTTATTATTTCTGTACAAGAAGAAGGTATTTTGTAATCTACTTTCAATGTTTGGAATGCTCTTATTACCCGATCTCTGAGTTTTGTGAAAAGCTTTTTAATTATTTGTTTCTGATTTAAGTCTAAGGAGTAATACAAACTGATTACGATATTAACAAATTGATTGAAATACTTTGTTAAATTGTCACGAACTTCATCTCGAACTGTTTGACTTTTTGGTACTTGCTTTTTTAATACGCGTTTACTTTCGCTTGTTACTAAGATGCTTAAATTTGATAGCTTGTCAAGGGTGTCTTCCCAATTTATAAAAGACATATACAAATACACCTGTACAATTAATGCAATTACATTTCCTCTAACATTGTTGAATCAAAAATGCACATAACGTTAATATTATAATAAAATAAATAATAAATTGTTAATTTGCAACCATATGAACTCAATATAAAATATTTTTAATAATTACTTTGCGCTTTTTATTCGTTGCACGGCAGTTTACTATTTTGTATATATTACATATATATTACTAATACAATATGTATTGCGTAAATGAAGAGTCAGCTGTTTTAAATTGTTCGCTTACGAAAGAGTTCATCAACATCATGTGTAAATTTTAAAATTTTGAGGAATATTTCAATATGCTCACTTTTTAAGCGTCTCCTACTTGTGTTCTTAGGACCATGCTTCTCAACAGATCTCGTTTTATTCCTCTTCGGTAAGCCTTCCTGACTTTCAATATGAGGAGTGCAAGTATGAACGTAGCTATTACGTAAAGTACAATCCTTAAATCTGTGGGTACCTGAATATATTGTTGGTCCGTGATGAAATTTGTGTTGACTACTCCTGTGTCTGTAACTTCGGATTGTTTGGAATTTGTAGTACCCATTGTCTTCCAATTCACACTATTGATTTTACTGGATTAACACTTATTACATACTCTTGAGTATTCCGTAGTCTGATTCCATGGCAGGATTCGCAGGATCGCCATATAGAGGTATTATCTCAACTGTTTATAGCCTTACACCGATCACGGTTTCTTGCGACCTAGGAAGAATTTGCCGTGTCCCTCAATAGAGATTGTAGCTTCCGCCCCACCATGTTGGACGTCCATTCCTTTGCAAACTTTCCATGTTAGGGTGCCAATGTCTAGTTTCTTTCCCTGTTGAATTATTTTGTCTCTCAGCTCATCCAGAAGAGTTGCAAGGGCAGCAGTAAGTTGTGGGATGGTTTTTGCAACATTCGTTATGTTAGATCTTTTGGCCAATTGTTCAAAGAACTCGTCACAATAATGCTGGGTTCTTTTCCCACTGAAACATGGCATTGAAGAATTCTGCGAGTATGTGGTTCCTAGCAATTTGCTTTGGTTTGCTGCAGCTAGCTTAGAGTAATATGTGAGGCCAACAGGCTTGAAAGACCTTGCTTTTTCACATGTGGTCATGGCCCTAAATCTCTCACCGAAGTGCTCCCTAGTATACCAATTTCCTAGAGTGGTTATCTGTTCTACTATTGTCAGATCCTCCTTATATGTTCCAAATATAGAATGAAACAATATCTGTTGGCACTCTACCTCTGTGAAGTTTCCCTCCATTATGAACGTAGTATCTCTCAACATGTGGTAAGTGTAGAAGGCAGGATCGCCATATAGAGGTATTATCTTCATTGGTTTAGATTAAAAACCTGATGTTGGTTATTATAAGTTTATTTATTAGCTGAACTTTAAATTGCGTACATGATAGAACGAATTCTTATAATTGACTCTATTTTATATGCATAATTAATATTAGATTGCACCTATGGTTACCACCTCCACTTATCATGTAGGCGGCACCACAGTAGCTCTTGTGTTTTTGATTTTCAATTAGTATAGTAGCTCTCTTGTGTTTTTGATTTTCAATCAGTGTAGTACCTCTTGTGTTTTTGATTTTCAATCAGTGTAGTAGCTCTTGTGTTTTTGATTTTCAATCAGTGTAGTAGCTCTTGTGTTTTTGATTTTCAATCAGTGTATTAGCTCTCTTGTGTTTTTGATTTTGATCAGTAAAGTAGCTCTCTATATTTTTTTTGAATTTATTCGAGTGTGAGTCAGATATTTAAAACTGTGAATTAATAATAGTTTTCCGTGCAAGTGAATTGTTTCAGAAGGTAAATGATAGCAAATAAGTTTATATTTTGAGCATTACGATATATTGATTTCCGTAATTTATGATTGTTATTGTAATTGGTGAAAGTTTGTACGATACCTGAGTTCCGTAGTATTCAGTAATTTGAATTGGTGAATTTGAGTTTATCCTAGTTTATCATAGGTCGAATCGCGCACGATTTGAATTCGCACGTGAATTGAAATATTCAAGTAATTGTGTAGTGTGTATAGAGTGTGTATGTTTGAACGACAGGGGCGTCTTTGGGTATATTTGTGCACGCCGTGCTGATACCGGAAGTATAAGTATATCATAGACGACCAAACCGCCAACAGTTTGTGCACGCCGTGCTGATACCGGAAGTATAAGCTGAGGGTGGTTGTGTGATTGTGTGACGATTGAGAATCGTAATAATTCCCTTAATACTATGAGAAGTCCTCGGGCCGTGGATATAGGGGTTATTGCAGATAAGATAATTAGGGTTTGTGCACACTGTGTTAATACCGGAAGTATAAGCCCTAATTGTTTAGGTTCCGAATCTGTAAAGTGTATAAAATCTAACACTGTCACACAATTACCGGGTACTCCGTGAAAGTTAGTACAAGGGTGGGTGAGATGACAGAATAAACTCAATTAGAGTAATTAACCGAAACATAGTAAAATCTGATATCGTTCAATCGGAAAACAAGTGCAAACAATATTTTCCGAACCAAACGAATTAATAACCGAATATATCGTAGTGTGATTTGAACATTTCATTTATTAATGCTCCTATCTAAAATTTACCGCATACCGCTCATTACGCTGACACCTGTTTGATTCGTACTTTTCCGCAAATTGATCATTCTGAATCATTCATCAACCGATCCCGTACCGCCGAATTAAATTTAGCGACCGAATTTGTCGTAGAGTTGATATCTTGAAAGAGTTTTCATTTACCGTTTGAGCTTCATTACATTTTCCGTCTGGGTGTAATTTTGTGAAATAATACCGTTCAATTAATTGCATTTAAATTGATTATTCTGAAAGTGTACTTGTTAAAATCAATATATATTTTAATATTTGGAATTCCCTGTTTTATTAAATTATTTCTGCTCCATCTTTAACGAGCTAAGTTATAACCAGGTATCAATTGTAATTAAAGCCTACAATTTCGATACTGTTTTCTGCCCATTGGACTCTGGTTATACTTCACTGTAGCTACCATAGAGACAAGGCTATCTTTAGATAGCATAATGACAAGCCTTGTGGAGAGGACCCTAGCAGAAGTCCTCAAAAAAGAGTAAACCTTTGGGAAAAATCTGGCGCCCGAGGATTCGAAGCTTACGCAGTAAGCAATTTACTGAAAAGTCGCAAGGGCACGTTATAGCACTTCGGAAGTTATCCACCCCTTTTTTAGTCAGTTCGGTAAGTGGGGCTGCTAATTTAGGAAAATTGGGAATGAATTTCCGATACCACCCTACTAGTCCAAGAAAACTTCGAACTTCCTTCACCTTAGTAGGAACCGGAAATGCTTTGATTGCTTTGACTTTATCTTCCAGCGGCCGCACCCCTTCTTTCGAAATTTCATGGCCTAAATATGTTACCTTTGGTTTTAGCATGTGACATTTACTCGGTTTCAGCTTAATATTAACTTCGGACAAACGATCAAAGATAAGCGCTAAGCGACGTAAATGTTCAGTCACATTATCCGCATTGAAAACTATAATATCATCGAGATATACACTACAAAGTAAATTGCTCAGTCCCGCCATGGCATTGTTAATAAAACGCGCAAATGTGCTCGGGCTATTTGAGAGACCAAATGGCATGCGCAAAAATTCATAATGGCCGTCCATCGTGCTGAAGGCTGTCTTCTCAATATCCGACTTTTCCATTTCAATCTGATGATGAGCGGACGCAACGTCGAACACGCTTAACAGGCTCGCTTCACCAAATTGTTCTAGTAATTCCCCAATCAGAGGTAAGGGGTAGTAATCCCTTTCTGTTACAGCGTTAAGCGCCCTGTAGTCAATACATAGCCTGATTTTGATGTGTCCATCAGGCTGTTTCCTGCGCACCATGACAACGGGGGCAGACCAAGGACTGTTAGACTCTGATAATTTTCTCGTCCAACAATCGATCGATTTCCGACCTTAGTTCTGTCCTGGTGTGAAAAGGCACTCGATACGGCGCCTTGATAATAGGTGGAATATCTTCTGTGATAATGCGATGCTTAACCTGATTTGTACTGGAGAGCAGTTCGTTCTCTCCGCAGAATATGTGGTCGTACCTTCGAAGGAAGGCACGAACTAGAGCCTGGGTTTCTGGTGATAAATGGGATAAATCAACTGCATCGGAATTTCCGGGTTCCTTGTCCTCCCATCCCGGACGACACCACATTTGTACAGGCTGAGCCCGACAGCTAGGCTCCGATGGTTTATTTAACAATTCCACTCCAGTTATCAAGGTTCCCACTAGGGTACCCGCCCTGAGTTGTACAGGGTCTCTATTGAGGTTGATTAGGCGTATCCTCACCTGGCTCGTAAACGAAACTACAGTATGAGCCAACATAACCCCGGATTCGATTTCCCGGTCAGCCGGCTCTATCATACTTAGTTTGCCTGTTGGTTTGCGGCCTGTTACTCGGCCCATGCATTCCACTTCACTCCGAGGTGGTATCGTTTCGTGTTCGGATAGGTTAACCTTGCATACAAATGATTCCTTTACCCCTAAGGCACCGCGTACATCATTCGGTTTCTCAAAATCGCGATATAGCGTGCCCTACATTTCGATCCTTGGTTATTATGGAGTCGGCGTTGTTTGATGTTTTTATTAATCGGTGGTTTATGGGGGAGATTTTGCGACGGTTGAATTTCCGATGTTTCCAGGTCGCAAGGAGTCGAGGTCGATGGTTTCAAATGAGGTGCTACTAGTGTCGCGTTTCTCTCAGAGTAGGGTTCGTCCATCACCAGGGGCAAATTGATTCCCCTTATCATAACAGTATGATAACCATAATCTAGTACCGCTTCGCATCGTTTCAGGAAATCTCTTCCTAATATGCCATCAGCGTGCATCGGAAGATACTCTACTACGACTAGATCCAAAGCTTCGTTACGCCGGTACTTACTGTATTCCATCTCGCAATTTATTAAGCCCTGAGATCGCATCTCTTTTCCTGAGATTCCGACTAATTGGATATCACCCGGCAGTATTACTGTCCTATCTGGTACCCTTGCGGCTCTGATAAGCGATAGGGCCGACCCTGTATCAATACAGAAACTTCGTAAATGCCCATTTAATCGCACTTCCAAATTAGTCGGGCTAGCCATATAGTGGAGTAATCTAAGCATTTTGATGGGAAAAATTTTTAGATTTGACGCGACCCGGTGGGAAAGTTGTGTTTTGGTGAGTAAAACAAGAGTCCAAAATTTCTACCGTCCAAACCCGCCGCATCCCCCTTTTTTTGGCGAAAAAGGGGTAATTTGGCCTTTTTTAGGGGTGGAATATCAAAAAAAAATTAGTAACTCTGGTCCTAGTGAAAATTAAGGTACCAAACTAGAACCCTTTTATTGTCATAGTCCATAGAGCCTCCAGTTCAAATTTCAAGTTGATCCGACATCCCCCCTCCTCTTAATAGATATATATATACGTGTTTATGTGACCAATCTTGAAAATGGGCTAACTCTGGCAAATTTCAACCGAATTGGCTGAAATTTGGACTGAAGCTGGGGTTTATAGTCACAAAATAGCTCTCCAAATTTCAAGCTGAAAGATTAAATAGTTTAGCTGAAATTCGAGTTTCAGTCAATTTTTTAGCTAAAATTCGAATCCAGATATCTCATGTCGTTTTCATCCAATCGTGACGTGCTTGGGCGGAAAATGTAGGTAATTGCATATACTTTTACCCGATATCACTCACGATCATAATTATTTTTATATTCTCTCATTTTTTTGACGTTTTTTATATATATATATTTGTTTTTATCAATAAATAAAGGAAAAAAGAGTGTGTTTTTATATATATGTGTATGTGTGCATATGTGTGTGTGTGTGTGTGTGTGTGTATGTGTGTGTGTGTGTGTGTGTGTGTGTGTGTGTGTGTGTGTGTGTGTGTGTGTGTGTGTGTGTGTGTGTGTGTGCAAGAGACCATGATTGTGTATATCGATGTTTGTGAATGTGTATGTGTTTGGTTGGAGGAGGTATACCATCGCATAAAATCATAGGTGGACTCATCAGTAAGAAGCCTATTATGGATGATTATTAATTAACCGTTTCGTCCCAGGGATATCAGCATTAAACTCCCCTATCTTATACGGTTTTTTTTATATGTATTTTTTTATATATATTTATTTTTTGTTTTTTTTGTATTTTTTCGTTTTTTTTTTTTGTTTTTTTTTTGAATTTTTTTATTTTTTTTCCTTATTTTTGTATCATTTTTTTGGTTTTTTTTACATTTTTATTTTACAGATATATCATATATTTTTCTCTATTAGTGATGCTTTCTCTTCCGATAAATTGAACTCGTTGTACTATATACACTGGATGTACTGCTGCAGCTTGTTTCTGAATCAGTGGGCCTCGATTGGAATATTTCTTCAGTTTCAGTGTCACTAAAATCATACACATCAGAAACATCGTCCTGTAGTTCGCTTTCTTCTTCATCCTGTTCTTCGACATCTTCATCTTCCACATTGTCATCTTCAACGTCTGCATTTGCACATTCAAATGGATCTATTTGAACAGTAACTTCCTCTGAAACATTTTGCAAATTTTGGCACGCTGTTGTTTTACCGGCATGGCATAAATTGCAACAATGAATACCCAAACTTTTGCAGGAACATCGCTTTGTTTTACATCCAGCTTTGCAATCACAGGCTATAATTTTCATCAAGTCTTGAGGAAGTGGAGGTTTGTCATTTTTTTTTGGCATTATTCCATTTTCTGACTGGCACCATCCATAATCCAAGAAAGATTTACCCTCATCAAAATTCCATTGGCAGAGTTGATAAAACGTTCGTAGACTGTGGTAGTCTGCAGCATCTTCTGTGGGTGGCAACGAGCTTAGTTTAACCTCAACCGATAAATTTTTAATTGATAACCTTTGAAAACATTCAAATCTAAGTTGTCCTAATGGCTTTCTGGTCGATTTAGATCCATATAACGTTTGAATTATTCTCTGGCCACAAGATTTTATACTGTCGCTTGTAGAAGTCGTATTATAAAAATTGTTCCTGACATCTGTTATCAATTCTGCATTGTTGCGAAATTTATCGATCAATTTTTTTTTTCCCATTCTTGAAAATGCTGATGTGGTGTCACATCCAGAGAATGCGTGGATGAATTCAATTATTCTGGACAATTCCGGATGTTGAAATGATTTATAAGTAAAAAATTTTTCTTTCACTTTTCCTGCAGCTGGCTTGTTGAAATATATCGATCCCACTAACATATCTTTAAAATCTTCACACTTTTGGGTTAAAATTACCAACAGATCTATATCCTCTCCCACAATAACAACATTGGTATATGCAGGTAAAGATTTTCTATAACTGACAGCAACGTTGACAATATCGCGATCAGCATCATCGTCACATTTGCGATATTTTATTAGGTATTCGTCAAACTTTGCACATAATAAGTTAATAAATTGAACCTTATTTTCACTATTTGCCAAAAATTTTTGCTGTGAAACTAATGGCACATTCCTTCCATCAACGCTGATTGTGGGACAGTAGTTTTTTTGCAATCTTCGTTCTCTCTCAGTATTCTTGATGCTTTCTCTGGGATAGCCATCGAAAACAACATAGTGTGTTCCCTTGTAGTGATTCGTTAGATACTGCAGGTAAGTCGCTGCGATTTCATCGAAAGTTAAATCTTTTCTCCAAACAACTCGATGCAAAAGATGTCCTCCATCAACTATGTACATTGGATTTGTCAAGTTTGGTATTTCTGTTAATGGCATGAAGAAATCGTAAAATTTGGATTTAGCAGTCTTGCGAATATCGCCATATTCGTCGAATAAACTCATCGGAAACGTTGCCAATTCATAGTTGAAATAAGTAGTTAGTTGTTCGTCAGTCTTCTTCAATAAGCAAATTTTTTGAAAAATTGCACTGGGATTTATCGGTTGTTCTTTTCCTCGACAGCTTACTTTCGAATACATGAAACTGATGGGAATCACTTTATCTTTTTTCGAAAATGATACTTCGATCAATTTCTGATTGTGCAATTTTTCAACTCCTTTGGAACCAATATCAAAAGCACGATGGCAGTTGACTTTTTCATTGCCTATTGTACCTCGACTGATAGACATGATTTGAGTCGCATTCCCAAATGGTGGTCGTTCTTGTAGCCAATCTAATAATATTTTGCAGTCTGCATTATCTCTGGCAATGGCAGATTTTCCTCCATCAACATGCTGTCCCTGCTTTTCTTCACGACCCTCTTTTTCAGCATCATGTTGTTCGCTCGTTGCGAAGGAAATATTAGAATACTTTTTAAACTCTTCAACTATATCTATCATGGTTGGTAATGTTACAATCCACCGATTGCAATCCTTCTCTTCAGTTCCTCTGCCTATCAAACCCATTCCTCTATTTTTGAATTTTTCCATCAAAACTGATTCAATTACATAATCCACGGATAATCCACTGCGAAATTTGTCTGACAATCTAACGGTAAAATATCCAGAATTGATAAATTGTTCGTGATTAGCTAAAGATAATTTGCTTATTTCTTGCAAATATATATGTGCACATCTTGCATATAAATTGCGTCCAGCAGCATGGAATATTGGCAACATTTGGCCTATTGATTTCTTATGTAACTCCCAACATCCTGTTCGTTCAGATTCTATGAAATTCCTTAGAACCGTTAGACACTGAAAATATTGTACCCATAATTTTGCCGTCTCATTTTCTCCAGTTGCGTACTCTTCTAATTTTTTAGCAAATTTCTCCTTGATGCTCAGGAACGATGGCTCATCCAACAAAGTATATATAGAGGCATCATTTACTTTATCATGACAATCTTGAAGCAATTTTTCTTCATCGTTGGTTAAGTCAAGTTGTGACAGTAAAATTTTTGCGAGCACAGTGTATACCAAAAAGTGTCCACGTATAGCACGTGCATACGCATGTCCTGACATCATATGCTTGACGGTTTGTTCAGCGTATATAGTACATAATAATTCACTCAACCCACTGCCTTCCATTATGTAACCGATTCCACCTATAAATATATAAGACATATTTTTACCTGAATGAATAATAACAATAACGATAATAATGATAAATTTATAATAATAATAATAATAATAATAACAATACAAAGGAGAAGAATGTCTCGTTGATTATTTCAATTAAAAATTTAACAAATAATTTGTAAAAAAATTATATATGTATGTTGGTATAAGCAACGTTATTATTAAAAAAAAAAATTATACCTGGAAAATAACAATACATCGTATGTATCAGCACCTGCATTATATTGTAGAAGGTACAATAATCAAGTGTATTATATTTGTTACCGAATTATCCGAAATAAAAAAAAATCTTTGACCATATAATTATAATCTATTGATCGATCTTTAATAGGTATGTTATTATAATTCATCAGCATGCTTTCTCTGTGGGAGGGACCTTTAATTTAAAATAATTATTTCTTTCATTCAATAACATTACTGTCTCCAAGTACATTGTATTTTATTTTTATGATCTTATTGTTCATTTCAAAAAAGATGAAAAAAAGCATAAAAATAAATAGATTCAAAATTTTTATTACACGATAGCATGACTATACGATTATGGATAAAAATTAATTTATTTTCAATAAAAATATTATTTTTCTCACCTAAATAAGACATTATCATGTGAAATCCACCTAATCGCACTGTAATCTTCTTCAATCTTGGATCACCGCATGAATGTTGGACTTCCAAAGCTTTCAAATATAGCGGTTGATCGAAGGTAACAAAGGCATGATTTTGTTTGCTTTCCTCAGCCAATTTTACCGCGGCAATTAACGATGTGTATATTGTATCCAAATTAGATGGAGGATTCCTGACGAACGGTAAACAAATTACTCTGCTTGTTTTATAATCATCTTTATCTTTAACCACTTTTTCCTTGAATGAATTCCAACCAATTGTTCTTTCAGAATTCATGTGTTTTGACACTAACCACAAAAAATCATCACTTTTCATTGTAATGTCACTTACAAATCGCATTCCATGCAAGTCGGAATAGTTTACTTTTTCAAAGACAATATCTGCTAAACTCATGTTGGGATGCTTGGTAAATTTGTCAACAGCAACACTGCCTATATCACAAATATCTTTTACATTTATCTTCGCGTCCCGATCAAAATTAACATGAAGTACTGATTCCTTGGGCGTGACAATTTGAATACCACCCATATAATGGAAAGTATCCCGTCCATCAATAGTGCAAACGTTGTGGTCAGCGTTATCAAAGGCAAACTGAGAATAACAATTCTCTTGTAGCATTGGCCTACTCTGCGAACTGATTAAAGAACGTTGATAAATGAGAATTTCGCGATAGCTGCAAGTTAAACCTACATTTGAAAGTATCTCAATGAGATCTCTTGATCCAAAACGATGATACAGAGTCAGTGAAATTCCC
Organism: Endomychus coccineus; assembly: GCA_958510875.1. Lineage (NCBI taxonomy): Eukaryota > Metazoa > Arthropoda > Insecta > Coleoptera > Endomychidae > Endomychus > Endomychus coccineus. Next base: position 114,891,715 of record OY294069.1, read on the forward strand.
ATTTGTAGAGGTGACATGAATATTTTCGGATGCACAGCACATAAGATCATATTGCCAATAATATTCTTTCTTTGCACCCACTGTTCCAGATTACTCCCCTTTTTTTTATTATGTAATATTACAATTTCAAGTAATTTGTTGAGTGATTCTGGTATATATTGATCAGCTTGTGAGAAGAATTGGGGAGGTGATGGATATTTATCATTTTCAAAATTTTTCAATTTGCTGTCGATATCCTCTCGAATTCGTTTAGCTACACTTATCAATTCTCGTTCTGATTCATCGTTATTATTTGATCTATTTAAACTTTGGAAAGACAATTCTGCCCCAATATCACGACGCCATAATATGGTTTGACTTTTCCTATTCGTAGCAATATAAATCCCATCAGGTAAAACCGCTTCAAGTTTACGCCTTAAATACTTCATACCTGGCAAAGTAACTCCTTCTTCAAGTTTGAACGTAGACAAAATTTCTTTCACACACATGATCTTTTCATCTAAATGATCATCTACGTAGCTCAAAATAAATTCGACTACTTCATCAACTTTTGTAATCGATTGTTTCTTAGTTAGACAATAGAAAGTATTCATACAGTTTTTGTGATATCTTGCAAGTCCGTGCACTAAATCACTAAAATTATTTTTTTCAAGCCAATCAATTATTTTGTCAACATCTACTGCTGCCAAGTTATCTATAGTGTCCAAAATTGCATCTGAGGTTTCTTTTTTCATAAAAGAATAAGCTAAGTTTGGTTTCTTTTTGTTTTTTTTCTCCATTTTATTATAATTTTCAGATGCATCACTATAACAAAAAATGCACATTTTCTGAAAATCAACTTCTGAATTATCATTTTCTGGCACTTGTTCACTTGCACATGCACTTACACTTGGTTGAGAAATTACACTGTTTTTATCTTCGTTAACCTTCACTGATGCGCGTGTTTGGCGAGTTGATGTAGTTTTCTTTTCGGCTTCATCTTGAATTTTCTTATATGCCTCTATTTGATGAGAAGATGTATAAGCCTTATAGCATCGTTGATGAAAATTCTTTTCAGTCAATGATGCTGGTAATAATCGGAACTTTCCATCACACTTGATATGTCGACTGATGGAGCGAATTTTTTTCAAAGCCTCTTGCTTCGCCGTATGGCTATCTTCTAAGATTGGCTGTGGTCCATCAGGACACAAAATGCAAATATCTGGATTTGCTTCCATTATTTATAAAGTGTTTATAATATTTTATAAGCAGTACGACTTATTAATAACTTGGATAATGTAAGTACAGCAATGAAAAAATAAACGATGTATACGATATAAAGTCACAGGAAGACTGAAGCACGAGATGAGACCACTAAGAGCACACGTGTTTTTTTTAAATAATAACAACTGTAGTACATAAATATTTTGTCTGCTTCACAAAAAGGTTCACATTTGTTATTTCAAAAAGGTTCACATTTGTTATTTCAAAAAATATTTTTACGTTATACATATTATATATATTATAGGCACTTTCAAAAAACGAGTTTCTATAAAAGGAGGGTCTCCCTAGACTCTAATCGCCCGTGCACACTCTCTTTCTCTCTCTCTCTTTCTTTCTCTCTTGCACACACACACACACACACACACACATACACACACACACATACACACACACACACACACACACACACACACACACACACACACACATATGCACACATACACATATATATAAAAACACACTCTTTTTTCCTTTATTTATTGATAAAAACAAATATATATATATAAAAAACGTCAAAAAAATGAGAGAATATAAAAATAATTATGATCGTGAGTGATATCGGGTAAAAGTATATGCAATTACCTACATTTTCCGCCCAAGCACGTCACGATTGGATGAAAACGACATGAGATATCTGGATTCGAATTTTAGCTAAAAAATTGACTGAAACTCGAATTTCAGCTAAACTATTTAATCTTTCAGCTTGAAATTTGGAGAGCTATTTTGTGACTATAAACCCCAGCTTCAGTCCAAATTTCAGCCAATTCGGTTGAAATTTGCCAGAGTTAGCCCATTTTCAAGATTGGTCACATAAACACGTATATATATATATCTATTAAGAGGAGGGGGGATGTCGGATCAACTTGAAATTTGAACTGGAGGCTCTATGGACTATGACAATAAAAGGGTTCTAGTTTGGTACCTTAATTTTCACTAGGACCAGAGTTACTAATTTTTTTTTGATATTCCACCCCTAAAAAAGGCCAAATTACCCCTTTTTCGCCAAAAAAAGGGGGATGCGGCGGGTTTGGACGGTAGAAATTTTGGACTCTTGTTTTACTCACCAAAACACAACTTTCCCACCGGGTCGCGTCAAATCTAAAAATTTTTACCGATAATCCTTATTTTTCGACTTAAATTACTCTACTAATATACTCTAATCCATCTAAGCAAGGCACTACCCACTTCCTTGAGTCGAGCGGGCCCTCGACGTTCTTAACCGGAGTCTGGGCCGGCCGTGGAGATTTGCTAGGCCTCGCGCCGCTCCGCTCAACTATTGTCCATTCCGATAACTCCTCAATTACCTCCCCGACCTTGTTCTCTGGAGTGTGAGAGCAAGGTCACGTTAGTTTAACGCCGGCTTCGATGTTGTCGAGGTCAGTGGCGTCCTGTTCGGGACTTTCGAAGGCTGTCCTGTTCCTTCCTCCACCATTTCGATTCCAGGTTTGACCCCTCGGGCAATTACGACGTATGTGCCCTGACTCGCCACACCCATAGCAGTTGAACGGCTGGAATTTCTTGCTATTCGGACAGTCCGGTCTTATATGGCCGTCTTTCCCGCACCCATAGCAACGTGGTGGCTCACTTTGCGCGTATAAACTTGTCGCGGGCCCTATCTTGGCCTTCATAAATTTTTCGTTCAATTCACACTGCTGGGTCAATTCGCCGGCCCTATCGAAAGTTAGGTTCGGCTCTCTCATTAGCACCGCCCCTACCTCTCTGATTAATTCTCGCCGGAGCCCCGTCCGAAATTGTGTCAACATCACTGACTCCATTTTCTTCTCCAGGCCGGGGATTTCCTCGGCCGTGGCATTCAGCATATCTTCTTCTAGGGCCTTCGCCCCGAAATGCTGTATCCTGGATAGGAATTCAGCCACTGACTCGTCGAGTCTTTGACTACATTTGGCCAGCTTAGCCATGTACTCTCCAGGGATAGTTTTGGGCGCAAATCGCGCTATCATCGTATCTTTAAAATCTTCGTAGTCCATATTTGCCATCTGAGTTTTGGCCTTGTAAAACACACGGGCTTCCCCCGTTAATCGATATCTTATTATTTTGAGCGATTTATCTTTGGACCATCCATCCAACTCGGCCCGTTCTTCGACGCGCTCAAAGTAATCTTTGACATCCTCCTTTCCGGAGAACGAAGCGACAGTTCCGGCCAACAAGCCCAAAGACATGTTCGACCCAGTTGCCCCGGACTGATTGACGTCCTGTGCGGCTTCCATTATATCAGAGGGGGTCAGTACTATAGATAAGTCCGTCCTACCTTAATACAGATCTATTCCCTTCTGAAACTTAGCATAAATACTAACAAAAAAACTGAAAAGGGAATCCTAATGCTCGATGATTTTAAGCTTTCAGTGTTACTTATAATGTTTCTACCTGTATACCTATCGGCTCTCCTGCACCCTGCTTCGTTGACAAGTGCTAGCCCCACCTCCTATTCTGAAATTCTGACACACACAAAAAAATCTTCACTAAGTTCGAATTTCTGGTCCTAGAACAGCTAGCTCCGAATTCTTCGCCTGGGACGTTTGCCCAATACAATATCAAACAACAAATATTTCCTGTTAAGCAGAATACCACTAAGCAAAAATGAAGCTCCTAATTAATTAAAGAGTTCACCCTGTCTAGATCATTTGTTTCACAATGGCAATTTGTAAATATGCAATTCATAAAATTACTACCATACGGATATTATGCTGCTCTCGTCAAATTCCTTAAATATCACCTTACAGCTTATACGTATTCGCAATTATGTTAATCTTTACACTTGGATAATACAATTTAATTCTTATAACCTCTTAATACGGCGTGAATTCTTTAATGCGGAATATAAAGGGTGTTGTTTTACCCCTGAATTCGCATCCCTTTAGCTGCCACCAATTTGTAACGTGCGACTTGTTATTTGTATCTAAAGAGGATACAGGTAGCGATAATAACTTGTCGCCACGTACTAGAATTTGTAAAAATATTGAAGGGTTAAAACCTCAGGTCGTCGATCTAAGCCAAACTACCTTCAAGGTTTATTGTAGCTGCCACCACTAGATGTATTAATTTAGCTCATCTAGGAAGCTGTTTGAAAAATAAAGGTAACCTTTCTCCGCCCTTACGTGGGCCGACTCAATTTCCTGTTATAAGAATATAATTGCACTTTTCCAAGTAATCTCTAGAATCCCCTTTCTGGGAGACGTATTTGTTGTTAGGTGATTAGGGCGTACCAGTTAAACACATCGAGCCATATTTATAATAATAATATATTGAATAATAGTTTAACAATATTTGATATAAATAAAATAAGAAAACAAAAAAAATTAAAAGAACGAACCAAAATATGAAATTTAACAGCCGATTTTGATGATTGAAAACAAACAATGAAAAAAGAAAAAAAAACAGTTACAAGTTTGCCCCAAATGAGAACCTGGGAAAATCTAGGATTTTTACAATTACATAAGCGGGCGTGATCTGAAGGGAGTGAACACAACTGATAAAAGGGATGGTCAATTTCTCTATCAAAAACCTCAGGCAATTCGTTAAACACTCACCTTCACCGTCCAACCCCCGCTCTAGCTACGATGCTTGCTTGGAGACCCCTCTAGGATTTTGTCGCACGGAAATTTATACACTCGAGTTCTCGGTTATCAAAATTTAGAATTTATTAGATATTCTTAATAAAATAAATATGATTTTAACACTTCCCGTCAAATCGCGACGCGTGCTTAATGTGAGCTCTGTCTTGCCTTTTTGGAGCTACCAAAAGTTACTGATAAAATAAAACAACAATTTACGACTCAGCTTTCAAAGAAAAAAGGAAAAAAATAACAATATATTGACTCTTGATTTAATTTAAATTTGGTTTTACTCAAAGGATATATTTACTGATTTAATGACAAATTGAAATTATTTTCAGGCTAAGACAGAGCTTAACTAAGTTAAGTTTACTGGACGACTTCCTATCGAGAACTGACTTCCCTTTCGATAATCAATCTATCTTTTCGAAATCATTTGACCTAGGCTGACCCACGCTCTGAGTTTTTTTTTCTGAAACGTCAGCTCAATTTTCACACTAGGATATATATATATATATATATATATATATATATGTAGAACTGGATTCTCGGGTATTGATCCGCGTTGTGTGGTTTCGGTCCTCAATCTAGTTCGCCTAGATTTTCCAGACTCTACGGTCGAATCACCTGAAGATGGCAAATGCGACTTTGCCGAAACGTCGTGAAATTGGTCCTTTTGAGGACCGAAACCACACAACGCGGATCAATACCCGAGAATCCAGTTCTACACATTATGTCCGCGAGAAGCTAAGAAGAAACATATATATATATATATATATATATATATATATATATATATATATATAAACAAGTTTAAAGTTTCTTTGCCTAATTGGCCACTATCGTGTATGTAACTTGAGAGATATAGAATTAAATTTTCTGAATTATGAAGGTAACTTAGATAATTTAACATATATATATATATATATATATATATATATATATATATATGCTTTCTTGGTATATTGGTTCGTATATATACTGAAAATAAAATGAAATAAAAATTCTTTTTGACGTTTCGACAATGTTTATTGTCTTTATCAAAATTATGAATGTGTTTCCATGTAATTTAGAAGAGAGTAGATGATTTCGATTAATGAAATGCGTCTGCAGCTGACTTGTGTTTTAAGATCCAATTAAAACTGCAGAAAACATTGGATCGGTTGTGTGTGAAAGAGTAATGTATGGCTAATTACAATTTGAAATGGATTGAATTTGATTAAATACAAGATATTCTAAGATTGTACAATTATAAATATCTATGATTATTGTATGAATTAGTTATTCTATGATAAACACTCCACATCTATTATAATCAACTATTCAAGTTTAAGATAATTCAATGTAAATTTAACCTCAAAATTGTTACACATAGTGTCATAGTTAAATAATACGTTATCCTTTTCAGGGCGAATTTTGAACAGACATTTACAAGTGTCAGATATCAAGAGGTTTAATACTTTCAATTGAAATGTTTCATTGAATTGAAGATAAGTATTATCTAAGTACTCATTATTGAGAATGATGTGATTATCATTGATTTTTGAAAATTTTGGTATTATTCTTAATCTTTTTAGTCGTAATAAGTATATTTTCCTATTTTTTATGATTGACGAAGGTATTCATCATCTTTGAGAATGTTTCCAATAAATGGACGGTGTAGAATCCATAATCTTCTTTAATTTTCTTATAAAAAGCCATGATTCTTATGATGTATGTATATTGATGTTGAAAGTAGTGTATTCTTTTCTAAATTACATGGAAACACATTCATAATTTTGATAAAGACAATAAACATTGTCGAAACGTCAAAAAGAATTTTTATTTTCAGTATATATACGAACCAATATACCAAGAAAGCATACAGATATTACAAATGGTTCAAGAATATCAATAAAAGAATAATTTGGCCTGGTGAAATAGGTTTTTTATTTTTCAAGAATACATTACTTTCAACATCAATATACATACATCATAAGAATCATGGCTTTTTATAAGAAAATTGAAGAAGATTATGGATTCTACACCGTCCATTTATTGGAAACATTCTCAAAGATGATGAATATATATATATGAATACTAATAAATAGTAGGATTGCGTAGCAAGTAAAAGAGAACTCTTTAAAGGTTGTCCTAGCTTTCGGAAATTTTTATTTCCATCTTCAGGGAAACTACAATAATTTACAGTTACAAGATAAAATTGTTATAAAATAACTTATATGACTTACAACTTTGATGAGGTTGATTACAGAGATGTTAACATTCTGATGGAAAACGTTCACTGCGATGAAGATGATGAGTAATAAATTATATAAACAATGCATCAAGAACAATGCAATCAATTAAGGAGGATGTTATCATCTATGCTTTGATTGGATATTCTATTATTCCGGTCAACGTTATTATTTGATAAATTTATGTCTAAGGTCAATAAATAAGAATAAATTTCACTCAAATGGTTAATGTCTGTTTTTTTATTTATGCAATTCTTTTCTTCAAAAATGTGTGCCATTTCTAAAAGGGATCTTTTATTTGAGCTCACTAGCTAAAACCTTCACTGATTCAAAATTCATACGATGGTCAAAATTATTAACGTGTTCAGCCAAAGCACATCTTTCAGGATGTAATCTCCAATCGCTTTTATGAGAAGTGATTCTGGCACTTAAGGTTCGTGCGGTTTGTCTAACATACTTCTTATCACAGTTAAGACAAGGAATACTATAAACAACATTCGTTTGTGACGTTAGAGGAGCTTTATCTTTTAATTTACTATGTAAGGTTTTTATCGTTAAAACTGTTCTATTTGCTATTTTAAAATTTGAGAGATTATGAAAAATTCTGGATAATTTAGGAGTGATCTCCTTAATATAAGGTAAAGATGTTAATGTAATATCATCTGGTTCAATATTAACTGCACTGCCATCAATGACATTTTGTGAAGAGTTCACCACTGTTAACAATTCTGGGACAGACGAAGTATTAAACAAAATATTCTCTACCATACTTGAAGGGTATGCGTTATCTATAAAGAGGTTCAAAAGGATATTTAAATTTTTATTATGAAGACTGATGTCAGAAATTCTTAACACTCTATTTTTCATTTGTTTGACTAAATTCACTTTCATAGATTGTTTATGATACGACATATAGTTTATGTATCTACCTGAACTGCAAGGTTTTCTGTACCAAACTATTAAAATTCTATTATCACATGATCTTATGAATTTTGTATCTAGAAATGGTACTGACTGTGCACAATCTTCAGTTTCGATGGTGAATTGTATATGAGGGTCAAAACTATTAAGGGTGTCAAGGATTTCATCAATACAATTGTTAGGTAGAGAAATAATGATGTCATCTACATATTTTTTCATAAAATGTGGTTTAAACGATAAAACTGGTAATACTGTGTCTAATATATCATCTATCACATAAGCTGCTAAAATTGGTGAAATTGAATCCCCCATGGGAGTTCCAAAAGTTTGTTTATAAAATTTGTTATTAAATGAGAAATATGTGTTATCAAAAAGGAAGTTTAAAAGAGTTATGAAATGTTCTTCATTGATATTACACTGCAGGCTAATACTGCCCCATTGTTTGTGGATTGCTCTTTGGCAAGCCTCTAAATAAACATTACTGAATAGGGAGACCACATCCAAACTGGCCAAAATATAATTAGGTGGTAATATTGTGTTGTTAAATTTCTCAGATACCTCAAACGAATCTTTTATGTAATATTCATTATCAAAATCTTATGCTTTAGTCAAGATAATTGTTAAGAAGGAGGCAATTGCTGCCGTAGGAGCACCAATTGAAGCGACAATTGGTCTGACTGAAAGAACTGGTTTGTGTATTTTGGGTAAAGCATAAAATTTCGGAGAAATGCCATTATAACACGTCAATTTCTTTTTTGTAATGTCATTAATTTGTTTTGTATCATATAATTTTTTTATAATAGCATTTCCTTTTCTTTGAATCGAAGTAGTTGGATCTTTAGTTAATTCAACGTACGAAGAATTGTTATTAATAATATTCAATGACAGCGTTAGATATTGTTCTTTATCCATCACCACGGTTACATTACCTTTATTTGATAATGTTAAAATTAAATTTGAGTTGTTTTTTAAGAATTTTTTTGATTTGTACAATAAGTTACGAAAAATAGATGTCGGATTGTTTGAATTATGAATATGATTAGTGGTGATATTCGTTATTCTGGCTATCATGATATTTCGCTCAGTGGGGTCTGAGATAGTGGTCGTAATGTAATCAACATCTGCTAAAATATTCTTAATATGTATGTCCTTACCAATCAACGGTTCTATGCTAAATTTTGGACCCAAGGCTAAAAAGGCAGAAACATCTTCAGGTATGGTTGTATTTGAAATATTTTTTATCCATTTAATATTTGCTTTTAGTTTTATCTGTTTTATTTGTAATTGTTTCAATTTATTTAATTTGTTTATATTTTTAATTTTGACTTTATGGAAAATTGTGTGACTTTTGTTGTTACTGCTTAAATTATGAAAAATTAATTCGGAGGTGAGTGAAATTATCTTATTTTTTAATGACAATAACAAGGTATGAAGTTTGTTCACTGAATTATGATTTGAGGAAATTTCTATATTAAGTAGTTCCATTCCTAACCTGTGATTTTGAAGTTTGGAGTGAGAGTGTGCTTCTTGTCTTAATAATAAATTTTCAATCGGTCTGGTAGATGTTTCTCAGGAAAATTACGCTCAATGGTGGTTTCTATTCTATTCTTAACCATACATTCTATGACCTTGATGAGACATGAAGTTAGAGCAATTGGGCGACAATTTGTTGAATCATTGGGAGTCTTGTTAGGCTTACATATAGGAATGATCAAGGACTGTTTTAAAGTGGGTGGAATATTAGGGTTATAAGAAGTTGATTGAATAATCTAAGTAACATGTCTTTCCCAGCTTCAGGTAAATTTCTAATCATGGAGTATGTGATTAAGTCTATGCCGGGGATGGTGTCTTTTTTATTTGTAATAATCGCCTCAAATTCACCGGTAGTAAATGGTTCTGAAGGGTTAATATTAGAAAACTACATTATTATCAGAAGGAATGATTGCTGGTGTTAGCATTTCCAAAATATCTGCACAACATTTAACCGAAGGTAGTAATTTTGAAGATTTTTGAATAGTTCCATTAGAAAATCTCTTTACACAGTTCCACATTTCCTTAGAAGATTTATTAGAGAGATTCTCACAGAATGATTGGAAGGAGTCCTTCTTTTTTTTCCTTGAGAGATACCTGAAGTGAGCAATAGATCTTTTAGCTGATACATAATTTACCAAGGTAGGAACAGATTTAAAAGTTTTGATAGATTGCCTTTTTACATTATTTATTCTACTCAATTCCTCGTCCCACCAAGGAATCCTCCTTTTTGGATATGAAGTCTTGATAAGTGGAATAGTTGCTTCAGCTGAATGCCGAAGTAAAAGAGCAACTTCATCTAAAGTTTCAATTGAATCAATCGATACATTAATTTTCTCTCTAAAACTGACCCAATCACCTTTACGGCAATTAAACTTCATACGGGAGCTGCTGGGGTTTATACTAGCTTTTGGGATAAATTCATTGAGAGAGAACAATTATAATGGGAAAATGATCACTAGATCCTGGATCATCCGAAACTAGCCAGGTAACTCTTATTAGCAATGTCAATAGTTGAAAAGGATTGATCCGGTGCACTAACATTGATTGTAGGAGAAGTTAACCTTGTTGGGGTACCGTCGTTTAGAATAACTAAATTATGTAAGTCCATGAACTCATCAACTATCGACCCATTATGATTATTGAGACCAGAGAGAGCCCTACATCCTGTTTTGAGCATTAAAATCACCCAAGAACAGGAATGATTGTTGCAAATGAGGAATGAAATCGTTTAAATACTCTAGCTGAAGCTTTATGTCAGGAGGACAATAGAAATTTAAGAAGGATGTGTTTTCTATTTCGATTATTAAAAATTGCATTCTGTATGGATTACTAAAATATTGCGGTTTGATAATTCTATATTGTATGTCATCTTTTATTAAAAAGGCGACACCTCCCCTACCATCTTGTCTATCTTCTCTCACAATTGTATATCCAGAGAAATTAAAAATATGATCCGGCTTAAGAAATGTCTCTGTCAATGCAATAATATCAAAATTATTCAACTCAGTAGTATTAATTGAAGTAGCTTTGTTTGTATTGATTGAACGTACATTCCACTGCAACACTCTTAACTCCACCCTACAGTTGCTCATTATCACTCTCAGTAGACATATGGTCCTCCCCCCCGTGGGAGTGGATTTTATTAGATAATAATTCAATAATTTTTTCTACATATAACACATCGCTATCAGTCAGATTATATTTTTGTAATATACTAACAACATTTAAAGAATCTGGGCCTATACCCATTCCTCTCGAAGATGAAGCCCCCTCTTCTCTCATTGGGGAAATAAGTTTGACTTTGGGACCATTATAATGATAGTTAATGAGACAATCCTTGTTGCTTTGTTTGTCATAACCAGGACAGGGAGTACGAGGAACTTTCCTCTTTACAACTTTTGACTTAGTAACAGAAGAATATGAAGGCTTAACCGAGCTCGAGGACACGGCCAGCCTCCTGTGTTCAACAGGTATCGAAGAATGTGTAGGAAAAGTATTCCTAGGAGTTAAAATTTTGGGAAAACTAACGAAATCCGCTCGAGGAGAATCCTTGTCCCCAGACAATAATTTGTTTGCTTCAAAGTGGGATATGTTTTCCACAGCCATTAAGTGGTTAATATTTTTTTGTCTGCTATACTCCTTGCAGCGTCTGTCAGTAGAAGCATGAGAGTCTTCACAAAAAATGCATTTTGGTGTGGAAGAATTCTCACATTCCTCCTCAGAGTGATTGTCACCACAGTTTCTACATGTTTTTTTCCCTCTGCACAGTGACTTTGAATGTCCATATCGCAATCAATTATAGCATTGTATAACTGGACTGATATATAATGAATCTTCTTTGACATTATGATATAGAGAAACAGTTTTAGGGAGATTTTTTTCCTCAAATGTAAGTAGGCAAGTACCTGTTGGGATATAGGTCACCTTTTCACCATCCACTTTACGTCTTTTCAGCCGTCTGACATTGGTAATTTTAACTCGGGAATCATAGTTATCCAAAATATCACCCTCTGAGATATCTGACCCAACATCTCTAATGATGCCTCTACATGTTAGCATACGAGCAGGAATATAAATTTCATAATCTGATTTGTTCAATTTATTATTCTCAATGAAGAAATTGGCCTCTGAGAATTAAAAAAAAATCGACCGCAACCCTATTGGCTCCTTTTCTCTGGATATTTTTTATACCTGTTACATTGTCATTCACTAACAATTTCCCCAAATTCAAGGGATGTAAATTCCCAGTATTTTTATTTATTGATTCAACTATAATAATAAAGGGACCTCTACTGGTACTATTATATTTTAAATTTTCATGACTTTTTGTTGATCTATTCAATTTTTGAGATAGGGATGTTATTTCATCAATTATTTCAAGATCTGTACTACCTACAAACTAGTTTGATAAGGCCTGTATTTCCTGTCTTAATAGGTGAGCATCAGCAGCTGATACAGTAGAAAAAGATTCGATATTATCACAAAGTGTTTTAGCTTTAGGCGTTAGTTGAGTATATATCCAGGGGAACGAAGTTCCTCCAGACGCCTCCGTCATCTCACCGACACCAGCCCAGACTTTGTTAGTATTCTATACAAAATGTAATTTAAATTAAAGAAGGCAAGAAAAACAGCTCCAAAAATTAAGCCACTGCAGAATTAACTATGTGCTATGGGTGCTGGCAGAAATCTTATTGATGTTTTGTCTAAATTGAATCTCACTTTTGAAAATATTTCGAATTGGAGTAAGTCCCGTGGTTTACCTCTTTCCCCCAATAAATCTCAAGCTATGGTATGCTACAGGTCATTCACAAATACTGAACATCTTAGACAGCTAACTATAAACAATGTGAACATCCCTTGGCGAAAATCTGTTAAGTACTTAGGTATAAATATAGACTCTAAACTTTTGTGGAAAAAGCAAGTTGAATTGATCTGCTGTAATGCAATGAGAGGTGTTAATATTTTAAGAAGACTGTGTAGGACTTGGTGGGGTGCTCACCCGAGAACGCTCCTTTCTATATATAAGGCTGTGGTAAGGCCTCATCTTGATTATGGCTCTATGTTTCTGGGTAGATGTTCTAAACAACTTGTTTCTTCTTTGGATAAAGTTCAATATCAAGCACTGAGAGTGGCTTTAGGTCTTATGAAATCCTGTCCGACCAATATCATTTTGGCTGAAAGTGGTGAAATTCCACTAGGTAGACGTAGGGAATGGTTAGCGTGTAAATATGTATCGAAACTATTAAAAATTAATTCTAGTCCTGTTTTGTAAGAAAATTGCAGCTATGGCCCGCTTTAATTGTTTTTGGAATAACTGTGTGGTACCCCCTATTGTTATAGCTTACAATAGATTAATTACATTTGATGACTGCATTGATAGGACAAATATTTTACCTTGCCACATATTCGATTTAAAAGTCCATTACACAAATATTAATTATATTGATACCCTGCTGAATAAATCGTGTCTTAATAATAACGATGAGTTTTTAGAAACCATCAATTCCAACTTTAGTAATTATACTAAAATATATACGGATGCGTCCCATAATGGCAAGTCTGCGGGTATTGGAATCTTTATTCCCCAAATAAATATCAAACATTCTCAAAGAATTCCGAGTTTTTTTGCTATTAGTACTTGGATTTATCCAACAACATAATATTATGCACTCAATTATCATTTCAGACTCAAAGAGTGCTCTCGAAAAAATATCCAAGTGGAAAATTAGTGCCCACAATGATTTAATTAGTCTAAACACCCGGAAGTTGTTTATAGACCTTAGTATGATTGGGAACGAAGTCTTGTTCATGTGGGTACCTAGTCATACAAATATAATAGGTAATGAGATTGCAGATAATTTAGCTAATAAAGGAAGACTTTTACCTCTGCCTAATGAACATATTGTTGGAGACCCAAACGAAGTCTTGACAAATGTTAAGGCTGAAATCTTATCTAACTGGACAAAAGATTGGTCAAAGATGGGTATGTTAAAGGGAAAATTCTACACTGAATCTAGGAAGAATGACAGGATATTTGCTAAGCTATGGTTTACTGATATGTCTTTACCCAGAAAATATATTACCACTATGTGCCGCCTCAGGTCCAATCATTGCCTATACCCTGCCTTTCTTTACAGGACTTGTGTCAATGACTCACCTCTCTGTATCTGTGGCGAGCATGGTGACTTAAATCATATTTTTTTTATTGCTCCTCTAACATGAACAACTGCAACAGACTATACTTTGAGTTGGTAAGGCTTGAATTTCCTAGCCCTCTAAACCTGGGTTCATTGCTATTTAATATCAATATACAGGCGATTAAATTGCTTATGGGGTTTCAGACAAAATCTGGCATCAGTCTATGACATTGCTGATGGTTTGTTTAATATTCCTATTCATGGCTTCAGTGCTTTTAGAAAACGCGTGCAGTGATGTCTGAAATTATTAGTCAGCTAATTATTTGAATTTTTTTCCTAGCTCCTGTGTTAAAATCCTTTGTAATTAAACGTGCTCAAAAAAGAGAAATAAGCCTCAGTTAAAGAAATGTGGGGTCATGGAAATCATCCAGACGTCCTTTGTTGGGCAGCCCTGCATTAATTGGAAATTAATAATAAAGTTATTGTTACTTTGCTGCTAAGGCCATTCACTGAAATAAGCAGTGTACGTTCTTTCACTTTACACTTTTTTCACTATACTTCCTTATAATCTACTTTACAATTTGGTTTTTATCATTGTACATTCTTTTATTTACTATTTTAATCATATAACTTAACTTTTGAATAACGTTTTCATTCCATATCACTTTTTCAAACTCTCGGTAAAATATGTATACAATTTATTCTATTGAAATCATAACAATATATAATATATATAATGAGGCATTGAAAAGAAAAGTGATGTATGTCAACTAAGTGCGAACTGAGATATTGTGAGTCTAAAGTTCAGGGAACATTAAAAAATGTGGCTTACTTATTATGTAACCTTCGCTAGCTATAAGGGATAGAATAATCCAACTTATTACTGTAAAATGAATACTAAACGCTGGAACATGAATTTTTTGAAAATTTTGAACTTTGATTGACTTACACCATAATACCAATTACCGCGTTGGTATAAAATGGACTTGCGCAAAAGAAGGTTAACTGACAATAGGTATTATGAGAATTTTTGTTAGATATTATAGAAATTATAAGATTTGAAATAATGTATTTGGTATAAAAAATTGAAATAAGGAACAAGTTATTAATAGTTTTATTCATTGACATCTTCATCATAGTGGTGCAGAAGGGTCCGATATCTTCAGCAATATTTTTTTGTATTGTTCAAACTTTGAAAGAAATTGTGATGTATGGGAGGTATAAATTGAGGCAACTCCAACATATTTTGCTTCTTTATTTCCGATACAGGAAGGGAATCGGCATACAGATGATCAAGATTGATGTTTTCATACGCTGCAGGTCGCCCTTTTTTTGCAGGACGTATATTGATGAAATCAAATGGGAAGTCTTCATTCGAAGTCTCCATATAGAATATCTTGTATGGACTATCATTTTGGAATCTTAGTCATTGAATTTCAAGCCAGTTGACTGGTTCGTTCCTTTCGTTTTCATTGCGCTTTGAAATTGCTTCTTCCAGTTGTTTTGTCAAAAAACATCAGCAACTCCCATTCATAAAAGCTGAAGGGTTTTTTTGTCTTTGATTTTTCTATGATTCTAAACCAGTCATCTGCCACATAAACAGTTTTGCCCTTCGTGTACTTTTCTATCGAACCAAAGTCCCTATCATTAAGAAGATAGGAATGTCCTGATACTAGGAACTTGTGGTCAATAGTCTTCACATTTTTGGTTTCTGCCACCATATGTAACCACATTGAGCTAAGTTTAATATTGCGATTTTGGCCAGTACACCCATCACTGTAAGCTATAATATATTCACAGTTGAAGCATAAGTTATGTTTTTTTTTATTCAAGAAGAAATTTCTTGTGAACCTCTGGATGCCTTGGTCTCATCCCAATCATACATGTAACCGATTTCATTCCCAAGATTATGACAGCCAAAATTATAAACATACACATTTCTCTTGTAGTATGCAACAGAACAAGACAACATTGGAAAGGGTAATGCTTTCGCTAAATCAAAACTAAATGCATATATTTTTCCTGCGTTTAAAATACTTTTTGTTTGGTCTTCCTTCATCGAACTGCGAGCTTTTTCTGCTTTACATAAATGCAATAGTTTTTCGTTTTCATATGTCTTCTCATTTTCGGCGTCCGGTTCTATATCAATCTTAATCTTCAGCGTATCACATTTTGTACATGTGTCTTTGCTAGGTGTATGAAAGTGCAGATTGAAATCCTTGTGAAAAACGGTTCTGTAAATTGCTTTGCTTACTTTTGGTTCATTCCTTTCATCACATTTTTCAACATAAAGATTATACATAGAGCGAATATTTAATTCTGAGGAAAGATATCTTCTATTCGGATTGTGTGTTCTAGTATAGTGTGATTGATACGCAGGAAATTGGCTGATATGATCAGGCACTGATTGTCTCATTCCATCGGGTGTCCTATTTGCCGGTGGGTGTCTGCCTCTTACATATTCTTCCGGTGATGAATGGGGCAGTTTTTGCAAGGCTCTCGTCATGTGACCATCTGAAATTTGGAATTCCTTCAGAAAATATGATTTGCACACTTTAACAGACTTTGATTCTATATGAATAGAGTATGTGTTATTACAGTTTTACCTTGTCTAGTATATTACTTGGTCTTTTTTGTTTAATGTCTTTTTTTTACTAGACCACAGAGATAGACATTCTGACCAGAGAAACTCCCTATTTTCCAGAAAGCATGAAATACTTTCATCCTATCATCAAGGGTAATGTTTTCAGAACATTTGAATCGGCAATTGCAGTTCAAGCTGGTTAAATGTTTTCCATCAACATTTCTTCCTTTTTTACTGGTATACGGAAGTCCTAAATTGCGATATCTTTTGTGTACATTTTCAAGGTGCTGTTCAGGTTCTCTTCTTTTTTTATTTTTATTGGAAATATTATCTAAATCTTCCGGTTCTGTATCTTGAGAAAAAAGTTAGGTTAGGTAATGAAGGTTAATAAATATACATCTAAATACCTGTTGTGCTTCCATTATTGTCATTTATTGACAGTTCAAATTCTGATTCCGATTCTGGATAAGGCCCCGATTCACTGGATTCACTCATTTCTATTCACTTTTTGTGCAAGAGTTACGTATAGTCGAATGGTTGAAAAGTAAAATGACGTAAGTCTGACTTGCACCACTTGTCCTCTAAATATTTTGTTAATTACGTTACCGACTATGTTTTGAGCGACATCTGTGACACAACAGTCGATTTATATAAATCGTGTATTGGTAGCTATATTCTAAATGTTGTCGACATGCTGAAACTGTAATCAGCGAGGTGATTATGTACAAAAAAAAAAGGTACGTGTGGTACTCGGGGACTGCCGCGGTAAAGCTATTGCATAGCATTTTTCCTCAACTTATGCAATTATAATTATTTATTTTTTTTAATTTATGCAGAATTTTTTTTTTCTTTGATATTTTAATTCAAATTTTTTCTTTGATATTAATTCAAGTTACACTTTTTGAGCGTGGTGACCGATAAGAAAACAAATTTTTTTCTTTTATTGAATAAATGAGAAGTTAATATCGTTTAAAATATTTTTATTATCTTACAATACATGTAGGTTATTCAGGAATTTGTTATCATTGAAACTATAGGTTTATGGTAACTGAATAACTGAAATAAAAGACATAAGTTTGGGACTTGATATCCTCCAAATATCTGGAAATACCGCGTCAATGGTGGTCCCATATTTTGTTGTGGATTCTTGTGGATCATTATTCATTTTCAAATTCAATTTTTCCGAAAGAGAAGTTGTCAACCGCTCTGATTTTTTATCAGCGAAGTTGATGTTGAAATCGCTAGCCAAGATAAGTGGAAATTTATTACCATTTGTATCAAGTATTTTCGACCCTTCTTCAGTGTACTCCAGTAAAGTGCGATGAATAAAATGCTCTACCTCGTCCAATTTTGGATTCGGAGAAATGTAAATTGCTACCATGACTATGTGTAGACCATTTCTAAGTTTGCATAAGCACGCACAAATATCTCCAACAAATGAGCGCCTAACATTAACATCGCTAACGTGTGCAATATTTATTTCAATATTCGGAGTCATAATATTAGTTACATTATTATTATTTTGGTAAATAGCTACCCCACCTTTTGGAACAGTATCTCGTTTGAATTGAACAATACAATTGAAATCAGATATTTCAATCGGATTATCATGCGCCATGCAAGTTTCGGTAAAAAGTAACACATTTGTTTGTCTCGTAACTGAATCTTGTAAATCGTATTTGTGACTATTAGCAATTGAAAGTCATTATTGAAATGTCATTTCTATTACTAATGAAATCTAAGACACTTTGAGCTGTCGTCTGAACACTATTTAAAGGCAGTCTTTTGAATTCTTGCAACAAAGATGCAGCCGATGCAGCTTGCCTTCGATTATTATAAAACTTGAATGTAGAATTATCGTTTTTTGTCGTGATATACAATTTTTCAATATTAGTCACCCGAGAGAGGGCAAGGCAACATAAACGAGTTCCTGTTATTTTTCGTTACAGAATTTATTGATTCGGTCGCCGCGCTCAAAGCCCGCGATAAAAGCTATATGCAATAGCTTAATAGAAACAGGTACTCTCAGGTCTCTGCTACGCGCGTCTAACGTATAAACTCTAACTGACGCGTAGCAAGCTCCTCGAGGCATATGTCAAAATGATTTCGTTCGTAGCTAATTACATAGGACGTCTGGAGTTCATGCAATTATGTTTTTAGATAATTCGAACCTTCTAATTTCGATAGGCCACGTGAAAATCCCGGAGTCTAAAGCGCTAGAGTGTTATAAACATTCGTATAAAATATATAAATTTCTCACTTTTAGAAACTTCAAATTAATTAATTAATTTGACACATGTTAGGTGTTTAGGTCTTAGGTTTTTTTCGTTACGGAATTTATTGATTCGGTCGCCGCGCTCAAAGCCCGCGATAAAAGCTTATGCAATAGCTTAAAAAATAGTTTATCGTGAAATATTTGAATTTTGAATATATTTATTACGTAATAGAATACGAACAGATTTCGTTTGCGTATGTTGGGGCTTAAGACTTTTCTGATATTGGTGATTAGTATGTTTAATTTACTTACGTAAGTTGATTTACGGAAGCACATACAAATCATGGCTTTGACATTCAGACTGAAAGATCAGTGCCTGTTTGCAATAAAATTTAATTGCTAACATGTGGCTCTTTTATTATATTTCTGTTTGACTGGATTATTCTGATTTAGTTACTTTAAAGAAATATAATATATATTTGCGAAAGATTATTCATATCGGTCTTATCATTTACGCAGTTTTGATGTGTACCATTTCTAAAAATATTCGACTCTTTTCATTTTGTTCCTTTTCTATTACATCGAACTGCTCAAAATTGAATTTATGTTTAGTATTTGTCTCATGTTTTTTTTAACGCTGTTGATGTTTTTGATATTTATGACGTTTGATTCGTTCGTCTATGTTTCGTTTTGTTTGTCCGATGTATGTTTTGTCACAGTCTGAAAACGGAATTTTGTAAATACAATGTGAAATCTTATTTTGGGAATTTTGCTTTTAAGTTTAGATTATAAATGTTTTAGATTATCATTTTTATGTGCTATTGGAGACTTGTATTCTTTTAGAATAATGTTGAGTTTTTCTGATAGATGTTGAACGTATGGAAGTCTTATATATTTCTTAGTTTCCGTGTCTTAGTGGCTTATGGTTTTATTGTTTTCGTTGTAGTACTTGTGAATTCGGTTTTAAAAATTTTTGTTGATGAATGTTTGCGTATAATTATTGTCTGTAAGGATAGCTTTTGCTTCAGTTATTGCAGAATTGCGATATTCGGGATCGCGTAAAACGATTGCTCGATCAGCTTAACCTGTAACAACATTTCTTTTACGATTGTTCGGGACTATTGCTCCATAATTTAAATATCGGCCCGACCAGGTCGGTTTTGTATACCATGATGTAGAAATTTTGTTGTTGTTATTTATTAGACATCGACATACCTTTTGAAGAAAGGTAGTTCAAAATTCAAATTTTTGATAACATTCATTTCAAGCTCTTCCCTCACTAATTGGGAATAATAATTACTGACGATATGGGTTGAACCATTGCACATCCAAATACTTGAGAATAAAAGTTATTTTTGTTCTGAAAGTATGTGGATGTGAGTGTTAAATTAATCACATTCAATGGTAGCGGCGTGTGGATTTCTATTTGTTTCCATTTTTTTACTATAATTAGTTCAGCAATGTCAATAGGTATGTTGGTGTATAGCGATTGTACGTCTAACGAAACTAGTTTTCGATTATTACATAATGTATTGATGAATTTTTCAAACCCCCATAAGTCTTTGATGTAGTGTTCGGTTTTCCCTAGAATTGGTGATAAACAATCGGCAAAATATTTAGATAAGTTGTAAAATGGACTTTGTATACATTTAATGATCGGTCTAAGTCACGGTCGTATGTACAGGTTTGGGAACTCAAGGCTGTTTCCTATGTGATAAGTGAGTCTGCTAAGCGTCATCTGTTGCATAGTACCAAAAGGGTGGCGCATGAGTCGAGGAATGATCTCTGGCACGCATACGACCGTGTTCTCTGGCAACTGTCATTGTTGACTTGTAAACACAAGGAATACCGACGTTTTTAGAAAAAAATTACGAAACCGTGCATTGTGCCGAAATGCAAAACGGGGTACAAAAGTGTAAAGCAAGAAACTTATGTTTTTAAAGTGCCGAAAGATGCGGAAATGCGAAAAAAGTGGATGAATTTATTTTTAAGGTGAGTAATACATTTTGACAAGAGTAACAGTTCTATTCCTCTTTCAAATCAGAATAGTAAATATTGCGTTACGAGAATAATTATTTTACTCAATAATGTGATTGTTGCCATACTTCGATCCAAGCGCTAGTTGGTGGCTGAGCGAGGGACTACGAGTTTGGCGACATGTTAGAGAGTCATGTCAAACATAGAGTTCCCAGACCTGTATGTACGACCGTGGTCTAAGTGGTATGTTCGGTTTGCGTATTTTGGGTAAACCATAAATTTTGGGTGGTAAAGCGTTATTTATTTTTAATTTGTAACTCATGTCTTTTGGCAAAATATTCGTAATCAAATCGATATTCATTTTTTGAAAAATTTTGGTCTGACCTTGTTTCCATTTTTTGTATGTGGAGATGTCATCTAAAAGTTGAGTCATTTCGTTTTCGTAGTCAAATGGTATTGATGATTAAGATTTTGATATTTTTATCTGCTTTCAATATTGTTATTTGCGGGTTGATTTTGATGATTTGTTTTGCTTTATTTATATTGTTTTTTATTTTTTTATTATTCATGTTGATTTCAGAAATTTGTGATTTTTCGAAATTATAAATGCATTGTGTAACTTTCGATCGAATTTCTTGTTTTGAGCTATTAGGGTGGTCATTTATTTGTGCCTCAATATTAGCAATTATATTTTTCACAGGAATATCTTGTCGGTCATATTGTACTGCAATATATGAGCTTAAATTTAGAATATTCAATACGTTGTCTGGAATTTGGGTATCAGATAAATTTTCGACCCATTTATTTTGACTGTTTGAATTTATGGTCGTGTTATTTTTACTGCTTAATTTCTTAATTTTATTTACTTGCTTAAGTTAATTTTTGTGAACAGTTTTTCATTCATTTGACTGAAATAATTCATAAAGGGTTTTAAATGTTGTTCATTAGTGTTGTTTTCCAAGTATGATATAATTTTCTGAATTTCCTTCTCTATTCTGCAAATTGTTTTAGTTGCATCGGCGATGAGTAAATTTAAAGTTTTAACTTTTTTTTCGGTATATTTTGTAAAACTGTTGTGTAGATTTTTTGCTAGAAATTGAATGTGTGTTGTTTTAAATTGGATAAATTTAGGTTTGAACTTCTGATTTTTGCATTGTAATAGGTATATTCGTCTTTTTTTTTGTTTGATTAACTTATTTTGTAATTTATTCATATGCGATATTTGTTGATGTATATCATCGCCAAATTTGTGTTTTATTTCTTCGATAATTTGTTGTTATGAAGAAAACTGGTGATTGAGATGTGTTCCTTTCCATTTTCACCTGGGAAGTTTCTATAAATTCGTCGTGGTTTTCTTTTGCTGGTTTATCTAAAGTAACTTGTGAGTTTTCTTAGGTTTTTCAGCAATTTAAATGAACTGTCTTAATGAAACAATCTTTTCATTCGACGCGTTTCGGCTTTCGCCTTCTTCAGGAATTTATTTATTGTTTACATTTGAAACTGAAATTTAACAAAATATTTTTATATTGATTAGCTGTGTGCACAATGTGTATTTATGACATAATTTGTCACTTTGTTATGAGCATTGACTTGAAGTTTCATATTTAAAAATTATGTGTATAATAACTTAATAACTAACGTCGTTCGGTGATTATGTACAAAATAAATTAATTTCTCATGAAATATTTTAATTTTGAATGTACTTATTACGTAATAGAATACCAACAGATTTCATTTGCGTATGTTGGGGTTTAAGACTTTTCTGATATTGGCGATTAGTATTTACTTAGGTGAGTTTGTAGCTATGTTTTATTATCGATAGGCCATGAAAATAAATAGAACTTTGCACATATTTTATGGAATTTTAATACAATTAGTAGAAGATATATTTTGAAAAATTGTACATGATTTGATTACTGTAAAATAGATCTAGTCGAATTATAATAAATTACAACGTACTCAAAATTAACCAGTACATCGTGAACCCGTCAACTATTCAGTGGCTTTCCTTATTCGATTGTTGACATACGCCTTCAGTTTTATAGGATTTCTAGATTTCAGCTCTGGTGTAGAATAAATAATCTGTTCACATTTGGTCAGAGATGGCAATCTTTTTGTTCGGATATTGTGACCAAAGTTTTCTCGAACCTTTGATTTTTCTGGTGTGGTCCATGTGACTTTGAAACCTTGAACGGAAATGAATATTAAATATCTTCAATTATGTCAGTTTGTTCTTTATCACAGTTTGAAGTAGTTACCTTGTTTATCTCCTTGCTTTTGATGCAGAATGCTTCAAAGGACTTGATTTGGGCAGGAGTACGCTTTAGAAGTGGACAGTTGGCCATTAATTTATGGGACTCTTTATGTGTTGGAACAGTGGAGTGGTGACGAGAAAATCTAGTATGTACGAGTATTACTTCTTTCTCTCCTGTAGACCAGGAACGCTGCTGTTGCTGTTTATTAGACGGAACTGAAAAGATGAAATATATTCAAAATGTTATTTATTTATATAATAAAGACTACATATTATGGGTCTAGAATAGAAATATGCACATCTGATTCGCTTTTTAACTCGGAATTCTCACCAGAAGTTGCTAACGGGTGATTTCGAGAAAGGGAAATAGAAACATTATTAATAAATGCTGACGTATCTAAATCTATTTCATTATCACTGCTTTCGGGTTCAGGAAGTGCGTCTCCTTGGGTTGTTTCCAGAACCTTGGCTACCATAGGAATTTCTCTGGCTGGAATAGATTGGCCGTAGATTTTCTTATGAATACCTTTGGCATGACCTAGATGGTCCGTTATTTTCTCAACACCTGCTTCATTCAACTCCATCAGGACACATGCTGGGGCAACATGTTTCCTCCATAAGGTTCAACACATGAGATCCGGTCTCTTCAGGTTTGCCTGCCCAGCTAACTTTCTAAATATAAGGCCTGCTGCAAGGTGTGTACTGAAAACCTTACTGGGTGTTCCAAATTAATCTCAGGAACCCCAGCACGACTTCTGTTTTTAATTATGTAGTCCATAGGAGGAAGACGACTTGTATTGAAATTAGTATGTACTCCATCAATTTTATAAATTTTGCGTCCGTGTACTCTTCAAGGATTTCATTAAATGTAGTGGCTCTCTTCGAAGACACACATCTATTCAAAATTCGTATGTCGCTATTTTCTGACAACTCTACTTTCTTATGCCTCTACATTTCTAGTTGATTCTCTGCTACGGTTTTGTTAATTTCTACTTGTAATCCTCTTTTCAACAGCTCAAACAAATCTGTATCTAGTTCTTTTTTCTGTCAGTCTACCCTCTTTATACATTCTGTAATGGAGAGACCGACTATGTCTTTTATTTGAGACGCTGAGATGTATGCCGTTGACGGTGCTCGCCTTTACGGCTCAAACCTGCTATCAGATTCACTACTTTTATTATTGAATCGTAGTACTGAGGTACGCATATATCCTCCAAACTTTTCGGCCCAGGATGTTCTTTTTTAATAGTAATTAAAAATCTCCCCAAAGACTTTAATTTTGCTCGAATCATCCTAATATGATGCTCATGGCGATCAATCAAAAACATTTTTGGAGTATTACAATTTACCGAAAAATAATATTTTCGGCATTACCTTTTGGAGTCCTCATGATGAATTTTCAATTGATTAGAATCTACATGTGGTTCAACATTAATATGACATTCGGATCTTGAAGAAACTGGTGAAATTAGTTTCGAATCATTTACCACATTGTCGTACCTTGATTCGAATTCAGATTCTGAACTTTTTTCACTCAGATTGTCAACGGCAACTTCCTCAATTACAACATTTCTTTGAAGCCTAACAAATGAGTAGTCTCTAACCAACGATTCCCTTATTTCCACCAGTTCCATTTTATTTTCTGGAATACAAGTGTTGGTTTTAAATAAGCACATTATTGCTAATACATTGTTCAACCACACTGTGGCATCAAAGCTCGGAGTAACCAAATAAAGCTAAATCTAAAATTATGTATATAAATATCAATCAGAATGTGATACAATTCAGAGATGTGGTAGACAATGGTTTGGGTAGGCGTGTATATTTACAAAATTGTTGACAAGTAGTGAATTATAGGTATCATTTAATATTATGTTACTATTGTTCTTTAAACGTTTTGAAATTTCTATGAATTCTAAAATATTGAGTTTTAATCTTTTCCTTAATAATTAAATTGATGGTGATTATGTTCCAAAAGTTGATTCGCGTAATTGAAGTTCTTTTTTGAGCCTGCAACTTCTCAAATGTACGTGGAACCTCACAGTTTGTCTTATACAAGGCATTAGAGTTAGCACACCTCAGTCAATAATCATCATATTCCTTTGATTTATCTTTTTAGATTTTGAATTATGAATGTTTGAGTATAGATTATTATGTTCTAAAGGCGACGTTTGCCAACATATGTTAAAAATGCGATTTGGTGTTATTATTAATCTGTTGATAAATTAGGTTGAGGGTGTTTTATACTGTATCAATGGCTGAAGTTATACTTTGATATTGTGTCGACTAATTTCCGGGGTATTTTTAGCCAGGGGGTATTATGATATGAACAGACGGGTCTATTGTTTCCTTATTATATGTAAATTCTCGGGAAATAGGTCACACTAACACACATATGCTTATTATTTCCGTCTTTACGTACGTTTCGGTCTCACGACCATCATCAGAAGACGTTTCAATTTCCAAAAAAGGATTTTTTAAAACTAATTGTTGTATCAAGCATAGAGCTTCCTTGACGCATTAATTCAAATTAGAAATGCTCACGTCGCCGAAACTAACAGAAACACCAATTATCACATTAATGTATTTCGAAAACGTGGAAATTTTCAAATGAAATTAATGCGATGAGGACGCTTCGTACTTGATTCAATTAGTTTTAAGAAATCCCGTTTCAGACATTGATTTGTCATCAATTTCTTGATTTACAAATTTGCATGGGTTAAGTTAGTAAAATTTATCAGTATATCACTTGTAATATATTCAATTTTTGTTTCTGAATTCAAGAGTGCAACTTCTGTTCATATTTGAAGCTTATATTGGAACATAATCAGCATTTCACCATTGATTCCGATATTCTACATATTCAGGAAGGACATAAACCCAATATTCTACAATAAATAGAGATTTCAAAACATTTACGAAACAATAGTCACATAATATTAAATGACCAAATAGATACCTATAATTCATCACTTGTCAACAATTTTGAAAATAAGTCCTCAACCAAAACCATTGACTACCCCTATCTAGGAGTTTGTTTCACAATTAGATTGATTTCCTATATTTAAGGATATAAAAATGTAGATTTGGCTTTACTTGACAACTCCGTACTTTGAGAATGCCATAGTATGGTGAAACAATGCTGTCAAATTGAATTTTTAAATAAAATGTTAGTTTTATTGTAAATTTGGGTTTAATTCTCCATCTTTACAAATTTTAAAACAAATTTTTACCACGTAAACACCGATACCATAGATATATATTAAGCTTGACTGTGTCTAAATCACTATCTCAAATATTTTTGAGAACTATGAATATTTAGAGTAGAATTCCATAATTTTTATAAAATTATAAAATAGTATAAGCTGACCACCCCAAGAATTTTTCAAATATAAAATTGTTGATGTGTAATCTATAAATGGAATCTAAATAATATACTTACCACTAGATGCAAGAATAGATGAGGTGTAATAGGATCCTTTGCTGAATTAAAAAAAAAAACTTTTCCATTAACATAATTCACACCATGCACTGGGCAAAGAAAGAAAATACCATCTTCATTGAAGCGAACCAAGTTGTACATCGTTAATAAATGCGGACAATTCGTTATAAATTCGGATATACACTTGAAGAAAATCGCTAGGGAATAATTCATGAAATTTTTGATGCGAATTACATATCATGTTCGGAATGTAATTCAACTAATGCCTCAGGTTTGGTCTAAGTAGGGGAATCTTTACCCCGAATCGATTTGGAAAACCCTTCTTTTGACTATAATATTATCGCTTATCGCTTTGTGATTCTTAACCATCCTTATTTTCCATTTTAAGTCTATTAGTTGATCTTTTAAAATTATTCTATCTCATAGTGTTTGCTTGATTATTCCAGGTAATAAGATTAGGTATTATGAAAAACTAGTAGACCGAACAATTGTGAATAGAGGCAAACTGAAAAAAGCAGTAACAACTGTTATTGCTTTTTGGAGAAAAAAACTTTCTAATAACAGATTCTAAAAATTAGTTGTCATTTAATATTATACGAAATATACAATCCTTACTTAAAGTGACTTAAGTATCAAATTGTTAATCCTGAAATAATCCAGCTTTTTTTTAATAAAATGCAGTCTTTTTTTTCGATCCATCCATAATATTGCTGCTTTATAAATATGTAGAATGTATGTAAAGAGACCAAAATATTTTTTTCGTTTTTTGAGAAATTCGAGAAATGTAACAGATTTTTCTACTTAGTAACACATTCATTATGCAAGTTCGAAATTTTTGGATTGTTCATTCAAATTTTATGCTCTCAAAATAAAGTAGAAATCTCAAGCTTGAAAAACAATTTCTGTTATACAAGTAACAGTGGCTTCATCGAATTTGCAGAAATCATTGATCGCAATTTTGAAATTTAATTACTTTTCCTTCCTAACGATATGCCCTACATTCAACCTTACAAGGTTTTGATATAACTTCCTAATACCTGTGTAGTCAAAAATTGAGTGGGTTGCAATCTCCTGAATACGAATTTTTGTAACATAATATATTCTCACTACCCTACATATGATGCATACATTAGAAATAGAAAGAAAATTCGTTTTAAATAAAGTATAGCCAACTATTTTCCTCATTAGAAAAAATACAACTTCAGCCAAAAATTGCACCTTTTATAATTTTCTCGACGCCACTGAATTATACAGAAAAAGTGCTTAAAAGTTGTATAAAAGTTAGTTTCTCCTAAGTTCACAAACAACCACCTTGTGCCTTGAAGTCGAAAAATCGTGGTTTTATTTATAACTCAAAAACAATTTGATTCCACCAGTGAATTTGTCTAAAAAAAGAGATAGAGAATTTGACTTCCTTTTTTTTTATCTCTTATAGTTACCGAGTTACCTTACACAAACAGCGAAACAAAGACTAATTTCATTTAACTTCAAAATACGAATTTGATCTGAAACGTAGAAAGGACAAAGCAATGGAAAAATGAAGCATTGGGCCTATTTAATTTTTAATGCAGGCCTTCCCGCGTGATGATTTATAGCTTATCTCTATCGTCAAAGCTTTTGAATTCTGGGTGTTGTATTTTGTGCACGTGCTTTCTATTTTATCCAGAAAAATTAGTTGATAGTATCTTCAATCTAATGTATGCTCTACATATTTTTATTTAGAATTATGATTTATGGCGCTATTCTAGAGTGACGAATAGAAAGAGGCATGCATTTAAAACAAATGAGGGTTGCCAGATATACGTATTTTACTAAGAAATTGGGTAGTCTCAGTGTAAATATATGAGATCAAGTAAAAATATATGAGACTAAAGTTTATCCAACTTCAAGTTAAACAAACATGTTTAATTATTGTATATTATTAGATGCTGTAGCACATTGTACAAAGCTAAACAAGACAGGTACAGGAACTACTAGTACATAATAATAACAACATTTAACATAGATACATTCTAAAAGCTCCCAATTTTTGTTGTTTTAAATGATTTTTGCATTGAAACAATAACTTGAAGTCTGTCAAAGCATAATTATATGCCAATACACAGAACATCTCAGAAGTTTACGTGATACTAAGCTCACTTTTTATCAGCTGGACAGAGGCTCAGTTTCTTGTCTCTCCAATTGTTCTACATATGCAGTAGTGAATAAGAAGAATAAAGGAAATAATTTGACAATTCCTAGGTAACTCAGCTGTATTTGCTAAAATATGAATACACATCAAATTTCTAATAAAAATACATAGTTCTCATCTTTTATACTCAAATTACATATTTTATATACTTACTTCGTCAAAATTTATATGAATATAATAAAAATATATGAAAGACAGTCTCATATTAAGCTTATTTATGATATGTTATATGGGCATAGGTTGAATAATAGGATACTCTAATTAAAAATGAGAGATTCTGCAACCCTAAATAGGTTCTATTTCAATAATGCAAATCTAGAACAACTACTCATTAAATTCTCAACGAAAAAGATGAATTAATCGTTCGATTATATGTTCTCATTAGAAACCATAAAAAAGGAGAGCCTATCATACTATCAAATTGAATACTATTTTCAAAAAGTAATATTGTGTTCAACAAGCAAGGGTATAAAGCTTGAATTACCAGAATCGATAATGATAATATCTGCAATTCATTGTGAAATATCTACCATGGAACTACCAACTACATTTAGGAATTCCCAGTCTATTAGGTATTACCTTACATTCGAACCAAATATTCCTATTTAAGAATTATATACTGAATACTAATCCTTTCCTAATTACGTGAACCACTTCCTTCGTAATCCTTTATGAATGCTAACATACAATCGATCCTTCAATTCCAATAACCTCGTAGATCTATTGTATTTTTACCCCATGCCGGACAAGACGGAATATCACTTTTTATTAAGTAATTCATAAATTACTTTTCGGAAATCCCTATATAATTTCTCACTCATTTAATATTACGATAAGTCTACTATCATTCAAATTTCTATTCTCAATGGTTCCGACAACTCATTTATCAATATTTTGTAACCTTCAACAAATATGTAGTTTATTAAAGCAACTGAGTAGAGCATCCCTCCATATTCGTATATCCGCGGGGAATTTTTTTAACAATTAATTAATGTTGAGAATGAGGTGACTAAATTTGAATGTAATATAATAAAAAGCAAATAATTATCCGTTGTTTATCATTATTTGAACACTATTATTAACTCTTATAAGCGTAGAAGCAGGCGAATATATCTGCAGTTCTATAAAAAATAATCTGGGGGACAAAAAAAATTGGTTTCCCTCTCTTTCATTTTCAGAAAAAGATTTTCCTTTTTATTTCTGTTGTGAAGATATTTTGTGATTCAGTTCTCACGTAAGTTAATGTGGTACCTGATTGAATAAAACGTAATGAAGATAAATTATAAAGCTTCTTCAAGGAAACATTACAAAATACTGTATTTTGTAATATCTGCTTGAAGAAGCTACACTGTTACATTACAAATATACACTAATCTGAATGATATACTGTAGAAAAATTCCAAACTAAACTTTTAATGTAAACATACACTTTGGCTTTTTCGGTAACCAATGGAACGGCGTTAGCTAAACTAGTTGCGTTTCATGTATTAAACTAGTGAAAATCGAGCTTCAATAGTTATTTTGTTCAAGTTAATACGAACGGATTATATTAGTGTGATACTATTTTTTACTACTATTTGATTGAAGACTATATAGCTTTTTGATTTCGTACTAGTTGAACTTGTTGAACAGGACTATTGGGAAACTAATAGTAACATGAAAAGGAAGGTTTATGTTAGTTATGATTAAATAAAAATAATAGATGATTATGGCTCTTATTAACTATAAATTTATATGAAGTAAATTTTTTTTTCCTATTTTGCGGGATCCCAAGGGGATGAGTCTGCAGCAGACTCATGTTTTCAAAATCCAATTAAAACTGCAGAAAACATTGGTTCGGTTGTGTGTAAGAGTAATGTATCGCTAATTATAAATTTGAAATGGATTGAATATAGTTAAACGTAAGACATTATTTTAAGATTATAGATGTTACTAATTGAAGGTTCGAAATTATTCGAAGAACCTTTGTTGATTTGAGACAATTTATACGAATGCTGGAGAATGAGGTTTACCTTACCTTGCCAGGTGGGCTTCTTTGCCTAACCACTATTAGGGATAGATAGTCAGAATCAAAAGATGCACGCCACGTGAGGTCAGAAGTAACCATTCATCGCGGTCACCTTCTTCCCGGTAACACTCCACACATGTCTAGCATATTTCGCGATATTAATTGAAAGAAAAAATACGTTGCGTAACAAATCCATAACTTAAAAGAATTCGAATAAAAATAATGTAAATGAACATACAGTACAACATACAGGGTGATGGAGTAACAATAGAATTCTAAATCTCTATGATTATTTTATGAATTAGTTATTCAATGATTAACATTTCATTCCTATTATTAACAACTAATCAAATTTGAGATAATTCTATGGAATCTGACCTCAAAACTGTTATTCGTATATGTTGCATAATGCGTTATCTTTTTTAGGTTGAATTTTGAATAGAAGATAGAATGAAATAAGAATTTGGTTAAGTTTGAATTAGATTATTGTAATGTTTTGAAAGACTCGTTTTTTTGTCATTTACACAATTGTTCTTTTGAATTTGTATTCTTTCTAATATCAAACGTTTGTTGTTTCGACATATAAGTTTTATGTGTCTGTACATGTTTCAAAAATAACATGTTGGCGTCAAGGTTAGGGTTAATTATTTTACATCTATGTGCCTGTTACTGTTTTTTTTTCTATCAGGTTAATACTGAAATCGTCTGTTATCCAAATTTTCTCTTGTTCTTTAAAGTTTTATAATAAATATTATTTTTAGTTTCGAATTTTTCACTTTCCGTTTGTAATTGTTCTTGGTTGTTAACTACGTCATCTAATGAATAAAGTCGTCTGTTATCCAAATTTTCTCTTGTTATTTAAAGTTTTATAATAAATATTATTTTTAGTTTCGAATTTTTCACTTTCCGTTTGTAATTGTTCTTGGTTGTTAACTACGTCATCTAATGAATAAAGTTAACTATTTTAATAATGGATTCATTATTAACGTTATTTTTTAAAACTGTATTACGTGAAAGACTATCTGCTGCTATATTGTTTTTTCCAGGGTTGTATACTATGTTAAAATCGAAGTTTGATATATAGTTTAGTATAGTCAATAGTTCAGGGTCCCGACTTTCTTTTATATTGAAATTTTCAAGGTTTATGATCAGAAAAAATAGTAAATTTATGACCCATTAAGTAGTACTGCCAATATAATATCGATTCTTTTATTGCCAGACATTCTAGAAATATTGCACGTTTATTTTTTTGTGACTGAGTACATTTTTTTGAAACAAAAAATACTGGTTCTAGAGAATTATCTTTTTGAGGTTGTTTCAAGATTGCTCCAACTCCTTCTCTTGATGCATCTGTAAAAAATGTATATTGGAAGTTTCGGGTAGAAGATCCTGAGTATAAGTTCGGAGCTTAGATATTTTTTATTTTATTGAAACTTTTTTCGCATTCCCGTGACCATTCAAAGTTTACATTTTCCCCAAGTAGGTTATGAAAAGGCTCTAGTATTATTGACGCGTTTGGAATGTATTTTAAATAAAAGTTGATTTTTCCTAAAAGTTGTCTAATATTTTTTGGATTCTGGAGTACTGGAAAATTTTTAATTGCAATTAAATTGTCATTCAGGGGTCTTATTATGTTTCCTTCTATTTCATGTCCCAGATACACAACTGAACTCTTAGCAAAAAAAAATTTCTTTAAGTTTAATTTGAAACCTGCTTTTTTTATGGCCGCCAGGGTTTTATCAATATGGACTCAAGTGTTCTAAATGTTTTTCCAAAAAATCAGAATGTCATCTATATAATTTGTGACAAATGCATTAAGATCATTTTTAGAGATTACGTCATTCAGTATTCTCTGAAAAATTGCAGAATCTGATTTCAGGCCAAAAGGTAAGCATGACCATTGCCAGTAGCCGTTATGTGTAATGAATGCCGTCTTTTGTTTATCCTTTTCTCTAATCGGAAGCGACCAAAACGCCAAATTTATGTCAAGTTTTGTGAAAAACGAGCAATCGCGGGCTAAAAGTAGCAGAAACATCTTGGCTTCCGGAAGGATTCCGCGCTACAATAGCTCGCTTTGATGCCGACGTTTCTCCAACCATTACAGGTGGCATCTTCAGGGCAGGCTTGAGGCTTGAACTGAAACAGTTTCCAGCAAATGATCTAAATCAACATCTACTGGAGGTAGTTCTTCGTAGTTTTCACAAGCTATAATATGGAGTACAGCAGTTGCTACGACTACAGCTTCAATTATTTCTTCCTTCAGTCGTATTCCTAATGCTAATATTGGAAACCGTCGCTTCCATACACCGAAGCACCTCTCAATCGGATTTCGGGTTCTAAATTGTGATTCGTTGAACAGGTGTTCAGCTTGTGTTAACGGGTTCCTTAATGGTGTTATTAGGTAAGATCTGATTCCATAATCACTGTCTCCCGCTAGAAGGTTATCGCCAAATTCTCCATTTTCAAACGAACCACGAATTCTGTTTATGTTGAATATATGATAAAGTTCAATTACAGATACATCCTATTTCTGTATATTTCGGCATTTTTCCCTACAGGGGATTGTATTTTAATATGTGTGCAGTCAATAGCACCTTTGAGCAATAACTGTCGGAACTTTATGCACAATCCGGCTTGCTGTTGACTTATGCATATGAAAAACTCACCAACTGCAATAATCATGGAACCACAAGCAAAAAAACCGTAAAGTTGATATCAGCATGTCTTCAGCGGAAACTGCGTGATTTCTAAAAGCAATTTTAGAAGTTATTATTTGGAGCATTTTGTTACGTTTCCAAACAAACCTATTATTTGGCGATTTTATCGTGTCCTGTACTTCGCGTATTAGACGCACTGAGTGTTTGGTAAGGCGGAATCTATTGAAAAAGTCCTCTTCTGTCCATTTAAGGAAAATATTTTTTCTCTCGTGTTTCCGAGGAATTCTTCTCAGTTCGTCGTTAATCGCTTCAATCAGCTCCATATAAAATCTTCATCGTCAGTTAATTTAATGTCCATGACGAGGCCAGAAATAACTTATGAAATACACAACTTTATAATTCAAACGCCAAACTCATATTCACGATAAGATGACAACCAAAAGTGAGGTTAAACTTGCCTTGAAACAAGGTTAACCTACCAAAGTCGGTGGGTAAGATACTAAATGAGTTAACTATGGTTCGAGAGATGACCACTGAATGTACAACATTCTTTTTGACTTGAACTCTAGTTTACTCGTGACTGGTTTAACTCATGCTTGTACAACTAGCCCTTAATAAACAGTCGGAATTAGTTAACTTGCGCTGGATACTGAAGGTATACCAGGCTAAAACTTAAATAGGTGATATTATAAACAACTTATAAATTAAGTTACCAGTAGATACCGAAGCTATACCAGGCTAAAGCTTAAATAGTTGATACTAAAAACAAATCAAGAGTTAAGTTAACACTGAATATTGAAGGCACAATGGTCTAAAGTGTGAATAAATGATATTATAAACAAATTAAAAGTTCAGATGGTACTATTAGATCTAGTACGATCTCGTATACGGAAATACTATGAATTTGACGATATCATATGCTGTGGTACACTCAATAAATTATACGAATGAAGGTTGCTTATCAGTTTCCAGATCTTGGAGTAGCTTCTACCACTAATACTGGTTGGAATCGAAAGGCATTATGGTCCACCCAATACAATCTTAGCAACACATCAAGGAGATCCATCAAATTTATCTATATCATTCATAAACTAGATCCACAGGGAAAACCAAAGCAATTCCCAATATTTTTTGAAGAATCAAAATTGCTATTTAACGGTGTCGAACAGACCAACAATTTCATTTTGTTTATTTCCCGGAACGTCGAAAGAAGTTTTTGTCACATTTTCGCACATTTCTTTGCGCTCACTTTCAATTTTAAAATATATTCTTATAATGACAATACACTGTTTTTCTGTTATAAACATTTGTGGACCTAATTTGAAGATTTTGACATGTTTCTATATATTATTATTCTATATGTTATTCGTTCTAAATCTTCAAATTTTCTGATTTTTTATCGGCGATGTCGTTCGGTATTCCTACTATCGAATTTTTTCTTCGTGTGAGCACATTTTACCAAGAGCAATTGATGTGAATGTATTTTCAAGTTTGGATTTGTCTCTATGTACGTAAACTTACTTATTCCTATTTGTTCACAAACAAACAAAATCCGATGATAATGTGTTGGATTCAACAGTTCAAAACTACTTATACAGTGTGTTGTGAATAAACACTTTTTCCGCGCTAAAGATATCTGTTTTTGTAATAGATTTTGAACTTTTGTTGTAATCTGTTTCTGCCCCCGAATGTTCAATCTAGGATAGAAAAGGTTGTCACTTAATGTTTCCTTATAACATTAAACGATTTACTCCGGCTTCCGGATCGGTGGGTCCAGACCACGGTCATATATACAGCTCTGGGAACTCGAGGCTGTTTCCTAAGTGAGAAGTGGGCCCGCGTCATCTGTTGCGTAGTACCAAAAGGGTGGCGCATGACTCGAGGAATGTTCTCTGGCACGTATACGACCGTGTTCTCTGGCACCTGTCAACGTTGACTTGTAAACACGAGGAATACCGGCGTTTTCATGAAAAAATGACGAAACCGTGCATTGTGCCGAAATGCAAAACGGGGTACAAAAGTGTAAAGCAAAAAACTTCTGTTTTTAAAGTGTCGAAAGATGCGGAAATGCGAAAAAAGTGGATGCTTGCGATTCCGGAAAGAAATCGTTGTAACGAGGTCTTTCATGTGTGCGAGAGCCACTTCGAAAAAAAAAATTTTAAGAATACAGTGCGTCATGTATAACGAAAAAGGGGAAGTTATTTTTAAGGTGATTAATACATTTTGACAAGAGTAACAATTCTATTCCTCTCTCAAATCAGAATAGTAAAATATTGCGTTACGAGAATAATTATTTTACTCAATAATGTGATTGTTGCCATACTTCGATCCATGCGCCAGCTGGTGGCTGAGCGAAGGACTACGAGTTTGGCGACATGTAAGAGACTCATGTCAAACATAGAGATACCAGACCTGTATATACGACCGTGGTCCAGACTCCTTAATGTACCTTTTAATTTGTTGTTTGTATGGATAATCTTCCTTTCTCTCTCTCTCTCTTTAGGTTGGTGGTTGCCAAATAAATAGAAGTTCATTTAATAAATGTTTATGACCTATTACTAAATTATATACAATATTTATTGTTAATCCACAATAACAATTATAAAGTTCGACGAAACAATAGATACAAATTCAATGCATTAATTACGCATACGAGGATTTAATTGAATGCGAAATATTTATTATTTGAACGCAATCTAAATATTTCCGACAGTGTATTTCTATTCACCTCTACAGATGTGTTGGTTATCAAACCCCTTTTTTATACGCTTCTTTCCAGGGATGTTGCAGATGCAGATTTTTTTCACATCCTCGGACGCAGATGCGGATGCGGATTTTTTAGGCTCACATTCGCGGATGCGGATGCAGATCTGAAGATCTATTATAAAGAAAGAAACTACGGGTGCAGAAATAAAATAAGAGTAATTTTTTATATTATTATTGAATGTTCAGTATGAAAAGTTAAAGATTGGAGCATTATATTTGAAAAATGTAATATTGTCGCTTTTTCGGGGTCAAGTCTGTTAAGCAGAGGTTCGTAAATTAAACCCGTGCTACTGAACAATTGTTCACTAGGAACACTGGCTGGTGGTGTCGATAAAAATCTGCATGCTATTGGTGATAATAGTTCCAATTCTTCACGATGAACGCTCCACCATTTAAGAGGATTTTCATCTACATTGACCCTCTTTTTATTGCGGCAAAAAAGCAATTGCTTTATGCGTACAGTTTCAGCGCTACCATTTTCTGGCGTTTCTTGGCTCTCATCTTCACTTTGCGAATCCAACATCATGGTAAAATCGTTTATTAAGCATAGCTCTCTGACCAAACCGGACGTCCCTGGTCCTAGTTGTTCCGTATCTTTTTCTGAGGAATCTGTCATTCTCATCCTTTTAGCCCCTTCAGAATTAAGAGAACCGGGAATGTCATTCTCAGCATTTCTCATCATCAAAGTGAAAATGTCTTCTTTAATCTTTTCCTCAGTCACG
The DNA here is from genome assembly GCA_958510875.1 of Endomychus coccineus. Lineage (NCBI taxonomy): Eukaryota > Metazoa > Arthropoda > Insecta > Coleoptera > Endomychidae > Endomychus > Endomychus coccineus. The sequence goes on from OY294069.1 coordinate 114,928,691, forward strand.
GGTGTAGAAAACTTGTGCTTATAGCGAGGGTCTAATTAGGTGGCGATGACATATAAATTGTCCTCTATTAAGTTGGAAAACTTTGTTGAAAGTTCACTTTTCAGAGTCGTGACGGCCTGTCTAATTGGATCAAAACCGGATGATCTTGTTGAATAGTCATCAACTTTTTTCTCTCTTCTGGCAAAATAGGGTTAATCTCACAGTCATTGATGTAAATACTTAGGGCATCCTTTACTTCAACAACGCTCGAACTATTTTAATGTTTTCTTGCGAACCTAAACAACTGCGAATAGCAAGTTGTATCATGTGAACTGTACAATCTATGTCATTCATTGCTGTTCGTCTCGAATTACGCAATGAATTTGGTCTTTTTTAATATTCCGTTCAGAAAGCATCGTGTTGAATTTTTCGGAAATTATGTCACCAGTGTGATGGCCGTCGAATGTCTCGTATTTCAATATAATCGATGATCTATTGACGTTTTCTGCAATTCCATGGCAAGTCAGGCTAAGCAAAGAGGCATTTGAGCTCGGATTCGACCAAATGTCAGATGTAAATGATATGTAATCAAAATTTTCGATCAATTCTTTAACTTTTTCAGCAACTTTTTCTTTGCACACAAAATCATTAAAAACATCTCGTCCTCTAAAATTATATCGTGGTGCTAATTCTTGTATTAGTCTGCGAAAACCCAGTCCCTCCACAAAGTAAAACGGTAAATTTTAAAGTGCAATTATTCCTCCAATGAGTTTATTTTTCTCGAATTGTGTCCCACTACTCTTCTTTTAGAACTACTTCCCCTAATGGGAGCTTTACCTTCGCTTCTTGTAGAGGATTGACAATTTTATCTAAAAGAATGCACACATAAATTAAGATTTGTGAAAACTAACAAGAAGTGATGAAAAAACACCAACACACCCTTCATATGAATTTATTTTGCCAGACCAATGACTACCGCGTGCAAAGTCTTATCAAAATCGTTAAAGCCGTTTTTGAGAAAATGGCATTTTGTCATTTTTGCTATATAGCAGCAAAAATGAAAATGAGATCCAGCAAGAAACCAAGAACCAGAATCTTTCGATGAATTAGGCTACAACTCAGTTCAAAATTTGGTGAAAATCGAACTAGGGTTTCAGTCGCTAGTCAAAGCGTGATGGACAGACGTTTTGGAAAATTTCATTTTTCGGATGTACCAGTGATATAAAACACATTTTTAGTAAAATTAAGAAAACTTTTTTTACGATGACAATATTTACCTTTCTTGGTCCCCTCAAAATCGGATCTAAATGAAAACCTAAACATTGCCTCAAGGACAGCATAAGGGAAGACTAGTTAAAATTTTTTACCTGCCTGCGTTACTTAAGCTTTGAAAGGAACTAAACTCTTCTGGGGTGCATCGATTTTAGATGATTTTTCAAAGACGAGATGGTGCGACCCTTGCGAGAAGGTTTTATTGCATATTTTACAATCAGACTTATACCGGTTATGTTTATTTAGTTTAAAATATTTAAAAATGTCACTTTGTGTCTGTGGTGGCATTGTGAGTTCACTTGTTAAATCTAACTGCAGAAATTTAGCTTAACACACAATGCTTACTGTATATTCACAATAACTAAAAAATCGAAATGTTCATACGATAAGCGCAACTAAACACGTTATGAATGTTATGGTTGATTTACGTACGAGAAACGAATGATACACTACACATACACACACATTACACAATCACAAACGAGTCGGATCTTGTCACCGAACGAAATCTCCGCTCCCATTGGTCAATTAGCACAAACGTACGGCACACGCCAGTTGCCGGCTCCGTCTAATTTCTTTCTTGTCGCGACCTGTGCTACATCTGCATCCGCATGAACATCCGCATTGATTGTGGCGGATGCTGATACGGATGGAGATGTCAAAAACGATACGGAAGCTCCGCAATTACGGATGCGGATGTCAATAATCGCTACTACACACTTTTAACTCTACGAGATATCAGTAATACTTGATATGCGTCCGGATGTACATGTCTCATTCCAGGTGCTGTTTAAAACACGCGGGTTACGTGTAGGAAAATGAGTTGTATCTCATTTCCGCAAACTATTTAACTAGGAGTCCGCTATAGCTTAACAAGGAGCTTCGCAAGAGTCGGACTCAAGACTTCCAACTACAGGGTTTATTCCTTATTTGTGCTATGTCTGACTTATTACGGACTTGAACTTAACATTTCAATTAATTCATTCTCGGTATGCAATTCGGAGTGTATTTTCCAAAGACCTATAATATAGCAAGACAAGGTGATTCTCAGGAGTCGAATACACACCTCCAACTACCAGGGTCGTGCCTTGTGTATGCTGTCGGATTCGGGCAATTACTAATAAGCCAAACAAGGTACTTCTCAGGAGTTGAATACAAAACTTCCACTTACCAGTGTTGTGCTTTGTTTATGTTATCGGTAACTGACTATTATTCAGCTAGACAAGGTGATTCGCAAGAGTCGGACTCCATACTTTCAACTACAGGTGTTATTGCTTGTTCACGTAATCAGTAACGGGCAATTATTAAGAATCTACTTTTATGGAAAAGACTAGGGTAGAATTGAAATCTGACTTACAAGACTATAATTATACCCCTCTTCAATCTTTCGGTAACAGTATTATAACGGCGGAGTGCAACACGGTTTGCAGTTTTCTCAAAATTCAGCTATTAAGAAAGTTCTCGATCTCGTTCCTTGGCTAACAGAGAAGTAAGCGATTTCTGAAACGAAATCGGACACCTTTTATACTCGTTGGAGTGAGTGACGTAAATCGCCAAGGGGAGTGTCACATTTCATTGACGAGTTCTTCTACATAGACGTGCACAAAGTTTGATCGCTTAACTTTGACCAATGAATTTCAATCGAATTGACTATGTAGTATAACGTGACCTTGTCGCTTTTCGGTAAATTGCTTACTGCGGTAAGCTTCGAATCCTCGGGCGCCAGATTTTTCCCAAAGGTTAACTCCTTTTGAGGACTTCTGCTAGGGTCCTCTCCACAAGGCTTGTCACTATGCTATCTAAAGATAGCCTTGTCCCTAGGGTAGCTACAGTGAAGTAAAACCAGGGCCCATTGGGCAGAAAACAGTATCGAAATTGTAGGCTTTAATTACAATTGATACCTGGTTATAACTTAAGTCGTTAAAGATGGAGCAGAAATAATTCAATAAAACAGGGAATTCCAAATATTAAAATATGTAATGATTTTAACAAGTACACTTTCAGAATAATCACTTTAAATGCAATTGAACGGTATTATTTACAAAGATTTCACCCAGACGGAAAATGTAATGAAGCTCAAACGGTAAATGAAAACTCTTTCAAGAAGTCAACTCTACGATAAGTTCGGTCGCTAAATTTCATTCAGCGGTACGGGATCGGTTGATGAATGATTCAGAATGATCAATTTTGGAAAAGTATGAATCAAACAGGTCTCAGCGTAATGAGCGGTATGCGGTAAATTTTAGATAGCAGCACTAATGAATGAAATGTTCAAATCACACTACGACATATTCGGTTATTAATTCGGTTGGTTCGGAAAATATTGTTTGCACTAGTTTTCCGATTGTACGATATCAGATTTTACTATGTTTCGGTTAATTACTCTAATTGAGTTTATTCTGTCATCTCACCCACCCTTGTACTAACTTTCACGGAGTACCCGGTAATTGTGTGACAGTGTTAGATTTTATACACTTTATAGATTCAGAATCTAGACAATTAGGGTTTATACTTCCGGGGTGACACAGTGTGCACAAACCCTAACTATCACATCTGCAATAACCCCTATATCCACGGCCGAGGACTTCTCATAGTATTAAGGGAATTATTGCGATTCTCAATCGCACAACCACCCCCAGCTTATAGTTCTGGAGTGACACAGTGTGCACAAGCCGTTGGTGGTTTGGTCGTCTTAGGATATACTTATACTTCTGGAGTGACACAGTGTGCACAAATATACCAAAGACGCCCCTGTCGTTCAAACATACACACTCTGTACGCACCACACAATTACTTGAATATTTCAATTCACGCGCGAATTCAAATCGGGCGCGATTCGACCTAGGATAAACTAGGATAAACTCAAATTACTGAATACTACGGAACTCAGGTATCGTACAAACGTTTACCAATTACAATAACAATCATAAATTACGGAAATCAATATATCGTAATGCTCAAAAATATAAACTATTTGCTATCATTTACCTTTTTGTAAAATTCACAAACACAAACGGAACACAGCTTTTAAATCTCTGACTCACACTCGAATAAATTAAAAAAAAAAACTAGAGAGCTACTTTACTGATTGAAAATCAAAAACACAAGAGAGCTACTTTATTGATTGGAAATCAAAAACACAAGAGAGCGATCTTTCGGCTGTCACGGCTTTTATATGTTTTTCGAGGTTCTGGACAGGTCTGCTCCACCAAATCCTTATTTTTGTGCCAATAGTTTTTACTTTTGCCCCGAACAATGGTTAATAGTGACGCTACTTTTTAGATCTAAAATTCGCGCTCATGATATCACACCAGTTCTTCCCAGCGGAGTAAACAAGTGTTATTGGAGTTTTTAGGTTGTTCGCCCTTTTTATACATAAGGCTGCACAAAGTTTGGTGTCTTAACTGGCCAGACCCCTGTTTTTGCAACATATTTTATCGGAATGAAATGCAATTTTGAACGGGCATGAATTAAATTCATCTATTTGAATAATTATACTTATTTGAAATTACGGAGATTTAGAAAAGTGGCAATCACGGCATACACATTCGGAATTCATTCATATCTATTGAAATAATGAACTGTTCAAACTGAAATTACATGTAACATCCGTATTTATTGCCTGATCTAAATTAAATAATCTTTCGAAATTTAAGCTTCGTTACAGTAGAAAAGTATCTAAGTAATAAAGGATACTCCATTACATCGTGTTGAGTTGTCTTCAGTGGACTGTGTAATAGTGTTGATTCTTGTTGCTTATAAATTCACTTTGATAATTCTAACATTTATCGAAATGATATAATATAGAACGAAAATTACGAATGCTAAGAGTAAACTGTCTCTTCGAAATCATTTTACTACACTGTCTTTCTCCCTTTCTTCTCTCCTTTCTTCCATTTCCGTCGTGGCGGCAAACACTCTAGTTCAAATTTAAACTGATTCCCCAACATGCCCCCCACCTTGAAAGGATTAACTTTCAACACTAGATTGTCATAGGTAATGGACACAACTTGGGAAAGCACACTTGATTATACCACTAGAAGTTTTAATTTTTGCCACTCGGGACACATTGTCCTTTCCACGGTACAGCTCTACGATTCGTCCTATTTTCCACTTCATAGTGGTTTGATTATCCTCTTCCACAATCACGAATGTCCCTTCCTGAAGTTGGTCCTGCGTCTGTTTCCACTTACAGCGTTGTTGGAGTTCCCCTATGAATTCTTTACTCCACCTTTCCCAAAAATGTTGAACTAATTGTTGAATTCGTTGAAATCTTGTCAACCGGTCTTCTGGAACCAATTTTACATCCGGGGAAGGTATGGTAGTTAATAGCCTGCCAACTAGTAGGTGAGCGGGAGTTATAGAAGAAAGGTCATAAGGATCGCTTGAAACGGGAAAAAAAAGTCTGGAATTCAATATTGCCTCAACTTGCACCATCAACGTATAAAATTCATCATATACTAAGCTTGAATCACCCATGACACGCTTCAAGTGATGTTTCACCGACTTTACTCCTGCCTCCCACAATCCGCCAAAATGCGGAGAATAAGATGGTATAAAATTGAATATAATACCTAGGTCAGTAGCCTTATCTATTGTTTGCTGTTTATTTTCTTCGAAAAATTTTGATAGAACGTTTTGAGCACCTACAAATGTTGTTGCAATATCCGAATAAATTATAGAAGGTTTTCCTCTACGTGCGACAAATCTTCGTAAAGTAAAAATGAAATCATCGGTAGATAAACTAGAAACCAACTCGAGATGAATGGCGCTCGTGTTCCAAAACATACAAGCAATGACATGCAGCACATTGTAACTGTTCCACCACGACCCCTACGATTTTTTATAAATATGGACTAGTTCACACCTGTTATCTCAAATTCGGCATTTGGTTGAAGACGGTTCTCAGGAAGATTCCCCATTATTGGGGATACCCCTGTGGGTTTTAATCTAAAACAAATTATGCAGTTACGCACAACAAATCTGGTTAAATTTCGCTCATCTATGACCCAGAACTCTTCTCTTGTAGACGCTAAAAGTATTTGAGCACCACAATGGAGCAATCGCTCATGCTTATGCGCAAAAACCAGTTTAGTAAGTTTGTGTTTGGAACATAATATACAAGGATGCTTCTTTTCAAAATTGAAATCTAAATTTCTCAAGCGCGCGCCCACACGTATCAGTCCGTCTGGATCAAGAAACGGATTCAATCTTGCTAGTTTGCTCCTAGTATTGACTTGAGAGGAATTCTTTAAATTCCTTAGCTCTTGAGCAAATGAATTTAACTGTGGTAAAGAAATCAGTCTTTGTAATCCTGAATGTACTTCGCTTACAGTTGATGATTTGATCTGCCTATCAGCTTTTGATAGTTCACAATTAGTAATAAATCTTAAAACGTGAGCCATTTGCTCTATATTCACATTTGAAAATTGATCGAATTGAAATATTATTGACTCTGACACTAGTAAAGTAACCGTTTTTTCCTTCCTTTGTTTCGGTAAAGTTTCAACATTTTTGAACTAATTAGGAAATCCAGATTCGCCACCCTCTAGCCTACTGGGCCCATGCCACCACAAAGCACAATCCTTTATTAAAGATGAGGACATTCCCCGGGATACAAGATCCGCCGGGTTATCCTTTGTCGGAACATCTCGCCATTGGTAATTGTTAGTTATGTCTTGTGTTTCTGTGACTCGATTACACACGAAAGTATTTAAAGTGTTTGGTTATTTTTACAACCACCCTAGATCTATGGAGGAATCGGGCCAGAACGTGGTGCTATCTAACTTTACGTTCAAAAATTCAATCACAATTTTTGACTACCTAGCTAGCAACAATGCTCTATGCAGTTCCAAGCGCGGAATCGTTATTGCCTTTAAAGGTCGATTTTCATATAGCAGTGACGTGACAGTGCCGTGACCGGCACGTGATTTCACCGGCCGTAAAGTCACAGTGATTACTATTCATATTGGTCAGTGTTTCAGCAGTGCCGTGGCAGTGTAGTTTATAGCCAAATGGAAATATTTTCAGATGAAGAACTTCTGCAGATCGCACTGGTTTTGGACGAAGAAATGGAAGAACAAGAGAGGAACAGAAGGGGAATTTATTATTGGTGTTTGTAATTCAATTCTCCAATCATTTATTATGGTTCTAGTATAGTCACTTTATTATGTACAGATAGGCAACTCTGTTAACACGTTGTATTGTGTGTTGCATATCTAGTAGGGTATTTTTCTTAATATATCAAGGTTTAATGTTAGAGAAGATGGTCGAGAGTGTATTAAAATGGCCGTCTACTAAAAGTTAAGTTCTTGTCAGTTGTGTAATGTTTTCACGTTTTATTGAACTAATACACATCTAAGTACATGGAAATTGGTGTATTTATTTGGAAAACAACCTTAGGTTATGGGCCCAGTCTAGTTCAATAAACGGAAAGTATAGGAAGAAAAATGACGGAAAAATTGGTTAACGTAAAACCCTTCGATGGCGTCGGCTTCTCGAACTGGGAGTTTCGTGTGAAATTATTGTTAGAGCACCACGGAGTATTGGAAGTGTTAAACAGGACTCCTCCTGAAGATGCAACCGAATTATCAGTCTTCAAGAAGTCTGACACAAAAGCAAGGAATATAATTGTTCAGTGTTTGGCTGATAACATACAAACAAGGAGATAATGGATATACTTGTAGCTACGTATGTAAAACAAGGGATCTCGAGCCAAATTCAACTACAAAGGAAGCTAAGAAATATGCAGTATAACGGAAAAGAATCGCTAAATGACTTTCTAATAAGTTTTGAGAAGACAGTGCGTGATTTGAGAAGTTGTGGCGGAAACTTAGATGATAAGGAAGTAATAACACAGTTATTATCATCTTTACCTGAAAAATATCAGTCAGTGACTACGGCTATCGACATTGTTTTTGATACCAGTCCTAACGTTGTTACCTTAGAATTTGTAAAAAGCAAATTACTGTTAGAGGAAGCTCGTCAAAATAAGAATATAGAGGAAAGTGGCCCAAATGTAAGTTTTCTTGCTGGTAATGGAAGAGGAAGGTTTAACAGGAATTTTAGAGGTGGACATTTTCGAGGTCAGAGTTATAGAGGAAGGGCTGGTACTCAACAAGCACCTGGAAGTACTGGAAACTTTCCATATGCTTGCCATTCATGTGGAAAAATAGGACATAAACGCTCAGAATGTCCAGAGAATCGAAGAGGTGATTTTCGTGGAGTTTTTCATGAACGTGGACAATATCATGGTGGTTTTCAAGGTCGACTTAATGCCCAAAGTGCTCAAACTCAATCAGAGGAAGAAAATATTTCATTTTTGACAAGTTGTGAAGAAAATCAGAACTAGTATGTCAATTTATCTGAAAAGAATGAAACCCAGTTAGTGCAGTTTGTAATGGATAGTGGCGCAACTAATCATTTACAAACTTGAGTGACTTTTTGGAAAATCCTCGAAATGTATCTTACAAAATAAATGTTGCAAAACAAGGACAGATAATTATGGCAACAAAGGAAGGTCATATAAATTTAAGAACAAGTTCAGGAAAGTCTATTACAATCAAAAAGGTATGGGCATGTGAAAATTTGGCTTACAATTTAATGTCTGTAAGAAAATTGGAAGAAAATGGTTTGGCAGTGATTTTTAAGGACAAGAAGGTGTCTGTAAAGAAGAATGGTATAACAATGTTGGAAGGAAAACTAAGAGGAAACTTATATTATGTAGTTCTTGAATGCAATAATGAAAAACACAGAGCCAATGTTACAGAGGATGATAAGATGTTGAAACACAGACAAATGGGACACTCAGGAAGATACTCAGCACCAGGACTTTGTGAAACTTGTCTAAAGGGAAAGCAGATAAGAATGCCATTTGAAGATACAGCAGAAACTAGAAAAGCCACAAGAATTTTAGAAATTGTGTCATCAGATATATGTGGATCCATAAGTCCCATGACTCATGATGGAAAGAGTTATTTCATAACTTTTATAGATCATTTTTCGCATTTCTGTGTATGCTATTTATTAAGTAATAAAAGTGAAGCTGTAGGAAAATTTAGAGAGTATGTGGCAATGGTAGAAGCGAAATTTAATACAAAAATAGAGAAACTGAGATGTGACAATGGCGGTGAATATTCATCCAAAGAGTTGAGACGTTTCTGTGCAGAAAAGGGAATCACAATTCAGTATAATGTACCATATAATCCACAACAGAATGGGGTTGCAGAGCGATTCAACAGAACAATTATGGATAAAGCTCGATGCTTGATATACGACTCACCACTTGAAAAATCATTCTGGGGAGAAGCAGTAAGAACGTCAATTTATCTAATTAACCGGACAGAGACAAGAGTATTGAAAGAACATAAGACTCCAGCTGAAATTTGGTATGATGAAGCACCTAATTTGGGAAAAATTAAACGTTTTGGATGTGATGCATACAACTTGGTTCCAAAAGAAGTTAGAAAATCAAAATTGGATCCCCATTGTGAAAAGCTAATAATGATTGAGTATGCAGACAATGGATACAGGCTATGGAATGAAAAACAAAGAAAAGTAGTCCATGGAAGGAATGTTGTTTTTGAAGAGAAACAGAAGTACCAATTAAGACCAATTTATTTGCAAAATGAGGTTGAAATTGACCAGTATGAAAAGAACATAGAGGAAAATATAAAGGAAAATACTCATAATAGTGATAATGAAGTAGGAGAAGAATACCGGGAAGAAGCTCGACAGAATATAGACCAAAATGTGAGAAGAAGTTCAAGAAGAAGACATGTACCTACCTATTTGGAAGACTATGACCTAAATGAAGATCTCGATGAAGATCGTGTTAATTTGTTTGCAGCCTTGTCAGCAGGCAATTTGTTCTCTGATGTGCCACAAACTTATACAGAAGCGATTAAAAGAGATCAAGGTTGGAAGGAAGCTGTGGAGGAAGAACTTGTTGCACTGGAGGAAAATGATACATGGGAGTTTGAAGTGCCTCCAGATGGGGTAGAGGTTATTGACTCAAGATGGGTGTTTTGTGAAAAGATAGTGGACGGTAAGATGAAAAAGAAAGCTAGATTAGTTGCCCGAGGTTTCAAACAAGGTATGTTAGATGAATTTTTTTATTCTCCAGTTGCTCGAATGGCTAGTATCAGAATTCTATTGTCTTTATATGTTCAGTTTATTTGTTGTACAACTTGATGTAAAATCAGCATTTTTAAATGGCATGTTGAAAGAGCCAGTATTTATGTTACCTCCAGAAGGTCTAATTGTTAAAAACTCAAATTTAGTATGTAAACTAAATAAGGCCTTGTACGGCTTAAGACAATCACCAAAATGTTGGAATTCTGTTTTCAATCAAACTTTAATCGATTTAGGTTTTCAGAGATCTAAGAAAGATCCGTGTTTATATTTCAAGGAAAAAACATTTCTTTTGATTCATGTTGATGATTTGATAATTTTTTCTAATACTCAGGAAAATTTGCAAACTATTAAAAATAATTTATTTCAAAAATTCAAAATGAAGGAGTTTAAAACTGACACACTAACTTTCCTTGGATTAGAAATAATTAAAAATGATTATGTTGTTTATGTAAAACAGGCAAGTCTGATACAAAAGATTTTGCAGAAATTTAATATGATTGATTGTAAACCTCATGATTCACCCATGCAACCTAAATTGCAGTTAAATAACATTAATGTTTGTTTTGATAAGTTACCTTATAAAGAGCTTTTAGGTTCACTAATGTACATAATGTTAGGAACAAGACCAGATTTAAGCTTCTCGATTATGTATTTTAGCCAGTTTCAGAATTGTTACAGTACAGAACATTGGAATCATTTGAAACATACATTACGTTACTTAAAGCAAACTCAAAATTATGGTCTGAAATTTACAACAAATTGGAATTCCAATATTCAGTTATTTGCCTATGTTGATTCGGATTTTGCAAATAATGTAATGGACCGTAAAAGTGTCACAGGGTATCTCATTAAAATGAACAATAATTTAATAGAGTGGAAAACAAGAAAGCAAAGTGTAGTAGCTTTATCTAGTGCTGAATCAGAATATCTCGCTTTAGCATCTTGTGTTACAGATTGTTTATTTTTTGGACAGTTGTGCTCGGAGGTGTTAAAATATAACGTGTTTCCAATATATGTGTTTGAGGACAATAAGTCCTGCATTAAAATGGCGTCAACGTTACGAGACTAAACGAACAAAACACATTGATGTACGTCATCATTTTGTTCGCGATTGTGTCGAAAAAGAGTTAGTTCTTAAGTACATTTCTACTGAGAGTCAACAAGCAGATATGCTTACAAAGGCATTAAATACAGTAAAGTTTAAACATTTCAGAAATTGTTTGAAAGTTGAAATTTATGTTAGTCGAGAGATTTTAGTGATTGAAGAATTGAGGGGGAGTATTGGTGTTTGTTATTCAATTCTCCAATCATTTATTATGGTTCTAGTATAGTCACTTTATTATGTACAGATAGGCAACTCTGTTAACACGTTGTATTGTGTGTTGCATATCTAGTAGGGTATTTTTCTTAATATATCAAGGTTTAATGTTAGAGAAAGATGGTCGAGAGTGTATTAAAATGGCCGTCTACTAAAAGTTAAGTTCTTGTCAGTTGTGTAATGTTTTCACGTTTTATTGAACTAATACACATCTAAGTACATGGAAATTGGTGGATTTATTTGGAAAACAACCTTATTTATAACATTATACAAGGAACTGGTGGATGATGCAACAAAATTTTATGAATACTTCAGAATGTCAGAAAATTCGTTTAACTTATTATTGTGCAAGGTAGAAGTTCATTTGAAAAAGCATGACACACGCTGGAGAAAAGCTATCACAGCTAGGGAAAGGCTTGCTGTTTGTTTGAGGTAAGTGTTTGTTTTCAAGCTGATGTAGACCATGTAGACATTAATTGAAAGCACTCAAAAAATGAAAACTGTTTTATTAGAAAAATGTTGTCAAACAAATGAAAAAAAATAAATCGTGAATCTTAAACTCAGGTTTTTCCTGAATATTTTTAATGAAAGGTTTGGTAAAACTCCCTCATTGAGTTGGGTGCTGCAGTCTCCACAGTTTGATCAGTAGATGAGGTTGATTGATCCCATGAAGGCTGGTAGCTTCCTGCAGGAGAAAGTTGTCCAGTCGAACTCATGACATTAGAACCCGTTGAGGCGGCAAACTGTTGTCGGTTCAACATATTCAATTCGAATCTTTGGACAGTAGCAAAAATTTCACCTTTGGCGTAATGCCAGTCTTGTGGGGATAATTTTTTTTAAAACTGGAGCTATTCCTGTTAAAAAATCGTCAACAGGATGATGCGTTGGTGCTGGGCAGTTCATAGTTTTATTTCGTTCAACAATATACTCCATAACTGTAGCGGCTGCCGTTTTGGGGGGAGCAGTAGGCTTTGACAGCTTTCGAGTTTTTCGTGGAATGGTATCTGTTGTTGTTAATGTCAACAAATTTTGACTTTCTGATTGTTTAGTCATGGCATCGTTAACTGCTGATGCTGTAGAGTCCTCCGCTTCCTTATTTTGGTCGTCAATTTCGGATACCTCTTCACGTTCTGTTTCACCTGTGAAATCTTCGATTTTCACTTCGGACTCAATGTTTGTCGTGGTCTCCCTCTCCTCAAAGAATTTCGTCAAGAAGCTCAACTGCTCTGAATATTTATACGGCTTCACTTTTGTTGCTTTTTGACCACTCTTAGTTTTTTGTTTATTTAACGATTTTCTGAAGTTGTCCCTAATATTGGCCCACCGAGTTTTACATACAGACCCTAAAAGAAAAATAAAGCATGAGGCTTTCTTTTATCATAAACAAAATATAAAACAAAAAATGTCTCATCTCTACTGTATTTTTTTTTTCAGATATTTGGCCACTGGAGATGCACTGAACACAATTTCGTTCAGCTATCGTCTAGGACATAGTACAGTTCACAAAATTGTACGAGACACCTGCCAGATTATCACTACACATCTAATGAAAGAAATGATGCCTACTCCGACAGAGGAAATGTGGATGAAAATCGCTACTGATTTTTACAAAATGTGGAATTTTCCTAATTGTATAGGAGCTATAGATGGCAAGCACATTGTTATTCAAGCTCCTCCTAACTCCGGATCAATGTTTTTTAATTACAAAAAAACATTTTCCATAATTTTATTAGCCCTTGTAGATGCTCATTTTAATTTTATTGCTGTCGATGTAGGGGCATATGGAAAGGATAGTGATGGGGGAGTATTTGCCAAATCAAAGTTAGGAAAAGCACTTCAGCAAGAAAATTTGAATATACCAGCAAGGTCTACCATTCCTAATACAGATATCCCGGTTCCCTACGTTATTGTAGATGACGAAGCTTTTCCTCTAAAACCGTACTTGATGCGACCATATCCAGGGGATGATCTAAATGATCGGAAGCGTAACTTCAACTATCGTTTGTGTCGTGCCAGAAGGATATCAGAAAACACTTTTGGTATTTTGGTGCAAAAATTCAGGGTTTACAATAGACGAATTCAGGCCTTTCCAAAATACGTAGATAACATAATTTTGAGCACCTGCTTGCTGCACAATTTCATTAAAAAATACTACTGTCATACGTACAATTACGTTACATCGCAGGTGGATTTGAAGGGCGAGAATCGCCCAATACAAAATTTACAGTTGCACCTAGTACACCGTCTCACTTAGTAACTTCCTCCCCTACATCTTTTGAATGTCTGCGGAAACCACATACCTATGTTTGCGAAACCGCAACAAAATAGAATCTATACTATCTTGCATTGTCCGCCCGACCATTTGCAAATTGTTCAAGGATACGCCCGTTGACGCAGGTACCGACGCATCGAAGACTACACGAAACTTTGTTGTTTTTGACTCTTCGCGAATTACGTCATGGTGTGGCATATAATACGAAATATTTGGTTCGATGTGTTCTGTAACTAGTCATATGTCAGTTCTCCTCGTAATTCTGCATAACCGCAATGTACTGACGTTTTAATGACTCATTGTATTGAAATCGTTTCTTCAATTTATGAAAACGCTTTATGGCTAACTCTTTTGATTCACCGAGAGTTTGTAAGGAATCGCGGAATGGAATTGTTACCAATAATGCACCCTGTTCCGTGCATTTTGTTCTAGTTTTGAAATTCGTTTCACATGCTTGTTCTTCAAACGATAACCGCTTTGACGGTCCACATTCCTCGATTTCCCAAAATTTAGTTAAATGCTCTTGTAATTCCAAGGTTTCTGACAAATTGCATGATATATGAGTGGTACTTCGATTTCAAACCGGACCAGCCACTAACCTAACCTAACCGCGTTTTTGTAATATCGTACTTCTTGGACCGGTTTTTATTTGACCGACGCACAGAAGGTTCCATAATAAATTTGCACCAATCAGTATATCAACAGGAGAAGATTTATAGAACTGGGGATTAGCTAGCTGTGTTTTGGAATTTGAATGTCAGTTAGGTTAAATGGATATTTAGGCGTGTTCGTTGTTATATGATCGATAATAAAACACGACCACTTTGTTCTAAATAAACTGGCGAACGATTCAATAGATATCTCACATTTGAATTGTAGATTTGACACTGTTGTTTAAGCCACATACCACAATGTTCATTTTCTGTTTTTCTAATTGTAATTTTTCACAAAGTTCGGCCGTGATAAAGCTGGATTGCGAACCTGAGTCTAATAATGCGTTTGCTGTATCAGAATTCCCAAATTTATCAGGAATGTTTATCAATGCCGTTGATAATAATACTTCTTGAGATGCTGAAAATACTTGCACTTCAGAAACGTCCAACCTTTGTTTTTGTTCTTGCTTATCTTCATGCAAAATAGTATTATGTTTGAATGAACATTTTTTCCACGTACCGAAATTGTAATTTTCTATCACATGACCGGGTTTCAGACAATAGGCTCATTCAACATTTTTTTTAAATTTCATAATTCAAAAGTACTGTACTCAAATAGTCTTAACTACCAAAAAAAAATTTTTATTCACATATTTACAGCTTAAAACTAATATTTGATATCCGTGCGTGTCTAAACGAGGCGCGGCTGATTGTGACGTCACTATACGTAAGGTTGATGGGCGCCAGACAAGAGGTATTCGTTATTAGTCAACTCGGGTCAGTTTTTGTTGAGTGTTGACTATATGTATCGTGAATTTACTGTCGTTTGATTTATAATGAGCGATAAAAAGAGTTCGCAAAAGTTGCGTGGTACCAGAGTGTAGGAATACATCTATAAATGCACCGGAAAAGCTATTCATCAGTTAGCCTGCCAACCAGAAAGTAAGAAAAGCTTGGCAGCGTGCTATGCGTAGAACTGATTTTGTGTCTGATTTTTGTTCATCAACTACACATGTGTCATTCAAAAACAATTCCCTTATTAGCAGCACTATTTGAAGCCTTTCATCGCGTGGAAAGATAGTTTGCAGGTCATGGAACAGCTACCCGTGTCATTCCGACATATATATAAGAAAGTTCGATTTATCATAGATTGCTTCGAAATCTCTATACAAAAGCCGAGTGATCCAATTCTTCAGTAACTCTCTTGGTCCGACAACAAAGGCTGCAACACTATGAAATACCTCATAGCGTGTACACCTGATGGTTTAATTTCTTTCGTTTCAAATGGATTTGGTTGTAGGACTACTGATAAAATGATAGTTGAAGAGTCTGGATTTTTGGACGTACTAGAACCTGGAAACGATGTTATGGCTGACAGGGGTTTTAAGCACCTCGAAGAGCAACTTGCGGCCATAGGTAACAAATTAGTTAGACCACCATCTGTTTCATCTGGGAAAAAGAGCTCCAGACAAGAAGTTGAAGAAGCGAAGATAATTGCGAGTTTGAGGATACACGTAGAACGTGTCATCTCAAGAGTTTGAGAATTTGTGTCCTTGAACCTAATGCCCAGATTCATCCAAGTTTAGTCAAATATTTAGACTTCATAGTTCAGATTACTTGTGGGTTGATCAATGTTCAAGCTTATTTGATTAAGTAAAAATTGTGAATACTGTTGCAAAACTTTATTGCATATATTTTCAAACCAGAAATTATTAACTTCTAATAGTCTGTCAACAAGATCGCTATCGTAATCACAAAATACGATTTTTATCTGCTTTGTAGTCTCAAACTTGTGATGTGCTACAACAAAAATTGCCTTTTTCCGTCGTGTAAGAAACATCTGAATTTGCATTTGGTAAATAAATTTTGGTTTTATATTTTCCCCAGAATCTATATAATTCAAAGAGGTTTTGTTTTCTCTGTAGTTGGACATTCAATTTCAACCACAAAATTTTCGTTTATAGCATCTGGTGATGCTCCCACTAAAGGAAAATTTCGAGACAGAAAGATGCCAGCTTTTGAGAAATTCGTTGAAGTTTTTTTGGACACTATTTTCAAAACATCACTTTCTAACTTCAGTTCTCGAGACATTGCAGAAGATTTAAATAATTTTGCACCTAAAATGGTTTCTACTGAACAGCCATCCAACGTTTTGCACCTCACAACTTCATAGGCTTTCGAAACTGTTATCCGACCATATCTCATTTACTGCCATATCGTATTCTCAGATTGATCCCTGGTATCTTTCTCCACAGCTATCATTAATTGTTCTTCCATCTGTAACTTACATAATTCAAGAAAACTTTCGGAATTTTTTCGTAGTCCTGATTTGCTGAATTTCATTGCCAAGTAGTGAATAGATAGACATGAACATTTTCGCGGGGTGTAGTACCTCATAAGACTGTTATTGATATGTCGAATTTCAGCTTCACGAACATATTCTTTCAGCAATGAATCATCATTATTAGCTCTAAATTTTCCCTTTCCGAAGTCATTCGTAGTAATGAATTTCTTGTTGGAGCTGCTGATAACAAAGATTTTTTCCATTAACATAGCTTCTCTGTTGGAGAAGGCTTTTCGCCACATAAGAAAAGCCACGGCATGCTTACAGCCACCTTCAGAAGCAGGGCAATCAAGGCATTTTGATTCCTGTATACATTTTTCCTTCGTGTTTATCACACATGACACATCATAGTTTTTTCCTTATATTTTATGCTCTGGTGTAATTTTTGCCCTCAACTCACAAAACGACTGTTGGTGTTTCAGTTGTACATAACCGATGGCATTGTCTCCATAATTTTGTCTAGCCGATCTGCGAATAAAGAAAAAACATTCCAGAAAGGTGTAATAGGCCCTGAATTTATTTTTCAGCAAAACAGTTAATTTCTCAATGGATAAAAATATGGAATTTCAACTTTGGAGTTATCTACAATACCATTTTGGTTTTTAAACAAAATTATCCGATGGTAGGTATTTATCAGTTTAACCACAACTATATTGTCTTTTCATAAGGTGTAAGTATAGAAGAATACTTCTGATAAAATCTAGTGTGTTTACTTACCGTTGTAATTTTACTCATTTCATTTCACTGCTAATGAAGTCCTTATTTTTGTTGAAATAGTCCATTATCATAAATATATCCACTTCTGGTAGGTTACCAGAATCAGCTTCCATAAATCCAGCTTTCAATGCGTACATTTTAGAAAGAACAACACACTTCACCAACAGGATAAATACGAGTAACACAAGCGATGTCGCGGCTACTAGACTACGTGTGCGTATAGTGACGTCAAGCGCTGTTCTCGGTACTTTTCGACCAGCGCAACTTCAACTTGAATTATTTTAGTACAGGATAAAGCTATTGGTCTGGAATTTTTGTCAGTATATTAGGGGTCCAGACACTACAAGAAAATCCATAAAAAGGTTATAATTTTGATTGCACTGAACGACCCTATTCATACACAATTTTAGCAGTTTCACGTTCTCTATCTTTCCTTTGACTGATAATTTTAGGAAATCTCCGCAATTATATATGAAATGTGTACCGTGGCAAAATACATCAATGCCCCGTGTAACAAAAGAACGACAGACCTATTAGCACTAAATAGGGTCAAAATTAAAGTCGTAATAGGGCTCATGACTGGCCATGCGTCAGTAAAAGGGCAAAATGGGACTACAGTGGCGACCTGACATGCAGACTTTGCGATAAGGATACAGAAACAGTGACACACATACTGTGTAAATGCGAGGCGCTTGATCGCAAACGACAGTCAATTTTTGGAAAGCCTAACGGCGAACCAGTATTATAGAGTTCCCACCCTGTAAAGGACCTGTACAAACTCGTACAAATTACAAAAATACTTGAGTGGATACCGTAAACAAACGAAACATAGGCGATATACAATAAGCCAGCAGGCCTAAGTGTCACCGGAGGCAATAGCCAGACAAGCCTACAAAGGGGGTGAAGTTTTTAGTGAGTATGCCTGGAATGAAGACTCTCACAGTAGACCTTGAGATTCAAAGGCTCATAACCTCCCCATGAAGGGTTTTCTTAACCTCCGCAACTAAAAAAAGCGCAGTCAAAAACACTGGAATGTAATCCCTTTGTGGTGAATTGTGATTTGTTTTGCGGACCATGTTGTTTGAAGACTCGTTTCTCGGCATTATTTTCCATTATTTCTAATAAATCGGCTTTACTCGTTAAAAAATAAGTAAGTCTCGTGTGGAGATATTTTTGTCTAGTTTGTATTCTTCCCATTCCCGAAGAGAACAATTGTCTAGCTTACTTGTGATTATATGAATAATGAGAGTGTCCCAATAATTTACAGGTTCCTTTAATTGTTCCAAAGCCCGTAAATGTTTCGCATATGTATCTATCAAAGTTCTTAATTTTGTAGCCGATTCTTTGTGTATCGGATCTAAATTGCTTTTACGTGATTGCTAACTAATGACCGTGTATTATTGTACCTACTGCACAAAATGTCCCACGCTATTATATAATTTGTAGCTGAAAATTCTATTGAGGAGATAACCTGAGCTGCTTCTTCAACCAAGAAGGCTCTTAAATAATGAAACCTTTGTATTTCACTTAGGTCATTATTTGTATGTATCAGTGACACGAACGTATCATGAAATTCAAGCCAATTATGATATTGACCATTAAACTTAGGTAAATTTATGGTAGGTAATTTGATTGAACTAAGGTGAACCTGATTCGAGCTGCTATTAGCGTTAACTTGATTTAAACCTAACATTTGAGAACCTTGTTTAATTAACCTTTGTTTTGCTTCTGCATATGCAGAAAAGTATAATTGTTCAAAGTTATCTCTTTCTACATTTTCTGCTTCCGTATTGTCAGTAGTACATTCGATTTCTTCTTGAATTGAATCGAATTCTGCCATTATAGCCCAGTCATATTAGGGCTTTCACCTCGGAATGAAAGATAATAAGCTGCAAATTGGTATGAACCTTTGTTTTGTCATTCTAAATGTTGTCTCAAAAGTCACAATCGTTATCGTGTCCGCGTCTCAAGATATTCAAGGTCAAAGGTCACAAAAATCGGTTTTTCGCGAATATCTGGCTTCCTATCGGTTAAATGAGATTTGCATTTATTATAAAAGTTGTAGGCTATAAAATTCCCTACAACTTTTGTTTAAACTTTCTTTTCATACGACCAACCGTTTTGAAGGTAGAGCGCGAAGAGTGCACATCGTACAGTCATATACGGCCTAATGCAAGGTCAAGCGTGAGTTATGGTTATCAGTACGTTATAAAGTCAATTATTTACTTGGAAATTATAATTATTAAACAATGCCTATTATTTATGTACTAACTATTAATTATTTATATTTAATTAAAGTAAGTAACTTGATTATTTATATATAATTATTCATATTTAACTATTTAAGTATAAAATATTATTAATTCTGGATTATATATTTTAGTTTTATTTTAAGTTGAAATGATAGTAAGAGTATATATTTTACACATATTTTTATTTATTATTAAATACGGCATAATATACATTTATCAAAATGTGAGTTCAAATATCAAAAGTATCTTTGTTGATTTTAATTGTAATGAAATTGGAAATGGAAGCTAATTATCTTCTTCTTCTTCGTCGTCTTCTTCTTCTTGTCGCTCAAAAATGTTCGATTCATTGTCATCATCCTCATTATCTGTCATGTTCATCACCAAACCTTCCAGAATATCGGGATCAGTATTTTCTTCATCGGGATTACTTGGATACAGTGAAGCGTTGAGGCAAGCTTGTCCGTTGCACTGGCCGCAAGCTAAAGAACATTGTAGCCCTGATTTTCTGCATCCACAGCGGGAACCACAACCATTTTTGCAATTGCAAAATATTACGTTTAGTAGTTCGGCTGGTGCTGGAGGTAATAACGTTCGTATGGGCTCCAGGATTTCATTTTCAAGCATCCAGCCCCATTCTTGAGGTTCTAAGTCCTTCCCTAACCACGTTTGAATCTGGTAGTAGACACGTTTTATGTGTTGATGAGCTGCTACACTTGTTGGTGGAAGTGTTGACAGTTGTACAGGTTTATTTAGTTTTGTAAATTTGATGAATTGCGTGTAGCGGAAATGATCAATGTTGTCCTCAGATTTTGGAGCATTATATAATGCCAACAAGATGCGCACTCCATTTTCTAATAATGTTTGTTTTGGGCAGTTTTCTTGTTGAAATACTTCCACCAGTTTATCTAAATCAGGAATTTTTTCCAATGCTCTAGTAACAGTTTTTTTTCCTTTTTTAAATAGCGCAGAAGTCGTGTCACAGCCACTGAATGCGTGTAAAAATAAAATGTGCTTTTTAGTACGAGGATATTGGTCAAAACTTTTAGTAGAATATATTTGTGTTTTGACATTGCCTTTGCCAACTTTTTTCAAAAAAATTTCCTGATGATGTGACTGAGTACGTCCAATTAAAATAACGAGCAAATCGATATCTTCTCCTATGATGACAGCAGTCTTTTGATGTTCTGATAAGGCAATAGCTGTGTCAATGATGAGAACATCAGCATCATCTCTGGCTTGTTTTGTTGTGATATTAACAGTTTTAAATTTTTCAACAAGCATGTCGATAAATTTTTTTTTATTAGACCGATTTGATAAAAATTTTTCTTGACTGATTGGCACAACCATTGTTTCGTCAAAACAAACTTCATATGATTTTGAAAGTGCAGCAGTTCTTCTTTGTTGTTCCAGTGCTTTAATATTTTTACTATAGTCCGAATATCCGTCAAATACAACAACGATTGCTGAGCCATAATGTGTTTGTAAATATTTAATGTACTTATTTAAAATAATAGAGAAAGTATCGTCTTTGCTCCATACGACGCGATGCAGAAGAAATCCACCATCGATGATGTATGTTACATTATTTTCATCAAGATCGATAACGACAGGCATCATATTGTCATATAATGTTGCTTTCGTGGTTTTTCTCATGCCATTACTATCAAATAAAGATGTCGGATACGGGCTTAGTTCATACTGAAGATATTCTTGTAAATTACTTTCAAATTTTTTGCTTACAGTTATTCTCTGGAAAAGTAACATTGGATCTATAGAAACTTTACAATCATTAATTTTGACAGATTTGTTAATGGCTGAAAGCGGTAAAACCTTATCGACGCGTTTTAACTTTATTTCGTTGAAGTTCAAACCAGTTATCTTTACCATAGATTGCAATCCGATTTCATGGGCTCGGTGACAATTAATTTGGTCATTTCCAACGATTCCTGAAGCTAAGGATACCAACTGATTCGTATTTGGAAAGGGATTATGAAGCGTAAACCAACCAACCAGTTCATTTACATCAGTATCATCCCTTTTTATTCGTGAATCTCTAGCATCAACATGTTGGTCCACAGAATCGAAAGAAATGTTACAAAACCGTTCAATTTCTTCACAAATTGTATTCGTGGCATACATAGCATATACCCACTTACATAGAACACTTTCTTGTGTACTTCGGCCTCGAGATACTCCTCCTTCTGTCTTCATAGATTTCATCAGACTTTGCTCGATTACCATGTCTGTCCATGTACCAGAATTGAATTTTTCTGTTCGTTTTACAGTAAAGAATCCGTTTTTAAAGTTCTCAAAAGCCTGTTGATCCATTGTCTCCTCAAGTTTTAACATATCTTGAAGATACAAATGAGCTGATTTCGCATATAGGAAATGACCACCAGCATGAAAATAGGGCAGCATTTTTCGCACTGCATCCAAATGTTCTTGAAAAAGTCCCAGCCTTTCAGCGCGAATGAAATCTAGGGCTATTGATATCATTTCAAAATATTGCACCCATAACTGTGCCGTGGGACCTCGAGCTTTTAATTCTTTTAGTTTATCCTGAAATTGATCAATTAACGAGTTGGAGCTGCTCGTACATCCTTCAACATCTTCGTAGGAAACATCGCGACTAGTTATCTGTTCAATTAACTCATCTAACACACAATTTTCAATTTTCATCTCTTCAAAAATCTTTATTGATAATGCAAGTCGTAATAATATATGGCCTCTGATACTTCTTGCATAAGCGTGACCATTCAACATTTTGTCGACCGAATTTGTAGCATATATTTTACTTAAATCTTCCTTGAGACCACTACCGTCCATTACATGTCCTATGCATCCAAGAAAAGACATGAGCATATGAAATCCTCCAAGTTTGACAACTGTTTTAGACAAGTCTGAGTTTGCATCTGACGCAGCAACCATTTCACGTGCTTTTGAGTACAGGGGCTGATCAAATGTAATTATGCACGTTTTTTGTTGATGTGACTTGGCAATATTTATAGCACTATGTAAAGTTGTATAAATTGTGTCTAAATTACTGGCAGGATGATCAATGAAAGGTAGAAATATAACCTGAGAAGTTGAAAAATTTTGATTATTTTTCGTAAGTTGTTGAAGATAGCCATTCCACCCTGGCAACGGTGAAAGATTCTTCCATTTTCCGTATAACCACAACAAATCAACTGCATTAAATTTTTTTTCAATCAGTACTTGATCATCATGTAGATTTTGGACTTGAATCTTGCTGTACCCAGGTACAACTGGCTTTTCATATGCTAAAAGAGATACATGTGATATTGCTGCTAACTCTTTTGCACTCGGTTTAGTTGTACATTTTTTTATGCGATCATCATAAATTACAGCATCTTTCGGAGTAATTATTCTTATCATTCCCACAACGTGAAGAGTATTATTACCGTCAAGAGTACTGACATTAATATCTGCATTGTCTCCAACATATTGTACCAACGCACCAGACTCTGATGGTAAAATACGAGGTTGTGGATGGTAAACTGCTGAAACTTCATACTGTATGGTATTACTATATGATGCAGCAAATCCTAAAGATGATAAAACATCCAACAATTTTTTAGACCCATATCTTCTGTGAAGAAATACGGAAAGGCCCAACAGTAGCTGTGATGAAAATGAACGTTCTCGTATCGAAGCCATTATTGCGTGGCTAATAGATGTGCATTTCGTTTTTAAATGATCTACTTGTCCTTTTCTATTTTTTAATATAATTTCTTCCAAAAAATGTGATAATGTTTTTGGTATTTCTTCATTAATACAATCTAGCATTTTATTCGGAGGTGGATACGTTTTTGTTTCAACTACAGATGATCTGATGTCTTCCCTAATAATAGCCGCAGCAGCTTCTACAATCCGTAGACGTTCTTCTACAGGAGTACTTTTTTTATTTTCGTACCAAGCTTTTGATAATACGTTAAGCTGTGTATCACGGAAAGATATAATTGTAAATGATCCAATTTTTTTTGTGATTATTATATCAGTTAAATACTTTTGTTGTAATTTTGTAATAATTGTCTTATCGTCAGGTATGTATTCCGTAGGGACATCTTTAAGTTCTTTCAAAGTAAATTGAGAATCTTCATTATTTTCTATATAATAAAAAATCTCCTTCATTGCTTGAGTGACTTGATCATCTTGGCGAGGCTTTTTATCTGCAGATGGTACTCGGGTTAAAAAGTTGGTATAGCAAATAGTATGATACTTTGCTTCAGCAGCGATCAAATCATACTCGTAATATATACGTTCCTTTACTAATTCTCCTAAGGAATCGTTTCGTTCTTCTGCTCTCTTAATTACGTTGTCTTTGAATGCAAGAGTACTTACATTACTTATTGTCCGTCTATACTTTAATTTTTTTTTCTTTTCTGCTATTTCATCAGCTTCTTGGCCACAAAATAAGCATAACTTTCCAAAATCAAAGACTTCATTTCGTTTTTTACGAGGTGCACTTGACGTTGAAGGTTCACTCTCATCTGTGCGTCGTTTTGATGCAATAATAACATTTTTACTCGTGTACACTTTTCGACACTCGGAATGCACATTTACAGAACTTAAAGTATTTAAATAGTCTATATGTCCATCATTTCTTTCAATACTTGCAGTTTTTAAAGTTTGTAAACCACGTACGACATTCACAGAAACACCTTCTGAAAGTTTCTTATCACATATAAAACACAAATCAGCCATAGCTCTTAAAACCGTACGTCCGTAGTTGCAACGGTACAATTTCAAACTAACGAATAATCTTTACAAAGTGGAGAGAGTGGCCTTGAATACTATAGAACATCTGTCCCGGCAATGAATAGAAAAGGGCATAGGGTAGGGACAAGTATTTCCAGGTATATAAGTATTGAGAAATTTACGCGTTTTAAAGAAAAGATATATAATGTCGTGTTAACTTAAAATAAAACTAAAATATATAATCCAGAATTAATAATATTTTATACTTAAATAGTTAAATATGAATAATTATATATAAATAATCAAGTTACTTACTTTAATTAAATATAAATAATTAATAGTTAGTACATAAATAATAGGCATTGTTTAATAATTATAATTTCCAAGTAAATAATTGACTTTATAACGTACTGATAACCATAACTCACGCTTGACCTTGCATTAGGCCGTATATGACTGTACGATGTGCACTCTTCGCGCTCTACCTTCAAACCGGTTGGTCGTATGAAAAAAAAGTTTAAACAAAAGTTGTAGGGAATTTTATAGCCTACAACTTTTATAATAAATGCAAATCTCATTTAACCGATAGGAAGCCAGATATTCGCGAAAAACCGATTTTTGTGACCTTTGACCTTGAATATCTTGAGACGCGGACACGATAACGATTGTGACTTTTGAGACAACATTTAGAATGACAAAACAAAGGTTCATACAAATTTGCAGCTTATTATCTTTCATTCCGAGGTTGACCCCTTTTTTTACCTAATATGACTGGGCTATTAATTGTTCAATATGATTGATTCGCTGTTCTACTTCGGTTATTTGAACATCACTCAAAGCTGTGTCAGAAGTCTTTAATTTTTTTATCAAATTTGAGAACGTTTTAACTCGTTTTCTTATTAATGCTGTTAAATCAGTCATTATTGAGAACGCTAAGTAATATAAGTGCCAAGTTGACGACAATATGAATAAGACAAGGTGAATGTGAAAAGCTAGAAGGTTGCCCTCGCCGCTTGAATTCGTATGTGTATGCTGGCCCAACCTGATGTGTGGACCTCCAACTTTTCTGTTCGGTACGTTCCCGCCTCACTGCTACACTGGTCGACTAGATAAGCGATCGGTGTATGTTGGAAAACGCCGGCTGCGTCTGGTCTATTCTACGAATTGCCGTTGACTGCACAATATCACTTATTTATTAGAATATTAATCCGTATCGATGGACCAATTTATGTTGACTTTTCTTCAGTGGACTCAGCGATCGGTGTGTATGTTGAAAAAAGGCGGCTGCGTCAGGTCTATTCTGCGGATTGCCGTTGACTGTTTGCACAATATCATTTATTTACTAGAATATTGATCGATGTCGATGGACCAATTTGTGTTGACTTGTCTTCAGTGGACTGTATAATAGTGTTGATTCTTGTTGCTTATAAATTCATTTTGATAATTCCAACATTTATTGAAATGATATAATACAGAACGAAAATTGCGAATGCTAAGCGTAAGGTCAGGTGGGGTAAGTGTGTAGCGGAATATTAAAAGTTCCTATATTTCCAAATCGCATTTTCAGACCATTTAAAATTTGAAACTAATATTTCAAAACAATATTTTAATGTGTATTACCTACAAATATTTCACATTATAACTTTCCACGATAATCACGTCGCTCTATTTTTCACTTTTTTCAAAACTATGTCCGTAGTACACACTTCCCACTTTACATGGGGGAAGTGTGTACACGATTTAATTTTTAGCTAAGAATCAATAGGAATAGAATGTGGGGCAAGTGTGTAAAAGTAGAATGTGCAATCTTCCGTTAGCTATTTAAATATTTCAAATAATGGTAATACTTTCGTAGTTACAAACTTTTTTATTATTGAATTAACAATGAAGATGGCCTATGCTAGGTGAATAAACAACTTAAACAACTTATTCAATATTATAATTAGTAAAAGTAACACTGAAACGGTGCAATCCCCTTTTGGTGTCCACTGGTTCAGGAAGAAGCATGACAATATCCTCTGTTCCAACAAAACTTCTTTCTTCTGGATCTGCCCATATAAATGAGCTAGATGCAGACACATCTAACGACTTCACCTTTCGTGTGAACTTGATTTCAACTTCATTGTCTGCTTTGTTTACTGAGATGATTTGGCCAATATAATGTTTACGTGATTTCTTAGTAGAACAAACCACCAATACCCAGTCATTTACATCTGCATTTGTTCCTCCTTTGTTTATTTGATTCACAAACTCTTTCAAGTCTTGTTCTTCTCTAAACTCTTCATCAATATCATGGTCAGAATCCTCATAGCTTACTTCTTCCTCTCCTTCTTCAGATGATATTTCATCGGAGTCCACAATTGCGGGAACCTTTTTTGTCTTTGCGGGCTTCTTAATTTGTTTTTCTTTTAGACGCTTAGGGGTCTTCTTAGTTTCTTTTTCTTGTAGACGCTTAAGTACTTCTGGAGTAGTTATTATTTCTGCACCAGTGGCAACTTTTCTCTTCTTTTTTTTGTATCTGTATGTTGGTGTTGTTTCACCATGTCTAATAACAGTTCTTGGAATGATACCTGAGGCTCATTTGAGCTGCCAGCAACTGACGGTTCTTCAAGTTGTCCATTATGTTCGTTCTGTTATGCTATCTCTTCCGCCTCCTGCTGTGGTTCTTGAAGATGCGGTTCCCTTTTTTCCCACAATTTTCACCTTGGAAGGATCAAGACAAAATCCAGATTCATCCAAGTTCCAGATAAATTGTGGTTTATCTCTCAAATCCAAGTCCTTTAGGGTCTTCTCCAGTAATTGAAAATATTCACCAATAATAAATGGGTCCATACACTTCTTTCGAGAAAATTCAACCGACTGGGGTTTTTTAATAGATAAACCATGCCGCTTCGTAAATCCCAAAAACCAGTCTTCACCGGGCACACCATGTTTAAAAGGCGTTTTGAGTTTATTGCGTACAACATAATTACCTACAATCCTTAAGACTTCGGTACGACTCAAGCCCCAACCCCATTTTTCCATGGTTGTGATGCCCTCCACTAATTGCAGTTCCATCTCCAATGGAATAGCCATACTCCGGCCCTGGGTGTTACTTTTTTGGCCCCTAGTCCCCTTATGTGATAGTTTACTGTCATCTTGGGTATCTTATATTTTTGACTAGCTTTATAGCCGGTGATTCGTCCACTCCTAACCTCTTCCACTGCCAGTTTTAAATCTCCTTTAGAATAAGATTTCGCCCTATCACTTTTTCTGACATACGTTCTGCCCATTTTGGATTGATCACTATTGGAAACGCCAATTGCTGTAACAAACAACATGTTCAGACGATAATAATATTGGTAATTGGGGAAAGTGTGTATTATTACACAGTTAGCCGCATCAACAAATATTTAGAAAGAACTATCCTCGGATTAAAATACCTTCATAATGTTGTAAATAAACTATTTCTTACCTCTGCATAAAAAAAGATATTAAAATCCAACACAAAACGCCGATGATACTTGATTGTAAAATGCACGCCCCGCATGAAATGCGCACTCAACGGTAGGTTCAAACAGAATGACATTTTCTGGATAAATTAAAGCGAAGAGATTTTCGGTTTCATCTGACCTTGGAAGCATCTACACTCTTCTCTATTGAGCCATAGATGGGGCGCTAGTATACTAATCATATAAAGAAATATCTTGACTTTACACACTTACCCCGAATACACACTTACCCCACCTGACCTTAAACTGTCTCTTCGACGTCTTTTTACTACACTGTCTTTCTCCCTTCCTTCTCTTCTTTCTTCCACTTCCGTCGTGGCGGCAAACACTCTAGTTCAAATTTAAACTGAATCCCCAACACATCGTAATAGATTTTCTGCTTCTCAACAGAGGGAGCAACTAAAATTAAAATTTGGATGGAACTGTCCGTTACTCCGTTATATTCCATTTTTACAGTTAAAAACAAGAAGTTTTACTTTGTTAAATATCACTTTATTTAAAAGAACGTTGATTGCAATTTCGAACTTTAAAGCTCATTATCAAAACACAATTGTACGAACTGTAATGTTCGAAATTGAAATCAGCGTTCTTTTAAATAAAGTGATATTTAACAAAGTGGAACTCCTTGTTTTTATCTGTAAAATTGAGGTTTTTGCCAATTGGTGTATTCCACAGAACAATCTTAATTTAGTTTATAGTTGTTCTGTGATTCTGCCCCTGGGAAGTAGTGATGGCTGATATTAATGAAAATATCGATCCTGAATATCGTATAGTTGAAAGAAATATCGATTTGAAAATATATTGATAAAAAGTATTGCGATATCGATACTATATTTATAAGTAACCACATAAACGTTACAAAGTCAAATTTTTAAAGACAATACCTAAATAAATATCAACAAAACAAATATTGCACATGACCATTAAATAAGTCATGTGAATTGAAAAAATATAAACATTAAATAACAAGAACTAAATACATCTAGGGCAAATGCCAATCACATAGGTCCAGTGAAGTCAAAAAAAGCTTTGGCAAAAGTTTTTCAGTTAATTGATTTCGACTTTGGGTTATTATATTTCCCGGTTTCGAAAAGATGATGGAGCAGAAGTTCCAATAATTGAGAAATATTTATTACCCACATGTTTTAGACTCTGGCTCCACCATCGTTCCAATATTCTAATGGATCAGAATTTAACGAATGATGAAGTTGATTTACATATGTTTTAATATCGATATGCAAATTACCCTAGAAGTAGTGACATTCATAAATTGTTCACTGACTGTTTAGGCATTTTTCATGAAATTTCCATAAAGAAGTTGAAGACTTCAGAAAGACCAGGTGTCATCTATTTCTGCTACATCTTCTTAGTTGATTAATTTTATTAATTAGTGAGGTACAGGCCATGGCATTTTTAAAGTGTAGCTTTTGGAAACGTGGGTCTAATATAGTCGATATACCTAACATTGTCGATTGTTATCACCCCAAAACGCTTCTCAATTTTATTAAGTACACTTATAAAATATTCGGACATCTTCTGTTTAGAGGAAAAAGGCTAGTTCTTGTTTTAAACATTTAATAATGGGAACTATTTTACTGCTTGCTAAATATTTTTCACCACAAATTTCTTTCGATAATTGCTCGATGGGTGCTAAAATATGCAACAACACTTCTTCTGCAAGCTCCATTTTAGAAGCATCCGCCATTGCAAGGGACTTGGGAGTTTTTATTAAAATGGGAGCTATATACTGGTACAATTTTACGAAAGTTCCAACATGTAATAGTTGGAGTTCCATCTTGTGGGGACTAGCTGAATCAATTTTAGAACGTTCTCAGGGGGTTGAAATTTCTTCATTTCGCCTGCCATTAAAAAGCTTTGTTTGAAATGTGTCGTATTTGCTATATATATAACCTTTGTCCCGAAATTTTTTATTGCTTGCACATTGTCAATAATTTTAGTGGCAACCAAATCCGATGTATGTGCAAAACATGGCGAATGTTTAGTTTTGGTGAATTCTTTCATAACATTTTTAGCGTTATCACAACAATTCCTTTCACGTTTTCTAAGAAAATATTCCATTGTCATAATGTCTCTCAAAGAGTCCTCCAAATATTCTTATGTATCCCGTTCACATAATTCTTTCCACCGATTGTCACACTACGTAAGAGATCTGCATAAAAATGACATGTCGCACCTAAAAAACTTTTCGTTGTCATTATCTCGGTCCAAACATCAGTTTCAATTGTCACATTGTGAACTGCTAATAACGTGGTTATAATAAGGCTAGACAGAACATCATATTTTTTTATGTTTTATGCAGAAGTCTTCGACATTTGAACATGTACTTATACTCATATTCATAGTGGTTCTAGATGAAGGTGAAGATGAAATTGTATTTGTCACATCCACATCTTATTCAGAGGTATAAAGATCAACTATGTCTGCTATAAAGAATAAATTCTGTGGATGTGATACAATATAATGTATATGTGCTAATTTATTACCTATAATAACGGTCCAGGTTGTGTCTCAGATTCAGAACTCAAAAGTACGCGATGATGTCGACGTTTTAAATGTCTTCAACATTTGTTGAGGTACCTATACTTTTTACTCTGCTGTTACACATTTTGCATTGTCCACCATCTTTTATTAGTAAACTTGGCTTTTACTTTAACAACAAAATATTTTAGGAAAAAGGGATGAGGGTCCATAAAATGTTCAGGTGAAAAAAGTTGGGGAACTGTCGTGTTACTGGGAAACAATGTCCAAATTAATTCAATATAACATGAAGTATCATGTTCAAGTTTAAAAGAAATTAAAACTAGATATAGGCCCTAAAAACAAAGTAGTACTACGTTTTATAACTAGTAATTCAAAGTTTGTTTGAAAAACTTATTTCATTACCAACAAAGAGGATCGGCTGGTCAATTGCCTGCCAATAATATGACAGTTAAGAAAAAGTCAAAACATACAAAAAATATACTAAAAGTCAGTGTTCTTGAAATCACTACTCTGAATGTGTAAGATTGTTGAAATACTGTTGTCCTTCCTCGGAACAACATTTTTGGGAAGGTGCAAGTATCGGGACATTGGCAGTTTTCGGTTTACTACTTTGGTGGTAGTACGAAACAACTTTCTCTTAAATACTGTTGTTTGTAATGTAATAATAGAGATTATTCCATTAGATTCCATATATTTAATAATTCTATAATTTCCTGTAGTTTCTTAGATCGGTACCGTGATCTAGGTACGCTACCGATACAGTAATAGTAAATAGGAATGTTGAGATAATGAATACGCAACATACACATTAGGTCAACAAGGTGAGAAGTCAATGTCAACCTTCGTAAGAAGACAAGGCTCCACCTTGACGCTTTGTATATAGTTAACGAAAGTACTTAGGAAAAGTTAGTATAATAGAGTATAATGTAATATAATGAAGTATTCAGAGTATGACTAAAGATCATGCCAATATACTGTGTAAATCTACGATTGTTGATAGTGCAAGTTATCTAGATGTAGGAGTGTTTAAATAAACCATAACCAATCACCGAGTTATTCCTACACTACTCATACTACGGACCCAAAGAACCTGAACACTACATAGCGATCTCTGCCAAACCATACTAAGGAACCTGAACACCACACATTAACAGACATTTCTCTAACGGGTCGACTTTTAAAGGGACATTTTTTCAAATAAATGTTAGAAAGGAACTTGGTCCAAGCTTTAAAAACTGTTTGATCTTCACATGAAACAACCTTAAATGGTGAAGGTTTTGATCTAGCAGCTTCTACAGCAGTGTTCCATTCATTTGGTAGCTTGACTAGAGTTTTCTGGTTGATTAAACCCATATTCTTGTCACATTCTAGATAATAATGTCTCCGAATAGGAAACACGAATTTTATTGATTTGAGTGAGTGTAAAATGATCAATGTAATGGATCAGATGAACAAGTGTATAGTTCTTGTTCTGACCCCCCAAGGATCACAAAAAATGGTCAGTTCTTTTACCTGATGGTCCAAATGGATGAAAACAAAATCAAAGAGTACCGATGAAACATCATCTGATCCTTTTCGCCCACATATTTCCGGGTATGTGTAAAAATAGCTTCTGAGGTGGATAGTATATGAATGTTGAACATAAAGAAAGTTAACTGCCGACGGTAATATACATCGTTGATTTCTATCTTCGGAACTGGAAGGTTTAAGTCCATTGCAACTGACTCTTTTTCTGGATTCTATTGTGCAGCTCTTTTTCGATCATAAACCATTTTCGCTTTGCGTAAATGTAACTCCTTGTTTGTTTGCAACGATTTCAATCCCTCATTTAACTGCTTGTACATTTCCAAATCGGGATGAGTTTTTTTTTTATTTTATCGTTTAGTGCATCGATTTGAACCTTAACCTCATTGTAAAAGCTGCAAGTGTTACTGCGAGGGTACCCGAAGGACATGTTGAATTTACTCCTCCCCACCGGTCGGTAAGTAGCTTCAGGTTCCTAAATCGTGTGCCCTAAGTATTCTAATTGAACCCAGAATGACTGCCTTTTGCATCCGGTATATCAAGGTCTGCGCCGAGTTCTTACAAGCCGGAATGATCTTACAGTTCGAACGCAGCGAATACCGAATTCCGCCCAAAACACCGATGATCAGAACCACTAATACGACCTTGTGGCCTGGGTATAGCGTGCGGAGCTCGAATAGGAGATCTTGATATTTTGTTCATTTCTCCTCCTCTTTCAAGACTATGTTCTTCTCTGCTGGCGCAGAGAATTTGATGACATACTGTTATAAAAGGCTAATGACTTGAGAAGATAAAGCTTTATTCAACAAAATCTTGCATACAGTTTTGACAATAAATAAACTGACATTGACAAGACTTCAAGCATAACAATATAAATTAACAAACTGGTAAATCACTACATAGTATAAAACAAAGTCGCTTTCTCTGTCCCTATATCCCTATGTATGCTTAAATCTTTAAAACTACGCAACAGATTTTGATGCGGTTTTTTTTGGTAGATAGAGTGATGGAAGAGGAAGGTTTATATGTATAATAACATCCATTAAATAGTGGAGAAATACTGTAATTTTTGAGGTTTCTAATGTGATGTAAATAATTACATTTTTTCCGCTTACATTGCAAACGCAGGCTGAACCCTACGAGATATATCAAAATAATGTACTAAGTATTGTAAACATTGAAAAGGTCTACAGAAAACTTCGCGATGGTATATGTGTATCTCTTATGGTTATCCCACAATACCATTTTTTTGTCATTTACTTTTTACGACAAATAATGGCTAATTTTCGAAGCGATTTTAACCAATACAGCATTAATCCTTGTCCAATTAAATACCTTAAATACATTGTTGATTTAATATAGATCTATATGGCCCTTTACAGCATATGATTTAAATGAATATTTTCGAAGATATTACAGATTTAAAAATTGCGGGACGTAGCGGTCGCGGCGGTACCGGCCGGAGCGGGCCGCTATGTTTTTATATACAACGTTCACAGTTTTTTTGTAGTGTACTTAGGATCAGCATTGCACCTGTGCGAAGCCGGGGCGGGTCGCTAGTAACATATAAACAATATCATAATCAATATCACAACACATACATAGTCTTGCTTAGTTTATCGAGGAGGAAAACGTGAGGCCTATTTGCTTGTATGGACCTGACGGTCGGAAACGGGTAATTCCAGTAGATCTGGAATTTTTCGTTTCCGATAACGGACTCAATATCTCCTGCCATGTAAGGCAGCACCGGCTCTTGGTCTATTCCGTACGAGTGCCTTAGATGGTAATACAGCACCCGTAGAGCCGCATTATGGCGATGGGTGTACGCCGAGGTCGCTTTTGCCGGGCATGCCTACAGCAAGTGGCTTTTCGACAGGTCCTGCAGCTGACATCAGGGCCTACACACCCATCACATTGCGGCGATACACCAATGTGTTAATTACGCCATCTTGGCAAGCTGCGGTAAATCCCTCAGTCTCGGATGCAAGCCCCGGCCGAAGGTCAGCCTAGTTGACAAGTCGAGCGTTTCGATGTTTCGATAGAAAACACCGTGTATCGGCTTGTCAACATGCCGCCTGAGCATAAGATCTTGCTCAAAATTCGAGAACAAGTTCTTCCGCAGCTTTTTGTGCTGCCTTAACGATAAATGCCCTCACTCCGGCCAATTCGTGACTTTTAACAAGGCACAGAAGGGGGTACGAACTACAAGAAATTATTTACTAGCATAAATATTTATAAAGATCAGTTCAGTAAAATGGTATTACATATCCATGATATTTTAATCATTTTTGAAACAAACTGATATCTTATTTTATGGATATTTTCTGTATATACCGTAACATGGGGTGAAATTGATAGTTTTTTTCCAGAATAAGTGGAATATT
Organism: Endomychus coccineus; assembly: GCA_958510875.1. Lineage (NCBI taxonomy): Eukaryota > Metazoa > Arthropoda > Insecta > Coleoptera > Endomychidae > Endomychus > Endomychus coccineus. Next base: position 114,963,253 of record OY294069.1, read on the forward strand.
TGGTCGGCAACAATAACTTTGCTGATGAAAAAAATACTCAACGCCACCTTCCACCTTGTAACACGCATTTCATAACTTTCCATGTGTTGAATTATTTTCAAAATCCAAGAAAAAAATAAAATGTGTGCTATCAAAAAGCCATATTTATTTTGGGGTGACTTTGATAAGCAGTTTGAAAGTGCATTAATCACAAGCATACAGTTACACAAAACATCAATGCCACCCTTATTAAATTTGGGTAAGCAGATTTTTCTTATCAACTTTATCCATTGTGGGGTCACATTGATACTTATGTGAAACACACGTATTATCAAAGCCACCCCCAGGAAAATCATCCCGTAATCAGTAAATAACGACAATTAATTGTTCTCATAGATGTATTAACAATAAACAAAACAGAGTTCTTTGTATATATATTCCAAAGTTGAAAAACATAAAAATGAATGCATATTCCACATTAAACAAAAAAAAATTGTTATTTAATACTCAAAAACATCTACAGGCTTAGCAAAAACATCTCTTGTTACGTTCACTAGTGCTCTGAACAGAAGGCCGTGGTAGCATAGCAATGATGTCCTCCAGATTGACTTTGAATAAGTCATTCTCAGGAACTTTAGTCAGTTTTGAGGTGTCGATAGACTTCAACCCTACCACATTATACTCATTGCCATCGAGTTTTTCTTTTACCATTGACACAAATCGGTAGGAGACAGAGCTTCTTTTCCCTGACTTGACACGCACCAAGATAAATGAGCCCGATATAATACCATCGGTATCGACTGCAGTGTATTCTATTTCTTCTCCTTGTTCATTAGGGGCATCACCATTATCTGTAGGAGAATTGGATAACTCCAGATCAACTTCTGAATCAGACGATGATTGGTCCTGAGGCATAGACACACTTTTTCCGGCAACAACGTTTAAGCGCTTCTTTTTCCGTGATGGTTCTCTAGCAGGAGTGTTGATATAACGTTTGCCTTTCAAAAATTCGACAAGGGTATTTTCATAGTCATTTCTAAAGGCATTGATATCTTCAGAAACAGGTATTTTTTCCAGTACTCTGTTAGGTACGAGCGGAGATATTCCCGTCGCTTCGAAACCGCTGATTAAATCATGTTTTATAGCCTCGTCTCCATGAATTTCTGCCTCGTTCATTTTAATGAGAGCATCTCTCAGTAATGCTGGGAATTCTTCTTTCCGCAATGATGCTGCCTTGCTGTTTGCCATTTTCCATTTTAACAATGTAGATCGCCAAGCAGTTTTGGGCGGTCTAAAAAACACACATCTAACGGTTGTGTTAGATGTGTGGAATTCGGAGGCAGACATAAGAATGTTATATCATTTTGTCAGTGAAGTGTGCAGAAAGATTGTCTCCTATAAGAACTTTCTTTCCTGGAAGCCTAGTGGCATGTGGAAGGAATGTTGAAGAAAACCAATCTGTAAAGCAACTTGCTTCTATCCACCCACTTTTGGTTCTATTGTAACGAGACCCAGAGCTGCAACAACGGTCGTCGCAACAAGGATTACTTTTAGGCCCATTTTCAGTCCAGCGATCCCACATGTGCTCAGACTTATAAATTACATAGGGGGGCAACAGGACACCTGAAGCTGATCCGCAAAACATAATGGAGGTATCTGATTTGCTATGATTTATAATATTCTCCGGATATTTCTTACCCAGCTTATACAGAAACCGCTTCCGCCCTGGATCATCTGCCATATTTGTCTCATCATAGTTAAAGATGTTTGACGCAGGTACATTCTCTACAGATTTTGCCAAATGGGCAAAATTCACTGTTTCAATCCAACTTCAGCTTGGAAAATTGTGTATGATTTTATTATGATGTCGTTAATTTCTTATTCTGACGCCACTGACTAAACACGAGTAAAATATAAACAACGAAACACTGACTTCAAGCCGCCGTTATGATAACTACGCCGAACACTGATTGCACAAAGTTACAGTTGCTAGGATGTTGGCCGATTACGTTTGGCGCTAAATTTGAACAGTTGAACAAACAATTCTGTCATTATCAAAGTCACACCACAAAATCAATTTCACCCCATATTACGGTACATACTATATATGTATTATATTCTAATATTTGATATTGTTTTTTAACGGGTTCAATATTTTTTATATAGTTAAATATATTTAAATATATACATAATCATGTGTCATGAAAAAACAGTTTATATATTATTTCGAAAATCTAACACAAAACTCGCATGCAATATTATGTCGAAAAAATGATGATATGAAATCATTAATAACAAAAGAATTACATGTTTTCTTATTTGTAATATTCTTTTACTTAACGATTCGATAATGATGTAAAGTTTTAATTTATACCTAAAATTATAATAATTATCAATGATGATAACAGAATGCGTAAGGTAATCCCAGTTTGTATTTGGAGCTAATGTACCTGCACCTAACTATATAGGGTATTTTCGTTCAGCAGTTGGCGCGTGTTATATTGTCACTACTGCTTTTGACAGAATATACGTGCGATATTTTCGCAGTTTATTAGCATTACACTTAACAGTTTCACGCTTCCACTGATGATTAGCACAGCTTATGGTAAATAGTGCAATTAGTGTTTAAAGTGTTTAGTGTATGTAAATTTGTGTTCGAAACATTCGACAGCTACAAGTAAATTCACTATGATGGGGTGATTGAAAAGTAGTAACAGTAGAAAACGTCAACATTTTTAAGATCATTTCGAAGAAAAATAAAGAAGGAAACAGAACTAGATATGTTTTGTTTGGAAACCTCATGAGTAAATGTAGTTAATTTTAATGATATGTAGCCTACAACTGCATCATCCAAACAAAATTTGCAATTCGGAGGTATCATCGAGAGTATCACTAACGATTTTGCAACAGACCACTGCTTTACTCGTATATGTGAGCCAATCCATTCAATTTCTGAAAATGATGTTATCAATTTCGATGCAGAACGTCAAAACTTGGCTTCTTGCAGTACAACAAATTTATTTTCTGAATATTTCTATCCCGAACATCAACAAGTAAATCCACCTTCTTTGACCAGTATGCCCGACAAGAATACTTTTTGTCTGATCTATCAAAATGGGCCATCGAAGAGAACATATCCCACTCTTCCTTTCCAAAACTGTCAAACTTGTTAGATAATCACTTTCCACATATAGTCCAGTCATCCTGGCAAAAATGTGGGTCCAAAAAATTTCAATGGACTTTTTCAACGTATAACGGGGTACTTTGGTGCGCTAAACACGATGGTATTTTCCAAATTGAGCTACCGGGTACGGAACATGCCGCAAATCGCCGATTTATGGCCATTTTTTGCCCATTTTCGGGTTTTTCGAAGATATAACCAAATCTATGCATTTTTATGAAAATAGTCAGGAGAGCAAAGTTGTTGTGCTTATGAACACTCATCATCTGGTTCTTAGAACTCAAAATATGGCCATTTTAATGTGGCAAAAATGGTCATTTTTGCATTTTTCGAAGATATGGCCGAATCTATGCATTTTTATAAAAATAGTCAGGGGAGCAAAGTTGTAGTAGTCTAAAGTACCCGAAATCTGGTCCAAACTAGATGGAGCTAGCGGTCATGAAACTCAAGATATGGCCGTTTTAGCGTCAAAAAAATTATAACTATTTGTCTTTTTTTCACAATAGGACAAAACCTGCGTATTTTTATGCATATAGTCAGAGGAACACATTTATAGTAGTCAAAAATACCAGTAATCTGGTCCAAACTAGATGGCGCTAGCGGTCATGAAACTCAAAATATGGCCGTTTTAGCGTCAAAAAAATAATAACTGTAGATGATATCTAGCTCCTATACCAGTCATTTTCTTCTCATGAAGTCTCGCTTTTAATTCAGAATCAATAAATATATATTATATGTATCGTTTCATTGTTTGATTTTGCCATATCAACATCTTGGCCATCTTTTACTGATTCGTCATCTGGTGGCCAGCATAATTCTAAATTTTCAAATATTTCTAGACACCTTTCATGTACAACCTTTGTTCGACCATCCTCAATAAACGCTTGGCTCGTATGAACTTGTAGTTTGCGTTCAATTGATGATGATGTAATAGCCGCTAACTTAACACATGTCCGTATTGCACAGACCTCAGCCTGGAGAACGGTTGCGTGGCCACATAGGGGAACTGGAATCTCCCTTCTGGGTGTACACGAGTGGACTCCGACTCCGCTATATTCGCCAGTCTTAGACCCGTCCGTGAACCATACGAGTCCCCCTGGCGGAATCGGCCCAGAGTCCTTGTTCTCCCAGTCCATCCTCTGGGTTATGAGGACGTCTGGTGTTTGAAACCTGACAGTCGGAGTATCGGGCAGTTGTCAGCTGCCCAATCCCAGATTTTGCCATGACTGCGAGGCACAGATGCACCGACCCATTGGCCCAGACCAGTTAGCCGATACGCCGCACCCAAGGCCAATGTTTTGATGTGGAACTTTAGAGGGACGTTCCCCACCAGAACCTCCAGAGCCCTGGTGGGGTCGGTCCTCATCTCGTTGAGCCTTGTCCAGCGCCAGACGGGACAGAATCGCTAACTATCGCACTCCTTCGCATTATAATCTTGGTTCACAGAAAAACAACCAACCACCTAAGCTGAGAAATTCAAATCAAGTTAAGGACTCCAACTCGGGATTTGTCTGATATCAATGATCGAAGGAAGTGACTGGACAACCTGCCGGTCCTAAGCCGTTGCTGCACAACCTACCTACTTATCACCTTCGTACATGCAATTAGACTGGCGTCTGTGTATACAACCTAGTATCTCCGAAAATATCAAAATTTTAAAAAATAACCTGGGAAAAATTTAACAAACCAACCTGCGATAACGTTGCCGTTCGGAGTTTCGAACCTACGTTATGGGAAGCAAAAGTGATAGCCGGGATCTTACCACCTGCGCTATACTCGCTTTTGTACTAGCAACATTCAATTCGGTATATCAATTAAGTGTCAATTCGCTCGCCTCTTGCAAATGAGTAGATTGTCAAGCGTAAATTCCAAACAATTTACCTAGGTAAATTTTTTTGAATGTAGGTGTTCTAAGAACGCTAGCGCCATCTAGTTTGAACCAGATGATGGGTGTTAATAAGCACAACAACTTTGCTCTCTTCACTATTTTCATAAAAATGCATAGATTTTGTTATATCTTCGAAAAACCCGAAATTGGGCAAAAAATGGCCATAAATCGGCGATTTGCGGCATGTTCCGTATCCGGTAGCTCAATTTGGACCATACCACCGTGTTTAGCGCACCAAAATACCCCCTCATACGTTGAAAAAGTCGATTGGAATTTTATGTTTTTTTTTGCTGTAGAAAATTTCCCAGGATGACTGGACTAATACACATTTGCCAAAAGATCCTCGAACGACATTAAATCCCTGTAAAATTTTTGTACAACTTTCTAAAATTTCAGCTAACTCATTTTATTCTTATTTAGGCATTGAAACTAGTATCAATAATATTTGTAAAAAATTGTCGTTTTGAAATGTCCATTAATATCAACGGGTTACCTGTAAGTCATATAGTACTGATAGTAATTTACTTGTTGGTTCTTTTTGTACCTCCAAGCAGCAATCCATGGGTCTGAGGTTATTGAAAGTGTATATTTGTTAGATGCGTTCTGTAGAATAGCGTATTTTTCTCACTCTTTTTGTACTTCCAAGCGGCAATCCGTAGGTCTGAAGTTGTGGAAGGTGTATATCAACGGTTTCTATCGAAACCAATCCACGACAACGCGGACTATATCCCGGCAACCCAACACAGCATATATAGATTGGTTTCGATAGAAAACGTTGATATGACGACGTTTCGGCACAATCTCATGTGCCATCTTCAGGTCTTCTTCTTCAGGGCTGCTGCTCTGCTTCGAGTTAACTTGAAACTGATCTTTGTTGATCCTGTTGGTGTTTTATGTATTCTTGTTACATCTGGATGATTTTGCTGGTTTGATGCGTCTGATTGAGTTTGTTGGTCTGTTGCGTTCGAGCGATTTTCTCGGTTCGTTGCGTTCGAGCGAGTTTGCCGGTCCGTTGAATTAGTCTGATTGACTGTTCTCCTGGGTGGTTGAAGGACTGGTTTCCAAGCAGTTGGTAGTCTCTGTGTATCATCTCTTGTATTAAGATTTGAAGGTCGCTTCTCGTTTTCGATAGCTTCTCTTATGATGCGTTTTCTTTTGTGCTCCAGGCTGGCTAGGACTCGGGTGTTGTCAAAATCAATTTCATGTGAAGTTTTTCTCACCTGTTCGGCAAGTGATGATGTTGTTTCTTGCTTTGCGACTGCATTGCGGTGTTCTTCACGTCGAATGTTGATTCTTCTGTTCGTTTGTCCTATGTAGCTTCCTCCGCAATCTTTGCATGGTATTTCGTAGACCCCTTGTGTTTCCACATTTATTTTGGATTCAGCATTAGGCAGTATTCGACCAATCTTTCTTGTCGTGTTGAAACTTGTCTCAATGTTGTGTTTTTTGAGGATTCTGCTGATCTTCTCTGTAGTACATTTGACGTATGGTAGATCGACTTTGGCGACAAGTTTTTTTTTTCTTCTTCTGTGGTTCGATCTATCTGGCGTCGGGGCCTTAGTGCTCGTCTGATATTGTCTTCTGAAAACCCATTTTGTTGTAGCGTGGTTTGTATTGTCTGCATTTCTTGTTTTTTGTGGTCATTGTCGGTTAGTCGGTCTGAACTGGTTATGAGTGTTTTTATTACGGCGTGAAGTTGTGATAGATGGTGATGTGACTGGGCGTTCAGGTAAGGATTCGTGTGTGTTGGTTTCCTGTATATGGTGTGTCCTATTCTGCCGTTTCTCTTGCTCACAAGAACATCTAGGAAGGGTAGTTGGTTGTCCTTTTCGATCTCCATTGTGAACTTGATTTTTCCGTGAATTCTGTTTATGTGGCTTAGAAATTTTGTCAGTGCGGCTTCTCCGTGGGTCTAGATGACAAACGTATCGTCTACGTATCGTAGCCATAGTTTTGGTTTTTGGCTGGCTGTTTGGCTGGCTCGTTCTTCAAAGTCTGTCATAAACAGGTTAGCTAATACTGGGGATAAGGGTGATGCCATCGGTGCCCCTTCAATTTGTTTGTATTTTTGATCCTTGTAGATGAAGTACGTATTTTTGAGGCAGTGTTTGGTTAGTTCGATGATGTCCTTTCGTATCTGGTATTTCTTCTGGATGATTTCGACGGCCTCATCGATGGAGATATTAGTAAGAAGAAGATGGCACATGAGATTGTGCCGAAACGTCGTCATATCAACGGTTCCTATCGAAACCAATCTACGACAACGCGGAGTATATCCCGGCAACCCAACACAGCATATATATATATATATATATATATATATATATATATATATATATAAACTTAAGAGATATAGAATTAAATTTTCTGAATTATGAAGATAACTTAGATAATTTAACATAGGATTATAAAGATGAATAAACGTAAAAGATTGAACCATAGGCGGGATTCGAACCCACATTTCTGGATTTCTAGTCCAGGGTGTTTACCAATTTCACCACTTCGGTAATTGGTAAACACATTAGCATTGTGTTTAATTCCATATAGAATTAATTCCATAGATAAACTTCAAGTTCAAAAACTTCATAAACATAAATTCAAAGTTCAAATTATAAAATTAAAAAAATAAAAAAAACTCAAGAGTTTTCTTGATAATTGGCGCCCAACGTGGGGCCATTTGAAAAAAGGAATAGAATCGCGTAATCGAAATAATTTAAAGAACTAGATTAATTAATAAGAAAGTAAAAATGGAAGGAGATAGACAGAGTACTCCAGAATTGATAGGATTTGATCAAGATGGTGAAATGATTAGTACAGAAAGACCACCAATAATAGATAGTCAATCACAAATAATGAGAATGCTTGAAAGTTTCAATATGAAAATAGTTAATGAGATAAGAGAGAGTAAAAATGAGACAAATACTAAAACTGAACAAGGTATGAGTGAAATAAGAGATGAACTTAAGAGAGTGAATGATAAATTTGATAAAAGAACTGATGAAATTATGAGAATAGTTTAAACAGAGAAAGAGGAAATTAGGAAACATGTTGAAGAAAGTATAGATAATAAATTAGATGAATATAATAGTTTTGTAAATAGGAAGTTTAATAATGTAGAAAAGGAAATAGATATTATAGAAAATAGAATGAATGATATGGGGAAGAATATTGAAGAGAATGTGAATGTGAAGGTACAAAATATGAAAGAAAATCAGGATAAAATGATAAGTGAACAGGATGAAAGAATAAAAAGAATTGAGAATAGATCCGAAGAGAGAATGAATATAGAATACAGAAATGTAGGTCATGAGAATACAATAAAATTTAATGGAAACATAAAATTATTACATCCATGCATTTTTATCAAAGATAAAAAAAATGAGATACAGTATGTAAGTAATGTAGAGAGAATGAAAAAATTAATAAGAGAACGATTGGTTGATGAACCATTGTTGTGGTTCAATTGCAAAGAAAGGGAATTAAATAGTTTAGATGAGTTTATAGATGAATTTTTAAAAAATTTCTGGGGTGAAAATGAGCAGTCGAAATGTCGAGAAAGGTTATATTTTAGGAAGTATATAGAAGGGACTAGAAAAAGCATGAGTGCTTATGCACTCAGCCTATATAATGGAGCGCAATATTTAGAACCTAAAATGAGAGAGGAGGAGATAGTTTTATACATTTCAAGACAGTATCGAAGTCAAATATCTGAGGCAATAACCATTGCAAATCTTAAAGACAAACTACTATCTTACTTAAACCGAATTGATAATAAGAATAAAATAGGAACTAGGCAACAAAATGGATATAAAGATAACAGGAACAATTATAGGGGAAATCAAAATTATAATGATAGATCCCAAAGTAATAATAATTATCAAAACAATTTTAGAAATAGGGATAATGGAAACCAAAATTATTATAATAGGGAAAATAGATATAATGGGAATAATGTTAATCAAAATAGAAATAAATATAGGGATTATAGAAGTCAAAATAATAATAATAGAAATGAAAATAGAAATGAAAATAATCAAAGGGAAGTAAACTGCAGTAGGATTGAAAGTAATATGGAAAGGGAAGACTCTTCAAGTCAAAATAATCAACAAAATCAGGATTTTTAAAAAAGCACGAATACCACGTTAATGTATTATATGAACATCAGAGGGAATACATTAACTACGAACAGCAAAGGGAAGAAAATGAAAGTATAGGTTTAATTAAATTAAAAGGTTTTTTAAAAGGGAAAGAAGTAAAAATTTTGTGTGATACGGGATCAGAAATATCATTAATAAGGGAAGAACTATGGTCTGAAATAAAATTAACAAATCAATTGAAAATACCAAAAGTAGAATTAGTAAATATTAGTGGAAAGAAAATTACTGCAGTATCAAAAATGATTACTGAGCATATTATAATAGGGAAGTCAAGTCTAGAGATGCAATTATTTGTAGTGCCGAATATGAAATTGGATATTGTTATGGGAACTGATGAATTAGAAAAGCATGGAATTATTATAGATTACGAGGAAAAGGAAGTAAAGTTGTTAGATGAAATTATAAAGATAGGGAAGGGGGAAAATGAAAATATTGACAGACCAAATGTAGGTTGCAATATAATAAATGCGGTCGAAAGAAAAGACTCAAGCAGAAATTTAGATGAAATAATCTCGCAGATGAAAGTATCCGAGAAGTATAGGGGAATAATATCAGAAATAATTTCACAACAAAAAGGTCTAATAATAGATGATACTCGTATAGCTAGTAATTATATTCATAAATTCCAAGTCAAAGAAATTGAAAATTTTAAATCCAAGAACTATCCAATCCCATACAAGCACATAGAAGATGTTAGGAAAAAAATCGGTGAAATGCTAGAATAAGACATAATAGAAAGAAATAAAACAAAATATATAAACCCTATTGTTATAGCAAAAAAGTCAAATGGTGATATTAGGTTATGTTTAGATGCTCGAACATTGAATAGATTGTCCTTTACATGAAAGTTGTAGAGATTACACTGGTTTTATGATAGATGGAGAAGTGTATCGTTTTAAAGTTACGCCTTTTGGTATTCAAAGTGCATGATGCAGTGCGTTAGTTAGAAGTATGAATCAGATATTAAATAGATTTGAAATTTTTGTAGTTCATTATATCGATGACATATTAATATTTTCTAGAACAGTAGAAGAACATAAAGATCACATAAAATTAGTTTTGAACGAATTAGATATAGCAGGTTTAAAAATAAATATTGAGAAATGTGAATTCTATAAAACAGAAATTGAATTTTTGGGTTATAAATTAACGAGGGAAGGTTTAGAAATGGATGAAGATAGGTTAGATGTAATTAAAAATTTGAAAAGACCCACCAATCTTAAAACTTTAAGGGGATTCTTAGGTCTAATAAATTATTTCAAAAGGCTCATTCCTGATTTAAGTCAGAAGGAGATTCCATTAGTAGAATTACTCAAGAAAGGGGTAAAATGGAAATGGGATAATGAAAGACACGAAGCTTTCCAAAATTTAAAAGATATTTTCATTAAAAAATTGATAAACCTTTCATATTAAGAACAGATGCTTCTAAACAAAGATTCAGTGGTGTTTAATTACAAAAACAAAATAATGAAGAAATTCCCATAAGTTTTGTGTTAAGAATGACAAAAGTTCATGAAAAAAATTACAGTGTCACTGAATTAGAATTAGCAAGCATAGTTTTTTGTGTAAAGAAATTAAGATTTTATTTGTTAGGGAATAAAGTAAGGGTAGAGACTGATCATAGTGCATTAACAAGTATATTTAAAAACAAGTTTGTAAACAGTAGGATTCAAAGATGAATTATGTTATTGCAGGAATATGATTTTGAAATAAAACATATTCCAGGAAAATTAAATATAATAGCTGATACTTTAACAAGAGAAGAGGGAAATTTAAAAATTGATAAAAGGAAATATAAAGTAGGAGCAAATATTTTATTAGAAGTAAGGGGTTTATTTTCATTAGAGAGCATTAAAAACAATCAAAGTACTTTATCAAAGAAGGATAAAAAGAAATGTAAAATCAAAGAGGGAATTTATTTACGAGATATAGGCAGGAAAGAATTATACAGAATAAATCAAGACCTAATTTTTAAAATTTTAAATCATTTACATAGTGAATTCAATCACATAGGAGCAAGGAAATTGTGGCTCATATTCAGAGGAAATTATATAGGTAAAGGAGATTACCAAATTGCAAAAGAAATCACAAAGAAATGTGACATATGTCAAAGAGCAAAGCCCAAAAATATAATTAATCACAATTTAGCAAAGAGTATTATAGTAAAAGAATGTTTAGAAATAGTAGCAATAGATTTTTTAAGTGAGTTAATAGTAACAGAAAAAGGAAATAGACATATTTTGGTTGTAGTAGATTTATTTTCTAAATATATAAAATTATATCCTTGCAAAACAACAAAAAGTAAAGAAGTAATGCATAATTTAGAAAACTATTTTGAAGAAATTGGTAGGCCAAGAAAGTTAATTACAGATAACGAAACATATTTCAAAAACATACGTTTCAAGTATTTTTGCAAAAGGAATTCAATTTTTCATCAATTAACAAGCATCAGACATCCTCAATCCAATCCATCAGAGCGATATATACAGGAAGTAATAAAATATCTGAGGATATCTTGTGAGGGTAAACATCGTCAATGGGATGAATCAATATCCAGAGTAGAAAAATGTTTAAATCATTGTCCAAATACTACAACAGAGAAAACACCTGTATTAATTATGAAAGGCGAAGAACCTGATAGAAAATGGTTAGATGAAAATTCAGTAGAACGAAATGAAATTTTGAAAGATATCAGTAATAGGTTAGAAAGAAATGCAAGAAAGTATATGAATAGGGAAATGAGAAAAAGAGGAAAGTTAATTAAATTTGAAATAGGTGAATTAGTAATAGTAAGAGCAATGAGAGTAACTAATAATAAAAAGAATATATGTGGAAAATTATGTTTTGCTTTTGAAGGTCCATATGTAGTCATGAATGAAAATGCTGAAAATAGTTATGAATTAATGAATCCTGAAAATGGAAAGATAAGGGGAATATTTAATATTGATCAAATATACAAGTATAATTATTAATAAATCTAGTTCATGAAAATAAAATCAAAAGATAAATAAATGGTAAATATTAAAAAAATTTATTAATAATTTAAAATTGATCTAGGGGAATTTGTTATGATTTCATTTCATGAACAGTGGGAATTTAAAAATAATAACTTACCGTACTTTGAAAATCAGAAAAGATCAAATAAAAGATATTCATATGGAATTAAAAACAATAGTAAAAGCTTAATAATAGCTAAAATGATTACAGAACTATCATGAGATAGTACAAAACATTGAAAAATGTTATAGATATAAGTTAGGATTAGTAAATTTGAGTTATATAATGTTAAAAGAATGTTATTGGTATAGAATTAGATTTAAGAATAAGTAACTGTCAAGAAAACCATAAATATGGGAATAATCATATTAATAATAACCTAATCATAGGTTATCTTATACCAAAGTGTGTGGAAAAATGTAGGCAATATTAATTTAAAAAGAAGGAATCACTATCAATTAAAATAAGTTGAAAATCTACAATAATTCAAAAATTATAGAATACTAAATTGTGATTGGTCGAGACGAATTCCTAGTGTCAGGCTGGTAACAATGAGATACTTCTGTCAGTTTCACAACAATTAACTTGGCATTCTTGATATGTAAAGAAATCACCTAATAGGTGGAAAATGACATCAGTGTAGCGTCGGTTTTGAAGGCCTATAAAAGGATCTGAAAGACAAGCCAAGTCAGTTTGCAATAACATCTAAGTAGAGACTGTGCTTCTCTGGCAACTCACAAATTTCTAACCTAAGTTTATCAAAATAAACATCGGTGAACTCAAATGTTCCAAGCTTCGATAAGTTCCAAGTAACCGAAGTTAGTAAATAACTATTAAAAGTCAAGAAGTGTTCCAAGTTTCTGAACAAAGTAAAAGGTTGTAATAACCTCCAATTTATAAGAAGTATCCAACGATTGCCATTCTTCGATATAATTCCAATAAAGCATCGAAAAGTTTTATATCTTATCTAAAAGAATAAAACAAAGTATTATCAACAGTTCCAGATTCTCAAGAAGAAGTAACCAAAATTAGTTACCTGTGATTATCGTGAAATAGCAGAGTATTGTGTAAAAGTGAATCAACGAAATTAAAAAGAAGTAAATTGAACATTGCCAACATTGTTAAACACACTTTTGGATATTATCTAAACGTAAGTTTGTTTATAATTTCTACATCATATTATCAGTATTATCTGTAAAGCAAAAGGAAGATTGTTGATTATAACAGTATAAACAAATATTAGTTGTAAAAGTGATTTTAAGGTTATATCATAGATCTTGTGAAACATAAAATTTAATTACCCGAGATAAGAAGAGTCATAGAAATTAAATATTGTAAAATTCAAAGAGCATTGTGTTTAATTCCATATAGAATTAATTCCATAGATAAACTTCATAAACATAAATTCAAAGTTCAAATTATAGAATTAAACAAATAAAAAAAACTCATAAGAGTTTTATATATATATATATATATATATATATGTATATATATATATATATATATATATATATATATATATATATATATATATATATATATGTACCTATAAAGGGTACTTTGGCGCCAGTGTATAAACTTATACACTTTTATACGATTTTTTATACGTATAAAATTTATATATCCTACGGTCTCTTCGGCCCCTGTATAGAAATTTTAGGATATATGTTTTATCAAATAATGACTAGGTTGTTACGATTTGAAAATTTTCCAAATTCAATTCTGCAGAATTTGAATATATATATAATAATAATAATGTTTATTGATCAAAAGACAATACAATAATTTATAATATATTATGTATATATATACGTATACACCTATACTACAGACATATACATATATACTGATATACTTTGTGTGAAACAAAGTTAAACAATAAACAAATTTACCACATAAGTGTTAAGTAACACTTGTGCGTGGACTATAGCTAACAATTAATTAGAACAATAAAATATTACAATAATAAAAAGTAGAAAGTGTGAGAGTGTGAGTGTGAGTGAGTGTGTTAGTATGTGAGTGCGGCAGTGAGTGAGTGTGGATGTGTTTGAGTGAGTGTGAGTGTCAGTGAGTGAGTGAGTGTGAGTGAGAGTGACTAAGTGAGTGTGTGTGTGTGAGTGTGTGAATATGCGTGTGAGTGTGAGAGTGCGCCTATGCACAGATAGAATAAATTAGCTGTGTACAAATAGTTACATAATTAACTTTGATATACATATAAACTTAATAAATCACAGAAGTAAATGAATATTCTACCTTATATAATAATAACATAAAGTATTAAACAGTTTAAAAATGTTCATAGGTAGTTTATGCACAATAATATAATACATTATGTGAGATCTTGAGTTATTTTTATTTCGATAAAATATTTATTTCAGGTATGTACGAGTATGAATGTTTTTATTTAGATTTAGAAACAAATTAATAGTACGTTAAACATAATTGCCGATTATATTGTGGATAGTGAGTCTGGTAAATTGAGTATGAAAGTTTTACATCTATATTTGAAAATATTTTTAGTTTGTGCCTTTTTTATTTCTATAGGTAGTGTATTGAATACTTTCGAGGAAAGAAAGGTCGCAGATCTTTGGCCTATCGCTTTATTCATCTTTATAGTAGGTAAGTTAACTTGTCTATTTCTGATATCGTATACACAATCTTTAATTATTTTATTTTCAGAAAATTGATTAACAGCTAAGAGCAGGAAATATATTTGACGTATGTCTAGAATGTGTGATTCTTCAAATAACAAATCAGACGAGTATGTGCTTTTCTTGCTTAGCATACTTTTTAGAATTCTTTTCTGTGTTACATGTAAATTGTACATGTGCGAGTTTAATGCCCCACCCCATCCGATGATACCGTATCTTAGCTGGGATTCAATTAGTGCATAGTATATAGTTTTGAGTTGACTTATTTTTAGTATTTGCTGCAATAATTTAAATAGGTATAAAAACGATCGAAGTTTGTTGTTTATATGATTGCAATGTACATCACATTTCATATGTTCATCAATATATACACCAAGATATTTAATGTTACGTGATCGGTGAATAATGTAATTATCAGTACCTTGATTTAATTGTAACGTGTCGAACTGTGGTAGATACGGTTTGTAGGAAGTGAACGGAACAAAAACAGTTTTATTAAAATTTATCGTTAGCAATTTTTGATCAAGCCAATCCTTAATTTTCAGCATATCTTGTTCAGCTTTCATTTTGATTTCATCCCAATTTTTACCAGTAAACAATATTGCCATATCATCTGCGAAAGCTATTATTTCACCAACTATGTTCAGATTGAGGAGATTATTTATACATAGTGTGAAGAGAATTGGCCCCAGTATCGTCCCTTGTGGAACTCCATATTGCGTTGTTTGAATATCACTTCTTTCATTGTTTATTTCTACTACTTGTGGTCTATTTTCAAGATAACTTTTGAACAGGAGTAATGGAGTACTACGTATACCAATTTGTTCAAGGCATTCAATCATTAATTTGTGGCTGATTGTATCAAATGCCTTTTGCAGATCGACAAATACACACAATGAAGGTATCCCTTCATCGAGGTTACGATAAATTTTGCTTGTTATACATTTAATAGCATCGTTTGTTGACTTGCCCTCCTGGAATCCAAACTGATAGGGGGAAATTATTTTATGCTTTTTAATGAAATTTGAAAGTCTGTTCTTTAAATTTGTTTCAAATATTTTACTAAAGTTAGTAATAATTGATATAGGCCTATAATTTGTTAATTCAGTCTTAATTCCTGCCTTATGGATTGGTTTGATTATCGCTGTTTTCAAAGCTATTGGACATTTGCCTGTGGAAAATATCTTATTAATGACGAAACTGGAAGGTTCAGCTACATAATTGCCTACTTCTTTCAATAACTCCGATGGAATTTCATCTATTCCACACGCTTTTTTAGGTTTCAAATCATTGATGATGCTGTTGATTTCATTACAGTCTGTGGGAAACAGATACAATGAGGAACTATTGCTAAATGAAGGTTGTGTGCTTTTTTTAATTTTATTTGCTAATTTTTTCCCAACATTTGAAAAGAAAACATTGAAAGAATTTGCGATGTTGGTACTATCTACAATTACGTTGTTTTCGCTATCCCTTATTTTGCTTATTTTATTTAACTGCCTGTTACGGTTATTAGTCAATTTGTTAACAGTATCCCATATATTTTTAGAAGAATTTTGATTGTTTTCTATTAATTTTTTATAGTAATGGAGTTTAGTTTTTTGATTAAATGGTTTAATTTATTTCTATATTGGTTATATTGGTTTTTTAGTACTAAATTGAGAGGATTTTGTAATAGATTTGAAAATAGTTTATCTCTAATATTTATAGATTTTATCAACCCTGTAGTTATCCATTCCTTACGTTTTTTAGTGCATCTCCTAATAGTGACATATTTTGTAGATTTACTTATTGTACTTTTGATAATTTTTATAAACGTATTTGTTAAAGATTCTACGCTACAATCATTATAAACTTCGCTCCAGTCAATAGTTGCAAGTTCATCTCGTAATTTATTGTAATTAATATATTTCTTTTCAAAAGTCTGGTTTTTTATTTGTATATTTTTATTAATAACAATTTGAACTATAACTGGAAAATGATCAGTTATCTTTGTTTGTATAACCATTGGTAATATAAATTCTTCACATTCTTTGAGTGTTTTAATAAATATGTGATCTATACATGTTTTGGTATTGAATTCTTCACGAGTAAAAGTATTTATATAAGATTTGAACCCAAGTTCATTTAAAATATTCAAGTATTCAGATGTTAGCGGAACTGTATCATCTAAGATATTAATATTAAAATCTCCTACTAAAATATTATAATTATTATATAATGACTTAGATTCTAGGTAATTTCTTAACATTTCATTAAATACCTTCACATCATAGCTAGGAGACCGATATACTGCAAGGATTGTAAATCCAATACCAGAAATATTAAGTTGCAAATTTATTATAGATATGTTATTCAATTGATCAACTACATAACTGAATTCGATGTCATCTTTAATGAGAATAATGACACCATCATTTTGGTTGTAATTACCGTTGTTATAAATGATATTGTAAAATTTAAAAATATTAATATTAGTTACATTCCATGTTTCACTTAAAACTACACAATCGAATTTTTCTTCGAATTGTGACATTAGTACCTCCAAGGCCTCAAAATTTTTTCGTACACTTCTTATATTTTGATGCATAATTTTGAAATTACATGACTTCTTATTTACATTTAAAATGAAATTAGCTTCTTCTGAATTTGAAAGAGTTTCAGTTTCAATTTTATCGACCTCATAATCTCAAATATATTGATCCATGTTACCTTATTTTACACTTTTTAATTAATATCACACAATTAATAAAAAATAAAAAATAAAAATTAACTTGCAGAAGGATGATTCTGTTTGAACTTATTATTTGTTCCTGATAATGTACTACTTGAATTACTACGCAGAGTTTTCGTTGTTTGATTTCTATACCCACAGCAGTATTATGTAGCATAATATCACCGGGTATATTACACACAGGTAAGTTTTTATCTTTATGTTCGCAAGGAATAAATTTTGTGTAAAATTCAAAGACCATCATGAGGACGGAGAGAGAGGGGATAGGAAGACGTGTTATTCATGAATTTCTGAAGATTTTGAAGCTAGAAAAATACCTTTACTGTCATTAAAAATGAAAATGTCTTATTGCTCACGACAGCTGACTACAAAAACCTATACAATAGATGTATGTTGGTCGCATATCCATAAAAAAACAACTATTTTCCTGGATAATGACTCGACGGACGTTGAATTACATCCGATGGATAAACGAGCAAAATCCTACAAGGCACTTCCACAGCTGAGCTCACAAAAAGGCGGAAATACTCTACTCGATAGGTCGACTGCGATGGAATTGATAAAGGTGAAATGACTTGATATTTCAGAAGATCAACCGCCAAAGAAATATCTGTAGAATATGTATAAATCGACGATTTGAGTAGTATATCACTGACAGGCCCAAATGTAAACAGACCAAGTTGATGTGATTTTGGTAATAGATTTCACGTAGTTTTTCATGAGATATTAATTACTTATTGTGATTTCTGTGTAATATTCGAAGAACGAAGAGAGGAAGGATAGTGTTAGTTTTGAATTTTTGAAGATTTTAAAACTAGAAAAATCTTCAATGAATTCCACAGCTGAGCTCACAAAAAGGTGGAAATACTCTACTCGTCGGGTCGACCGCGATGGAATTGATGAAGGTGAAATGATATTTCAAAAGATCAACCGCCATGGAAATATCTGTAGAATATATATAATTCGACGACTTGAGTGAAGTATCACTAACAAGCCCAAATGTAACCAAACTAATTTGATGTAATTTTGGTAATGGATTTCACGTAGTTTTTCATGAGATATTAATTACTTATTGTGATTTCGAGCATCGAGATGAATGACTTCATTGGTACGTCACTGCTGACATTATGTTCTAGGATAGGTAATTCGATCAGCTTTCGTCGAAAAAAAACATGCTTTTAGTTTTTGCCAGCATTGAACTCTATTAAATGATTGGAAACCCAGCATACTATAAATTTCTGTCAAGTCTGTTGGGGCAAAAATAACGAATCACATTTTAGTTTTGTAATTCAATGTGAAATGAAACCGAAGAGTCGTTCAACTGTTTTTGATGGAATTGATGGGTTTGTTTTTGAGTTCGCAATATACGAGGTGACCGATATTTGTGAAGGGCTCGCCATTTGATTAATATTGAATAAAATTTTTGGAATTTGTTGAAAGGCTATGAATATTTTAAAACACATTCTGAAACAAGATCAGATACTAAATATATTATATATTTGGAATATATTTATAGGCACTAAAGATTCGTATTTGTACTGTTTTTACTGTACGTCATAGCATTGTCTAAAGATATATACTCGGTCAAAGCCTGTGCTAAAGGCATTGGACGGCGGTCGCTAGAGCCATTTATAATTAATTACTGAAAATATGGAAAGTGTATCCCGTAATGTGGCGCCTTCAACGGATGACAAGCAAAAACTATATTTCAGCCACTTCAAAATAGTGTATTTTCATTGATTTATAAGGAATAGTTTAGATTATATCCCTTGAAATTACTTCAGCCAATCCAATGCATGTGATTGGATGAATATACGACCATCTTGCTTGCTTGATAATAATAAACAATACTAATATTCCTGTGAAAAAAGGCCTATTATTGCACATATATATTATGTCAATTTATTCGAAACCAAATATACGACCATTTTGCTTGCTCGAAAATAATATATAATATTAATATTCCTGTGTGAAAAAAGGCCGATTATTGCACATATTTATTATCTCAATTTATTTGAAACCAAATATTTTTTTACGTCATGCGCAATCAATCATCAAAATCAATCATATCTCCCCCCTCTCATTTGAATATTTAGTTCTTTCATCTAAAAATTCATTTATTAGCTACACTAAATGATTTGAAATTAATGGTATGCAGATTATTTTTCTATTTTAAAAAGATGTCATTCAAACTTCCTGTCATACCTAATCGACTTGAAATTATAGACTGGTGACAATACATCAAGGCATAAAAAAATTATACGTATGTGGGGTTTTCCTACCCGAAGATGAATTTTTTTTCTAAATTCATTAATTTACGATAGCAGCTTCAAAATGGCGAGTTGTGTGAACATTGTTCTGTGGCAGTGTCGGAGATGATAATTTTTTATCAAAATTCATGAATTCAGGATGGCGGACGAGTTTTTGTGATTATCGATTCTGTTCAAATTTGAGTTTTTGGGATTGGATATTATGAATTTTTCAGCAAAATTCAAAAATTTTAAATGTCCGCTCTATTATGGCGTAAGAGTTTTGTCATTCAGGTTCCGATTCTATTCAAAATTGTTATCTAGGGGAGTTTGGGGTCAGAGTTGTTGTTTTTAAACTCCAAAATTCAAAATGGCGGAGATTTTTTTCATATATGGTCTGATTGTTCAAATAGTTTTTATGAGGGAGGGGGAGGCAACAATTATGCTGATATGTCTCCACTAAATAGTGATATCTTGCGTTTTGGAGTGAAATATATCATACATAGATTTGCGAGTTTGGTGGGCTACCGCTGGTACCTCTATATTGGAAGATGGCGCAAGGCGCCAAAATCTAGTATTTTCAGAACGTTCTATGAAGATACAAGAAAATTATATTTAAAATCATTGAACTCCTTCAACATTTTGAATCATCTTATATTTCAGAAACAAACCATGATTTTTGGCTCCAACCCCCGAATACAAGATCGGACCCAGGGGACAGTTACGGGGGTTCCAACCTCCAAAAATATCTGAAACCGTGTAAAATGTACTTATGTAAAAATGTTAAAAAGGAGGAAAACATCCTGAAATAACATCAAACTATCTGGGTTCGGTCCTGAATCCTGAATGGGATCGAACCATAAATCTCAGCCGCCATCTTGAATTATTGAATTTTAACAAAAAACCATGATCTTTGATCTCAAAAACATAACAATTGTGATTAGAATCCCACAACTACAAATTCGTTCACCATATTGGAGCCACTACCTAGGATTCTCAAAAAAAAACATGATCCCCGATCAATAGCAATTTTGGATAGAATAGGATCATAATCATAAAACGCATCCCCCTTTTTGTAGCCACCGTACTGTCTTTTTCTCTTATAAATCATAATGCATTGACACCCAAATGATTAGTACCTGCCAAATTTCAAGTCAATTGGATAAATTGGTCAAATTTCAATTCGAAATTTGACCCAGTTAGACAGAAGACAACAAAAAGGTTCCAGTTCGAAAAAAAATATCTCTGAAACATCAAAGATTAGTCAAGATCTTTGATGTTTCAGAGATATTTTTTTTCGAACTGGAACCTTTTTGTTGTCTTCTGTCTAACTGGGTCAAATTTCGAATTGAAATTTGACCAATTTATCCAATTGACTTGCTCTGTCTCAAACGGATTTCTCATTTTGAGGTCCCACCGTAGTGGCGCCATTTTCGAATCGACCCCATCGTCATCCAATGAAAAGACCATAAGTTTAATTGAATATATTCCTTTAGACAATGGTCATGGTCATAGCATTGTCTTATATCTTTAGACAATGGTCATAGTTGCGCAGTAGAGCCACCTAATAACAGATGGCGCTCAGCTAGTCAGAATGGAGATGCAGAAAAATGGCACTCAATTCGGAAGCAGTTATGGTATTTACTGCAAAAGTAGATAATTTATATTTTAGTAGTGGGTACCTACAAGGAACGTTAATCATTACATGGATACCTATTAGTATTTTCAATAGGTTTTTCATTTCAATAACAAAATTCACAGGAAATTATAAGGGTATTTTGTCTTTTGATAGGTCATTGAAGAAAGGGTTTGGTGTTGATCATAGGAATCATCATGATTTATATGGTGGTAAGATGATTTTTGTTTTGTATACCTTATATCAACAGCAGTACAACATAGTGATAGTACAGTACTAGTGGGTTAACATTTTCTGTGATATTGTTAGTTCATACTTTTTGAAAACTTATGAGCCCACCAAAATGTTTAATTTGAAAGATGTAAAAAAGAATTGTTTTTGCAAATTTCAATCGTCGAAAAAGTTAATTTTACAACAAATATATTTATCACCTGAGATTTCATATTATACAGTTTTCAACAACTATTCATTAGGATACGGTGGAATGTAGAATTGAATAAATTTACAATTCATTTGACGATGACGAAAATGTCAAAAACAAACAAAAATGGAGTCATTTTCATATTGGGCTTGTTAGCTGATATTTTCGAAATGTATTTCCTAATCTTGGTGACTTATTGATATATCAGCAAATGAATTGTTGCATTATTTCCCAACTTTGTTTCTAGAACCTTTTTTTCTCCTTCTCCCAGGAAACGTATGGAAACTCAATTTAGGGTTTCTCTCCACCCAGTTTAAACACTGGAGAACACAGCAATAATGACTCATTTTCAACTTCAGCAAATGAAACAAAAACCAAGTGGAATATGATGTAATAGCCGTTGAGCAGCACCTCAAAACAATGGAAAACACGACAAATAACACATGTTAATGGCCCATAGCTCGTTACCTGGATGTCCGGTAGGGCGCGTATCGGTGATGACCAGGGCCGTCTTAAACTAGGCTGGGGCCCTTGGGCACACAAGAATTTGGGGCCCTTTTGGGAAGTAAAAAAAGCGAATTATAATAACATTTTTACTGAGTATGACATTTATTACCTATAATCCTATAAAGGTAATCAAATACAATATGATATAGTATGTCATTAATGATATTAGAATGCTGCTGGGGTTTTTGGTTACGATTACGATAACGGGATCTTTCGGGATTTCTGTTGAGCTAAATCTTCTGTTATATCCTTAAAGTCAATTTTTTGAAGGATATCACTTTATGCACATAATTGACAAATTACTCAGTCGTTGTTGTAACATTGTTGTTCGTAATTCATTTTTTATTCTCTTAAGCTGCGAAAATGACCGCTCTCCACTACAATTGGTAACCATTAGGCAAAGGAATATTCTTGTAGCAATTTCTACGTTTGGAAAAGTTTCTTCCAATTTATCTGATTTTATTAGGTTATGTAAGGTTGAGATATTTAAATCCGCTGATTGCTTTGCTATGTTTTTTAAATATTGGCTTAAATGAAAACATTCTGTTTTGAGCTCATCTGCATTAATGTCTTCATGATAAAATTCTGCAAATTCTTTGCATGTTTTGGTCAACTCACCAGATTCGATTGTTGTTAACTGACTAAGAAAATTAAATCGACTATCAATTTCTTGGTATGCTGCCGAACGTTTTTTTAAATGTGTATTTAATGTGTCAATTATGGGAATGAAAGAATCTACACGAAACTTTTCCTTGCCTCTCAACTGTGCAGTCTCTGATGATCCTTCAATAAAAGTGATGCGTGTGCTGCGAAATCTGTTTCTTTCAAATGTATCTTTGTAGTTAGCATATGGATTTTAGTCTTTAGCTGCCGTTTCGTACTGATCAAAATTATTGCGTGCGGTATTGACATAACTGATCAGAGATTCGTAAAGTTTCGTTACAACGTCCATGGTCATAGTGCTATTCTGTAAACTTAGACTTGTTTTATTAATAACTCCCAAAAGATCATCCCATATTTCCGTTAGAAGAGCAGTCTCAAATTTTCACATTTTTTTTGCTAGGCTTTGGGCTTGTTTTCTAGTGTCTCCTGGTTGATTGATGTCACTTGCGATTGAAGACAATGCTTCAGGAATATTTAAGTTACCATTTTGCAAAGCATTAGTAGCATTGGCGCGTGCAGACCATCTAGTTTCCGAAAGAGACTTCAGGACTCTATTTGCACCTAAATGCTCTGTCAAAATTTTCCATCGTTTTGTCGAAGCCGAAAAAAAATTGAACAATTTTTGTACAAATTGAAAGAATGTTACTGCTTCAGTAACACACTCAATAGCCTGAACACCCACTAAATTTAGCGAATGTGCCGCACATGGAACGTAAATCGCAAATTCGCAAACTTCTTTTATTCTTGACTGAACACCAGAGTACTTTCCAGACATATTTGATGCATTGTCGTAGCTCTGCTCGCGACAATCTTTTATAGAAATATGAGGCTTTCAAAAAAGTTTAAAATGGTATCTGCTATATATTGCGCATTATGTTCATCCATAGGCAAAAATTGCAAAAATCTCTCAATAGGCTGTCCGTCTTTTACGTATCTAACTATGAAAGTCAGTTGGTCAACGTGGGACAGATCTGGCGTAGAATCTACGCTAATAAAATAGTACTTTGCTGATTTAAGGTCTTTGACAATTGATTTCAAAACTTGCTGTCCCATTAAATTAATAAAGTTATTACAAATATTTGCCGATAGATATGATGTACTTCCTTTTCCACGATTTCCGCAGTATTGTATGTGATCAGCAAGAAAAGGATCAAATTCACTAATCAGTTCTAAGCATCCCAAATAATTCCTATTATTTTGCGATCCTAATGTCTCATTATCACCACGAAAAGCAAGACCTCTTGAAGCCAAAAATTTCACTACTGCAACAATCCTCCTAAGCATATTCTTCCAATAGTTAATTTCTGTATTATATTGGGACAGCAACTCGGTATCAATTCGTCCAGTAGTTTTCATCCTTGCAACATAATTCATCATAAATTCCCTGTGCTGTAAACTGTTCTCATGCTCTATCAATAAGTTACTTATATGCTTCCAATCTTTATATCCATTAGGAGAACTTAAATTAAGTCCAGTACCAGTAGTGGTATTATTAAATAGACGGCAGCAATAACAGTATACAGATTTCTTTTCTGGTGAATAAATCAGCCATTTTCTTTCTAAAGAGTCACCATTCGTCAATTTACGAATAAAAATATTTTTAGCCAAGTATCTAGTTTTCGTTTTACCATTTGAATCTGGAAAACTTGTAGAAGTTTCAGAGAAGTCACTATTTATATTTTGGAAAAACTCTGGCCCTTTTCGAGTCCAAATATCACGGACTTCTTCCGGTAAAATGTCGTCACAGTAAGTACCAGGGTCAGGAGACACATATACATTCTCTAAGCTTGCAGTTATCAATTCACAGTAGCTTGAAGTCGATGGTTCAGCATCTAATGCGTGTTTGTCATTTTCGTCACACGTAACCTCTTTTTCCTGGTAACATTCAGATGTACTTTTGTCTTGCGGTGATGAGAATGAATAATCCCTCAGCTTATTTGTTTCTTCAACCATAAAAAACGAAGTGAGCTTTGGAAGTTTTTCCGTTATTCCTTTTTGAGCTATAACTTTTTTTCTTTTATGTGAACCACCTAAATATGTTCTTTTCGACATAATGAAATAATGTTTAAACGAACAAATGAAAACTTCTATTTATCTTAAATTTAAAATATCAAACGAAACAAAATAACGCCATACGCCACTAACTTAACTCCTATCAGACTGAAAGTTTAATAGGTACCTATACCTACATAATTCGGGGATTCGCCCAACCATAGACAATGTCGACATTTATGTTAGGCCTTGTTTAGACGGTGCAGCTTGACTTTGGAATCGGAGTGATTGCGTGAGTGATCGCTAGATGGTGTACTTAGTAAATTAGGTAGGATGCGTTCGGAAATATTATTAATTAGTACAGAATGAAAAATAGGCGCAGTCATCGATATAATGGCGTAGTATATGCCTTGTAAATACCTTCTGATATGATTACTGATTTGTGAAAAAAGTGTAATGTGCCCGACAAAAATGTTTTGAGAATAAATGTGTGAGAGAAATTGTCGGTCCTTCGGGGCCCTCTGAGAATGGGGGCCCTGGGCACGAGCCCCGTGTGCCCTTATGGTGAAGACGGTATTGGTCATGACGTATGGCTTTAGGCTAGGTTTTGCTGTTGATTGATAAACCGGCTTAGTCCCTAATAATGGTGGCCTGAATGTAGGGTATGGTTCGAAAGTAACTAATAGGAAACACGCATGTGTTCCTTTTCTGAAATATTTTGATTTGCACATAAAGATTGCCACCTAGAAAGTACAGTAACAAACTTGGAAATCGAACAAATATTTAATGTATTTCGTAATTCCAAATTGAAAACTCCAACTTTTTCATAATATTCAAAAACGTTCTCCAAGCGCCTCTGATGGACGTATGCACCGTTACTTCACACAGTTCAAACTTTTACCGCTAGTTGCTTTGAAGTGTCAACTATAATTTCATCTTTCTTCATTTATATGTTATACTAATATTTGTTACTGAAACATCACATTGAAAGTGAAGTTGAATTTATGTTTGGGTTGTAAGAAATAATATTGTCTATCAATATTCCTGAAAATCGAGTTTGAATTTACAAGCACTTTTGAATTTGAAAATGTCTACAAAATTTTGGGGTTTGAGAAATTATTTTCACAAAATGAAATTTTTGACGACCGCACTGATGCAAAGAAAAAATAAAATCAATCGTGTTCTCCATTTGTAACTGGTACTAACCAGAAGTTTTGACAGCGATATTTTGAAAAACAAGGAGTTCGTGCCATTAATATGACAGAAGCGGTTAGTTTTGGAACCATAACCGTGATTGTGGTTAGTTTTGAACCGCTCATAGTTAAGTACATATAAACAAACGTTTTATAAGTAACAAGTGTGGTTACATGCATTCTGAATTATGAAATGCCATTAAGAAAGTAGACTTATAATAGGAGAGTGCCGCACAAGTTGACAACTTCAAAAACTTCTGCCTCTCCAATTTTCACCAGGGTTGTTAGAGAAACACAAACTGAATATGCTCGATCATTTATTTTTTGTCCCAAAGTGTTTATATTTTTAGTTATATTAATAGGAAATTTTGTGTCTATATCTCGAGTGTTGGTGCCTGTTCCAATCTGATTCGTCCATTATCGACTGTCATCTGTCACGAGGCCATTTGAATCTTAACGTAGAAAAACTCCCATTATTCCACTTGTTGCTTCACTTCCGTTGTTATCAGTAGATACAATGGGCGCGCTTTGGACCAGGAAGTGTGACGTCACTTCCGGTCTGTGCTCCGATGTTTGTAATTATCAGGTCTCCACTTCCGGTCTGTGCTGGCGATGTGTGTAATTATTGTTATCGGGTAGATAACGTTATCGGCTAGACAGCGTTATCAGTGATTGTGAGTTACTCGGTTTGTGCTGACGATTGACATTCGGTGTTTGTAATTATTGTTTGAATGTATATACAGGATGTTTGTAAAGAGTGTATTATGTTGTATATACAGGTTGTTTGTAAGAGAGGTCCTAGACACGTGGTTTCGAACAAGGTGTCATGGCAGCTATCACGTGATCCTTTGGTGTCATGGCGTCTGTCACGTGATCCTTCAGCTATCAACGAGGTGTCATGGCGTCTGTCACGAGGTGTCATGCTATCTGTTGACGATTGGCATTCGGTGTTTGTAATTATTGTTTGAATGTATATACAGGGTGTTTGTAAAGAGTGTGTTATGTTGTATATACAGGTTGTTTGTAAGAGAGGTCCTAGACACGTGGTGTCATGTCAGCTTTCACGTGATCCTTCGGTGTCATGGCGTCTGTCACGTGATTCTTTGGCGGTCAACGAGGTGTCATGGCGTGTTACATCACCGAGGTGGCTATCACATGCTCCTTCAACGAGGTGTCTGTCACGCAGGTCTTGAACGAGGTGTCATGGCGTCTGTCACGTCCGAGGTGGCTATCATGTGTTTCTTAAACAAGGTGTCTGTCACGCAGGACGAGATTTTTTTAAGGCGTCTGTCACGTCCGAGGTGGTCATCATGTGTTCCTTAAACGAGGTGTCTGTCGTCACGCAGGTCTTAAACGAGGTGACATGGCGTCTGTCACGTGTTACACCGACGAGGTGTCTGTCACGTGGGTCTTCAACGTGGCGTCTGTCACGAGGTTGTGAATCGATCATAACGTCTACGACGTATACATCAAATGAATCAATAAAAAAATGGTATTCTTGCGGGTGAGAGATAAGAGGTCGATCGAACTGGTAAGTATACATGTAAAATAATAGGACAGTGTGTATCTAAAAAGATACACATGACGTTGAACGTGTTGAAGTAGTTTTTAATTTCAAAATGTTAAAAGTGTCGTGCATTTTGTGGTTTTTTTCTAAATGACAATCGAAAGTTATTTGAACTAAAAATATTTGAAGAGGCGGCTTTCCAAGATCTTACTGATAAAATCTGCAGCACGGTACTGTTCATAGTGCGTAGCAGCAAACTAGTTAACATTATTTTTATACCAAAAGTTATGGCTTTTATTTGTTTTATTGATCCTATTACGTTTTTTCTGCTTTCTGAGAAATTAGATACTGTGGTTTACAATAGCAAATAAGTCATCGATATACGTTAAAACTTTATTTTGTTCACCTTTCGCTGTCAAAGCACCCTATCAGGATTTCATGATCCAGTACAGCTTCTTCAACATAAAACTGCAGATCGTAATATCTCGTAATTGTGCACACATCCATGTGAATTCTAGCTTATTTGGGTGCAACATCGCATATGCGATACAATCAGAGTTATCGAAGCCCCAAATTAGTCCATTGAAATATACAAGAGTAGAGTAAATTGACCAAGTTGGAATAGATAAGTAGATCAATCTAACCTTAATCACTGCAAGGATATAACAATGAAAACGGAAAATTATGATCAAAGCTATAACGTAACAACATTTTTGTTACGTTGGCAAAGCAGCCAAGCTTCAAAATAATTCCCTGTTTCACTCGAGTTTATAATAAACGGATTTGAAACATCAAGCAAGACCTTCCTAGATGTACTTCAACCATTTGAACCGAAGATATATTGAGCAAATGCAATAATGAAATAAAATACAAATACGCATTTCGTAACCGAAATAAAACATCAGAGACTTTCTGAACGTTATTTTCAGTTTTTTTTCATACCAAAATGTATGGTTTTTTGGTTTTAATGATCCCACTACTGTTTTCCTGCTTTCGGAGAAATTAGATTCTGAGGTTTGCAATAGCAAATAAGTCCTCGATATACGTTGAAACTTTATTATGTTCACCTTCGGCTGTCGGAGCACCTTACCAGGATTTTTTGATCCAGTCCAAGCTTCTTCAATACAGCTTCTGCAGATCGTAATATCTCGTAATTGTGCACCCATCCATATGAATATTTAATAGTTTATTTGGGTGCAACATCGCCGAAGCTAAAGTACCAATAAAATCAACTGGATGCGATATAATCAGAGTTATCGTAAGTAGATCAATCTAACCTACATCAATGCAATGATATAACAATGAAAACGGAAAATTATGTTCAAAGCTATAGCGTAACAAAATTTTTGTTACGTTGGCAAAGTAGCCAAGCTTCAAAATAATTTCCTGTTTCACTCGAGTTTATAATAAACGGATTTGAAACATCAAGCAAGACGTTCCTAGATGTACTGCAACCATTTGGACCGAAGATATATTGAGCAAATGCAATAATGAGAACTAAAATACAAATACGCATTTCGTAAGCAAAATAAAACATCAGAGGCTTTCTGAACGTTATTTTCATGTTTTTTCTATACCAACAGCTATGGTTTATTGGTTTTAATGATCCTATTTCGTTTTTCCTGCTTTCGGAGAAATTCAATTCTGGGGTTTGCAATAGCAAATGAGTCATCGATATACGTTGAAACTTTATTATGTTCACCTTTAGCTGTCAAAGCATCCTACCAGGATTCAGTTCAAGTTTCTTCAACATAAAACTGCAGATCGTAACATCTCGGAATTGTGCACCCATTCATATGAATTGTTTTATAGTTTATTTAGGTGCAACATCGCAGAAGCTAAAATACCAATTCAACTGGATACGATATAATCAGAGTTATCAAAGCCCAAATTAGCCCATTCAAATATACAAGTGGAGTGAATTGACCAAGTTTGGATAGATAAGTAGATCAATCCAACCTAAATCACTGCAAGGATATAACAATGAAAACGGAAAATTATATTGAAAGCTATAACGTAACAACATTTTTGTTACGTTGGCAAAGTAGCCAAGCTTCAAAATAATTTCCTTTGTTTCATCGGAACTCGATTTTTGCTGCTGGATTTGATTTCCCAAAATGTTCCTCTCCTCTATAAATCAGTCCTATACATTGTTTTTCATTGATGCGATCCAACAGAGGTTTGAGTAGTGGTGTTAGACGTTTTGAGAGGAAAACACCGAAATCGTCAATCTCTGCTAGCACAGATTCTCCAAACCGGGTGTTGACAATTTTTGCATTAGTTATCTTATAAACTTTACCTTCTTCGAGCTGGTTAACCTTTTTCGTAGGTAATCTCTGTAATAGAGAACACGAGTTTAATGCTTCCATGCTCATTATAATATGAATATCTATAACAACGATAAATATTACTCAAAAGATCTTAAATTTTTTAATAATTTTTATTAAATATTTACTTCAACAATCAATAATCAATAATCGACAGATTTACAAAAACAACATTAATCACATTAAAGGCCTATTTTAGAGTTTCGTACACGAGTATATCACTAGTACAAGTGATGATATTTCGTACCCTCCCTTCGAAAAAAAAATAATTTACAAAATTATTAGAACATTCAATGTGAAAGTACTTGAATTTTTTTTTTCAAAATGCGTATCCAAGACAAGAAGGAAGGTAAGAAATTATAAAATTTTCAAGGCCAATCTATCCACCTCTGATCAAGATTGTTTTATCGTACATAATTGAAATCTTTTCAAAAATAATACTAAAAGAACCCGAATGTTTGAGATACATAGCTATTAGAACGTTCAATAATTTCACTTGGAATCCACAACTGATTTTATATGCTTTGATACCACATATCGGAAAATATATATTTGCGAACAAAGAAACATTGTAATTTCTCTCTTTTCGTTTTCAAATCTCTGCCAAAAATTCGATATAGTAGGAAAGAATAGAAAGAAGTAGCTCAGAATTAAATTCCATTCACAGGGCAAAATAATTTTGATTGACTGTCATCACCAACAATTTCTAAATATCAATTGTGATTTACTATGATCCATAAGGTTATGAATATTTACTTTTTTCAACGACATGTATATTAGATCTTGGATGTGAGCTTGCGTAATTCTTATTTCGATTCCAATCTAATCTGCTTCATTATATTGATTCCGATTCTTAACAACTTCCACAGGATATCTCAGCTTCCAAAATACTCACGTACGGAAAAAGTTAAAGGAGAAAGTTATAGGTATCAAATAGATAATTATCGATATCTTTCATACTTTTCGAGTTATATTGAAAAAACCGTTGAAAATTGGGGTACGCTTCCATATGTATTGTTTCCTGTACATATAGCCCATGGCAAGCTAAGATAGCACTTTTTTCCTTAATTTGAAATATTGACTATTTTTCAAAATATATCGATTTTTCGAAAAAAATACGCTCTCATAAATTGGCTAGATCTTCTCAGCAAATGGTCATAGAGTAACGATTTTGGGCTTATTTTCTTCATGAAGAGTTGTGCTAAACTTTATTGAAATCTTCAATATTCCAGCTTCTGGATAACGTACAAAAATCTTTTTGAACCTAATCTGGGGGAGCTCGACGAGATAAACACGAATATCGTATTTATTTTGGCCTTAGAATCAAAATAGACTCGAATATATTTATTTTTTACATTTCCGAATTGTTTTACTTTTTATGTCATTTAAATTACGATTTATTATCAAAACAGTATTTTCCATGTAATACCTCAACTTTTTTTGCTCAGGGAATCATACTGACGTTATGCTTGCGGATCTCTTTAACAATTATTTAATAATTTCAGTAAATATTTCTTTATGATACAAAGTTATTATAACTAACCTTATTTGATCATCATCAATTATGATGGAGGTGATAGGAGTAAGTGGGAACTGTCTTTTTTGTTTCTTCCTATTGATATGTTTGAAGAAATCATACCCCTACAAGGATATATCTAACAGAAACGTGAAATAATTAATGAATTAAGATTTTGTAAAAATGGTATTTGATTAAAAACTCAGAATAATTCGAAACGATTGATTATTCATCGTTTTCCACGATTGTTAATGATTAACCAAATCAATCTACAAAAATAGTATGTTACTATTTTATATATATTAAAATATTATATTAATTCAATTCAATCAAGTTTTTGGATGATATGACTGATGATTTGAATTCCACAAGAAAGAAAACTGCAATGAATAGCTTTAGAGCTCACAATCAGGGGGCCCCGCGGACAGCTAGGGGCTCCTGCTCACCAGGGTGGGACGGATCAGGGTTCCAAGGGATTGATAGCTGTCTGTTTCCTCCCTACATCTTTCTTCGGAATCCAACTGATATGTTCAGAACCCAATCCCAGCCATTTAACATATAATTTTTGTCCCCTCCTATGTAGACTATTCATTTGATCTGATTAATTAATAAAACAGTGCTTCCTATACGCAACATTTTATTTTCAATAAAAACACATCAAAATCAATAATTTTATTTTAGACTAATAATAATAATACATTTTATAAACTTATATAGCTATAAAAAGAAAAGAAGGAAGTACCCGTTCACCTCCATCTAAAGGTATAGGATCCACCAGTCTTAGATTGAATATTCCTCATCTGCGAAAGGATGAAAAATTTCTTAGTATAATCAATATAAGAACTGAAAATGTACATAATTCCACAATCAAAGCTGCTAAATCCTCACCCGTGCCATATATACACAGCTCATCAATATCTTCTTTCGGTGGTGATAGTGTTGTTGAGGGTGGTAGTGGTTGTAGATTAAAGCTAGAGGATGATGGAGGTGGTGTTGATTGATCTCTGTAAACAGTAAAATGATGTTCAAGGAATTCCTATAGTAATTAAAATTAAATAACTACTAACCTTATTTGATCATCATCATCAATTATGATGGAGGTGATAGGAGTAAGTGGGAACTGTCTTTTTTGTTTCTTCCTATAGATATTTGATGAGGGGGTTGTTGATCTCTTTTTACATCCACTAAAATTGCATTGAAGAATAAAAAGAAGAATATCGAAAACAACAGAATGAAACTTACTTTTCATTTCTAATCCTTGTTGATGATTGCATCCTGCCAACACTGTTATTATTGTCAGCTCTATAAGAAATTTATTATTAGTTTTAACAATGTATGATTATTTTTTTCTTACATCCACTAAAATTGCATTGAAGAATTAAAAGAAGAATATCGAAAACAACAGAATGAAACTTACTTTTCATTTCTAATCCTTGTTGATGATTGCATCCTGTCAACACTGTTATTATTGTCAGCTCTATAAGAGATTTATTATTAGTTTCAACAATGTATGATTATTTTTTTCTTAATGAACTTACACATTAGGTAATTCATTGATTAAAACCTATTCATTCCCATCTTCTAAGTGACATTTCACAACTTTCCCTGCATTACAAAAAGTAGTTGGATGTAGTTCATTGATAATAATCTTTCTCCCGTCCTTCAGGGTACACTTCTCTATTCCCCCATCGTTCATCGTTAATTTACTGTCAACAAATTATAATTAAAAATCTTTAGAATGATGTAAAGAATAGAGAACATACCCTCTAATCGAATTATCTTCATTCAAAACTACTAATGTGCTATGAGTCCCTACAGGGTCATCATTATATTTTGAAATAGTCCCATCATTCTTACTCATATATACAATATAACCACTGAAAAATTCGTAAAAAGATATGAAATTTTATTAATAGATATTTCTTAATGAAACTTACTTTTCAGATAAATATGCAGGTGGATCAGCCGGTGGTGTATATCTATTTGTTAGTTGTTTCATCAAATCATGCATCATACTTGAAAAGAGATGATTTCAAAATTTTAACTAAAGAATTTTCAGAGCTATCAAATGAGAAACTTGAACTGCTAATGAGGGAAGGTGTTTTTCCATAATTGAAATTAGGAGAAAATGTGTTTCTTTGTTTTGAAAACATATTAAAATTCCTTTCAATCAAATTAAAATTGATAAAAATGATATCTATTCAATAACTAATAGAAAAATTAAAACGAAATTATTTCAAAAAATTGAAAATATTAAAATTCCTTTGAATCAAATTAAAATTGATAAAAATGATATCTATTCAATAACTAATAGAGAAATCAAAAAGAAATTATTTCAAAAAATATTAAGATCTGAAAAAGTTAACTTTATAATCAATGAATATTGATCTGAAAGAAAGATAGGTTCGCTAATGAAAATGTGTTTCTTTGTTTTGAAAACATATTAAAATTCCTTCGAATCAAATTGAAATTGATAAAAATGGTATCTATTCAATAACTAATAGAGAAATCAAAACGAAATTATTTCAAAAACAATTAAGATCTGAAAAAGTTAACTTCATAATCAATGAATATTGATCTGAAAGAAAAAATGGTTCATTGAAATTAGTGAAATGATATTTTTAAGTTGTGAAAACATTATGAATTTTCTTTCAATCACAACTAGTCTTTCATATATTATGTTAAAAACATATTTAATCAATACTTCCTTTCGGTAAATTATATTTTACAATTGATAAAAGTAGCATCTGATGAATAATTGTTGTCATCTATAAAGTGTCTATCATATGCCATTTGAACTGGTAATGAGGCAAGGTGTTTTTGCCTAATTGAAATTAGGAGAAAATGTGTTTCTTTGTTTTGAAAACATATTAAAATTCCTTTCAATCAAATTAAAATTGGTAAAAAGATATCTATTCAATAACTAATAGAAAAATTAAAACGAAATTATTTCAAAAAATATTAAGATCTGAAAACGATAACTTCATAATCAATGAATATTGATCTGAAAGAAAGATTGGTTCGCTAATGAGGAAAGGTGTTTTTCGCTGATTGAAATTAGGAGAAAATGTGTTTCATTGTTTTGAAAACATTAAAATTCCTTTGAATCAAATTAAAATTGATAAAGATGATATCTATTCAATAACTAATAGAAAAATTAAAACGAAATTATTTCAAAAAATTGAAAACATTAAAATTCTTTTGAATCAAATTAAAATTGATAAAAATGATATCTATTCAAAATAACTAATAGAGAAATCAAAACGAAATTATTTCAAAATAAGATCTGAAAAAGTTAACTTCATAATCAGTGAATATTGATCTGAAAGAAAAATAGGTTCATTGAAATTAGTGAAATGATATTTTTAAGTTGTGAAAATATCATAAATTTTCTTCCAATCACAACTAGTCTTTCATATATTAGGTTAAAAACATATTTGATCAATACTTCCTTTCGGTAAATTATATTTTACAATTCATAAAAATAGCATCTGATGAATAATTGTTGTCATCTATAAAGTTTCTACAATATGCCATTTGAACTGCTAATGAGGGAAGGTGTTTTTCCCTAATTGAACTTTGGAGAAAATGTGTTACTTTGTTTTGAAAACATATTAAAATTCCTTTCAATCAAATTAAAATTGGTAAAAATGATATCTATTCAATAACTAATAGAAAAATTGAAACGAAATTATTTTAAAAAATATTGAGATCTGAAAAAGTTAACTTCATAATCAATGAATATTGATCTGAAAGAAAGATAGGTTCGCTAATGAAAATGTGTTTCTTTGTTTTGAAAACATATTAAAATTCCTTCGAATCAAATTGAAATTGATAAAAATGATATCTATTCAATAACTAATAGAGAAATCAAAACGAAATTATTTCAAAAACAATTAAGATCTGAAAAAGTTAACTTCATAATCAATGAATATTGATCTGAAAGAAAAAATGGTTCATTGAAATTAGTGAAATGATATTTTTAAGTTGTGAAAACATTATAAATTTTCTTTCAATCACAACTAGTCTTTCATATATTATGTTAAAAACATATTTAATCAATACTTCCTTTCGGTAAATTATATTTTACAATTGATAAAAGTAGCATCTGATGAATAATTGTTGTCATCTATAAAGTGTCTATCATATGCCATTTGAACTGGTAATGAGGCAAGGTGTTTTTGCCTAATTGAAATTAGGAGAAAATGTGTTTCTTTGTTTTGAAAACATATTATAATTCCTTTCAATCAAATTAAAATTGGTAAAAAGATATCTATTCAATAACTAATAGAAAAATTAAAACGAAATTATTTCAAAAAATATTAAGATCTGAAAACGATAACTTCATAATCAATGAATATTGATCTGAAAGAAAGATTGGTTCGCTAATGAGGAAAGGTGTTTTTCGCTGATTGAAATTAGGAGAAAATGTGTTTCTTTGTTTTGAAAACATTAAAATTCCTTTGAATCAAATTAAAATTGATAAAGATGATATCTATTCAATAACTAATAGAAAAATTAAAACGAAATTATTTCAAAAAATTGAAAACATTAAAATTCTTTTGAATCAAATTAAAATTGATAAAAATGATATCTATTCAAAATAACTAATAGAGAAATCAAAACGAAATTATTTCAAAATAAGATCTGAAAAAGTTAACTTCATAATCAGTGAATATTGATCTGAAAGAAAAATTGGTTCATTGAAATTAGTGAAATGATATTTTTAAGTTGTGAAAACATCATAAATTTTCGTTCAATCACAACTAGTCTTTCATATATTATGTTAAAAACATTTTTAATCAATACTTCCTTTCGGTAAATTATATTTTACAATTGATAAAAATGGCATGTGATGAATAATTGTTGTCATCTATAAAGTTTCTACAGTATGCCATTTGAACTGAGGGAAGGTGTTTTTCCCAAATTGAAATTAGGAGAAAATGTGTTTCTTTGTTTTGAAAACATTAAAATTCCTTTCAATCAAATTGAAATTGATAAAAATGATGTCTATTCAATAACTAATAGAAAAATTATTTCAAAAAATATTAAGATCTGAATGAAACTTACTTTTCAGATAAATATGCAGGTGGATCAACCGGTGTTGTATATCTATTTGTTAGTTGTTCCATCAAATCTTGCATGATACTTGAAAAGAGATGATTTCAAAATGTTAACGAAAGAATTTTCAGAGCTATCAAGTGAGAAACTTGCACTGCTAATGAGGGAAGGTGTTTTTCCCTGATTGAAATTGGGAGAAAATGTGTTTCTTTGTTTTGAAAACATATGAAAATTCCTTTCAATCAAATTAAAATTGATAAAAATGATATCTATTCAATAACTAATAGAGAAATCAAAACGAAATTATTTCAAAAAATATTAAGATCTGAAAAAGTGAACTTCATAATCAATGAATATTGATCTGAAAGAAAAATTGGTTCATTGAAATTAGTGAGATGATATTTTTAAGTTGTGAAAACATCATAAATTTTCTTTCATTCACAACTAGTCTTTCATATATTAGGTTAAAAACATATTTAATCATAACTTCCTTCGGTAAATTATATTTTACAATTGATTAAAATAGCATCTGATGAATAACTAACAGGAAAATTGAAACTTACCTTGAAACAGCTGAACACAAATGATTTCTCGTACATTAAACACTTCTATATATAGACAAATTTTATATTACCTAAGGAAAACAGCAGACGCCTTTGATTAAATTGTTGTTGTGAATGAATGATATCTAGCTGAAAGGAAACTGAGTTTGTCTTCTATTATATCCCATACTAGTTTGATAAATGATTAGAACAATGATTGATTCAAATCATCATATTTTATAACGCAATAATAGACTCGCGAGTTTGAGAGGAATCGCTTTAATTAGTAGATGAACACCGCGCGTCCTCGACCAGGATATCCGGTCTCCACTTCCGGTCTAGCTGTCTATGTGCATCCGGTGTACGCAACATTTTATTTTCAATAAAAACACATCAAAATCAATAATTTTATTTTAGACTAATAATAATAATACATTTTATAAACTTATATAGCTATAAAAAGAAAAGAAGGAAGTACCCGTTCACCTCCATCTAAAGGTATAGGATCCACCAGTCTTAGATTGAATATTCCTCATCTGCGAAAGAATGAAAAATTTCTTAGTATAATCAATATAAGAACTGAAAATGTACATAATTCCACAATCAAAGCTGCTAAATCCTCACCCGTGCCATATATACACAGCTCATCAATATCTTCTTTCGGTGGTGATAGTGTTGTTGAGGGTGGTAGTGGTTGTAGATTAAAGCTAGAGGATGATGGAGGTGGTGTTGATTGATCTCTGTAAACAGTAAAATGATGTTCAAGGAATTCCTATAGTAATTAAAATTAAATAACTAACCTTATTCGATCATCATCATCAATTATGATGGAGGTGATAGGAGTAAGTGGGAACTGTCTTTTTTGTTTCTTCCTATAGATATTTGATGAGGGGGTTGTTGATCTCTTTTTACATCCACTAAAATTGCATTGAAGAATAAAAAGAAGAATATCGAAAACAACAGAATGAAACTTACTTTTCATTTCTAATCCTTGTTGATGATTGCATCCTGTCAACACTGTTATTATTGTCAGCTCTATAAGAAATTTATTATTAGTTTTAACAATGTATGATTATTTTTTTCTTACATCCACTAAAATTGCATTGAAGAATTGAAAGAAGAATATCGAAAACAACAGAATGAAACTTACTTTTCATTTCTAATCCTTGTTGATGATTGCATCCTGTCAACACTGTTATTATTGTCAGCTCTATAAGAAATTTATTATTAGTTTTAACAATGTATGATTATTTTTTTCTTACATCCACTAAAATTGCATCGAAGAATTAAAAGAAGAATATCGAAAACAACAGAATGAAACTTACTTTTCATTTCTAATCCTTGTTGATGATTGCATCCTGTCAACACTGTTATTATTGTCAGCTCTATAAGAAATTTATTATAAGTTTTAACAATGTATGATTATTTTTTTCTTAATGAACTTACACATTAGGTAATTCATTGATTAAAACCTCTTCATTCCCATCTTCTAAGTGACATTTCACAACTTTCCCTGCATTACAAAAAGTAGTTGGATGTAGTTCATTGATATTAATCTTTCTCCCGTCCTTCAGGGTACACTTCTCTATTCCCCCATCGTTCATCGTTAATTTACTGTCAACAAATTATAATTAAAAATCTTTAGAATGATGTAAAGAATAGAGAACATACCCTCTAATCGAATTATCTTCATTCAAAACTACTAATGTGCTATGAGTCCCTACAGGGTCATCATTATATTTTGAAATCGTCCCATCATTCTTACTCATATATACAATATAACCACTGAAAAATTCGTAAAAAGATATGAAATTTTATTAATAGATATTTCTTAATGAAACTTACTTTTCAGATAAATATGCAGGTGGATCAACCGGTGGTGTATATCTATTTGTTAGTTGTTCCATCAAATCATACATCATACTTAAAAAGAGATGATTTCAAAATTTTAACTAAAGAATTTTCAGAGCTATCAAATGAGAAACTTGAACTGCTAATGAGGGAAGGTGTTTTTCCCTAATTGAAATTAGGAGAAAACGTGTTTCTTTGTTTTGAAAACATATTAAAATACCTTTCAATCAAATTAAAATTGATAAAAATGATATCTATTCAATAACTAATAGAAAAATTAAAACGAAATTATTTCAAAAAATTGAAAACATCAAAATTCCTTTGAATCAAATTGAAATTGATAAAAATGATATCTACTCAATAACTAATAGAGAAATCAAAACGAAATTATTCCAAAAAATATTAAGATCTGAAAAAGTTAACTTCATAATCAATGAATATTGATCTGAAAGAAAAATTGGTTCATTGAAATTAGTGAAATGATACTTTTAAGTTGTGAAAACATCATAAATTTTCTTTCAATCACAACTAGTCTTTCATATATTATGTTAAAAACATATTTAATCAATACTTCCTTCCGGTAAATTATATTTTACAATTGATAAAAATAGCATCTGATGAATAATTGTTGTCATCTATAAAGTTTCTACAATATGCCATTTGAACTGCTAATGAGGAAAGGTGTTTTTTCCTAATTGAAATTAGGAGAAAATGTGTTTCTTTGTTTTGAAAACATATTAAAATTCCTTTGAATCAAATTAAAATTGATAACTAATAGAAAAATTAAAACGAAATTATTTCAAAAAATTGAAAATATTAAAATTCCTTTGAATCAAATTAAAATTGATAAAAATGATATCTATTCAATAACTAATAGAGAAATCAAAAAGAAATTATTTCAAAAAATATTAAGATCTGAAAAAGTTAACTTCATAATCAATGAATATTGATCTGAAAGAAAAATTGGTTCATTGAAATTAGTGAAATGATATTTTTAAGTTGTGAAAACATCATAAATTTTCTTCCAATCACAACTAGTCTTTCATATATTAGATTAAAAACATATTTAATCAATACTTCCTTTCGGTAAATTATATTTTACAATTCATGAAAATAGCATCTGATGAATAATTGTTGTCATCTATAAAGTTTCTACAATATGCCATTTGAACTGCTAATGAGGGAAGGTGTTTTTCCCTAATTGAACTTAGGAGAAAATGTGTTTCTTTGTTTTGAAAACATATTAAAATTCCTTTCAATCAAATTAAAATTGGTAAAAATGATATCTATTCAATAACTAATAGAAAAATTAAAACGAAATTATTTTAAAAAATATTAAGATCTGAAAAAGTTAACTTCATAATCGATGAATATTGATCTGAAAGAAAGATAGGTTCGCTAATGAAAATGTGTTTCTTTGTTTTGAAAACATATTAAAATTCCTTTGAATCAAATTAAAATTGATAAAGATGATATCTATTCAATAACTAATAGAAAAATTAAAACGAAATTATTTCAAAAAATTGAAAATATTAAAATTCCTTTGAATCAAATTAAAATTGATAAAAATGATATCTATTCAATAACTAATAGAGAAATCAAAACGAAATTATTCCAAAAAATATTAAGATCTGAAAAAGTTAACTTCATAATCAATGAATATTGATCTGAAAGAAAAATTGGTTCATTGAAATTAGTGAAATGATATTTTTAAGTTGTGAAAACATCATAAATTTTCTTTCAATCACAACTAGTCTTTCATATATTATGTTAAAAACATATTTAATCAATAATTCCTTCCGGTAAATTATATTTTACAATTGATAAAAATTGCATCTGATGAATAATTGTTGTCATCTATAAAGTTTCTACAATATGCCATTTGAACTGCAAATGAGGAAAGGTGTTATTTCCTAATTGAAATTAGGAGAAAATGTGTTTCTTTGTTTTGAAAACATATTAAAATTCCTTTGAATCAAATTAAAATTGATAAAAATGATATCTATTCAATAACTAATAGAGAAATCAAAACGAAATTATTCCAAAAAATATTAAGATCTGAAAAGTTAACTTCATAATCAATGAATATTGATCTGAAAGAAAAATTGGTTCATTGAAATTAGTGAAATGATATTTTTAAGTTGTGAAAACATCATAAATTTTCTTCCAATCACAACTAGTCTTTCATATATTAGGTTAAAAACATATTTAATCAATACTTCCTTTCGGTAAATTATATTTTACAATTCATAAAAATAGCATCTGATGAATAATTGTTGTCATCTATAAAGTTTCTACAATATGCCATTTGAACTGCTAATGAGGGAAGGTGTTTTTCCCTAATTGAACTTAGGAGAAAATGTGTTTCTTTGTTTTGAAAACATATTAAAATTCCTTTCAATCAAATTAAAATTGGTAAAAATGATATCTATTCAATAACTAATGGAAAAATTAAAACGAAATTATTTTAAAAAATATTAAGATCTGAAAAAGTTAACTTCATAATCAATGAATATTGATCTGAAAGAAAGATAGGTTCGCTAATGAAAATGTGTTTCTTTGTTTTGGAAACATATTAAAATTCCTTTGAATCAAATTGAAATTGATAAAAATGCTATTCAATAACTAATAGAAAAATTAAAACGAAATTATTTCAAAAAATTGAAAACACTGAAATTCCTTTGTATCAAATTAAAATTGATAAAAATGATATCTATTCAATAACTAATAATCAAAACGAAATTATTCCAAAAAATATTAAGATCTGAAAAAGTTAACTTCATAATAAATGAATATAGATCTGAAAGAAAAATTGGTTCATTGAAATTAGTGAAATGATATTTTTAAGTTGTGAAAACATCATAAATTTTCTTTCAATCACAACTAGTCTTCCATATATTAGGTTAAAAACATATTTAATCAATACTTCCTTTCGGTAAATTATATTTTACAATTGACAAAAATAGCATTTGATGAATAATTGTTATCATCTATAAAGTTTCTACAATGTGCCATTTGAACTGCTAATGAGGGAAGGTGTTTTTCCCTAATTGAACTTAGGAGAAAATGTGTTTCTTTGTTTTGAAAACATATTAAAATTCCTTTCAATCAAATTAAAATTGGTAAAAATGATATCTATTCAATAACTAATAGAAAAATTAAAACGAAATTATTTTAAAAAATATTAAGATCTGAAAAAGTTAACTTCATAATCAATGAATATTGATCTGAAAGAAAGATAGGTTCGCTAATGAAAATGTGTTTCTTTGTTTTGAAAACATATTAAAATTCCTTTGAATCAAATTGAAATTGATAAAAATGATATCTATTCAATAACTAATAGAGAAATCAAAACGAAATTATTTCAAAAACAATTAAGATCTGAAAAAGTTAACTTCATAATCAATGAATATTGATCTGAAAGAAAAGATGGTTCATTGAAATTAGTGAAATGATATTTTTAAGTTGTGAAAACATTATAAATTTTCTTTCAATCACAACTAGTCTTTCATATATTATGTTAAAACATATTTAATCAATACTTCCTTTCGGTAAATTATATTTTACAATTGATAAAAGTAGCATCTGATGAATAATTGTTGTCATCTATAAAGTGTCTATCATATGCCATTTGAACTGGTAATGAGGCAAGGTGTTTTTCCCTAATTGAAATTAGGAGAAAATGTGTTTCTTTGTTTTGAAAACATATTAAAATTCCTTTCAATCAAATTAAAATTGGTAAAAAGATATCTATTCAATAACTAATAGAAAAATTAAAACGAAATTATTTCAAAAAATATTAAGATCTGATAAAGATAACTTCATAATCAATGAATATTGATCTGAAAGAAAGATTGGTTCGCTAATGAGGAAAGGTGTTTTTCGCTAATTGAAATTAGGAGAAAATGTGTTTCTTTGTTTTGAAAACATTAAAATTCCTTTGAATCAAATTAAAATTGATAAAGATGATATCTATTCAATAACTAATAGAAAAATTAAAACGAAATTATTTCAAAAAATTGAAAACATTAAAATTCTTTTGAATCAAATTAAAATTGATAAAAATGATATCTATTCAAAATAACTAATAGAGAAATCAAAACGAAATTATTTCAAAATAAGATCTGAAAAAGTTAACTTCATAATCAGTGAATATTGATCTGAAAGAAAAATTGGTTCATTGAAATTAGTGAAATGATATTTTTAAGTTGTGAAAACATCATAAATTTTCTTTCAATCACAACTAGTCTTTCATATATTATGTTAAAAACATTTTTAATCAATACTTCCTTTCGGTAAATTATATTTTACAATTGATAAAAATGGCATGTGATGAATAATTGTTGTCATCTATAAAGTTTCTACAGTATGCCATTTGAACTGAGGGAATGTGTTTTTCCCTAATTGAAATTAGGAGAAAATGTGTTTCTTTGTTTTGAAAACCTTAAAATTCCTTTCAATCAAAATGAAATTGATAAAAATGATGTCTATTCAATAACTAATAGAAAAATTATTTCAAAAAATATTAAGATCTGAATGAAACTTACTTTTCAGATAAATATGCAGGTGGATCAACCTGTGTTGTATATCTATTTGTTAGTTGTTCCATCAAATCTTGCATGATACTTGAAAAGAGATGATTTCAAAATGTTAACGAAAGAATTTTCAGAGCTATCAAGTGAG
The DNA here is from genome assembly GCA_958510875.1 of Endomychus coccineus. Taxonomy (NCBI): domain Eukaryota; kingdom Metazoa; phylum Arthropoda; class Insecta; order Coleoptera; family Endomychidae; genus Endomychus; species Endomychus coccineus. The sequence continues at coordinate 115,006,988 of OY294069.1, forward strand.
AAACTTGCACTGCTAATGAGGGAAGGTGTTTTTCCCTAATTGAAATTAGGAGAAAATGTGTTTCTTTGTTTTGAAAACATATTAAAATTCCTTTCAATCAAATTAAAATTGATAAAAATGATATCTATTCAATAACTAATAGAGAAATCAAAACGAAATTATTTCAAAAAATATTAAGATCTGAAAAAGTGAACTTCATAATCAATGAATATTGATCTGAAAGAAAAATTGGTTCATTGAAATTAGTGAAATGATATTTTTAAGTTGTGAAAACATCATAAATTTTCTTTCAATCACAACTAGTCTTTCATATATTAGGTTAAAAACATATTTAATCATAACTTCCTTCGGTAAATTATATTTTACAATTGATAAAAATAGCATCTGATGAATAACTAACAGGAAAATTGAAACTTACCTTGAAACAGCTGAACACAAATGATTTCTCGTACATTAAACACTTCTATATATAGACAAATTTTATATTACCTAAGGAAAACAGCAGACGCCTTTGATTAAATTGTTGTTGTGAATGAATGATATCTAGCTGAAAGGAAACTGAGTTTGTCTTCTATTATATCCCATACTAGTTTGATGAATGATTAGAACAATGATTGATTCAAATCATCATATTTTATAACGCAATAATAGACTCACGGGTTTGAGAGGAATCGCTTTAATTAGTAGATGAACACCGCGCGTCCTCGACCAGGATATCCGGTCTCCACTTCCGGTCTAGCTGTCGATGTGCATCCGGTGTACGCAACATTTTATTTTCAATAAAAACACATCAAAATCAATAATTTTATTTTAGACTAATAATAATAATACATTTTATAAACTTATATAGCTATAAAAAGAAAAGAAGGAAGTACCCGTTCACCTCCATCTAAAGGTATAGGATCCACCAGTCTTAGACTGAATATTCCTCATCTGCGAAAGAATGAAAAATTTCTTAGTATAATCAATATAAGAACTGAAAATGTACATAATTCCACAATCGAAGCTGCTAAATCCTCACCCGTGCCATATATACACAGCTCATCAATATCTTCTTTCGGTGGTGATAGTGTTGTTGAGGGTGGTGTGGTTGTAGATTAAAGCTAGAGGATGATGGAGGTGGTGTTGATTGATCTCTGTAAACAGTAAAATGATGTTCAAGGAATTCCTATAGTAATTAAAATTAAATAACTAACCTTATTTGATCATCATCATCAATTATGATGGAGGTGATAGGAGTAAGTGGGAACTGTCTTTTTTGTTTCTTCCTATAGATATTTGATGAGGGGGTTGTTGATCTCTTTTTACATCCACTAAAATTGCATTGAAGAATAAAAAGAAGAATATCGAAAACAACATAATGAAACTTACTTTTCATTTCTAATCCTTGTTGATGATTGCATCCTGTCAACACTGTTATTATTGTCAGCTCTATAAGAAATTTATTGTTAGTTTTAACAATGTATGATTATTTTTTTCTTACATCCACTAAAATTGCATAGAAGAATTAAAAGAAGAATATCGAAAACAACAGAATGAAACTTACTTTTCATTTCTAATCCTTGTTGATGATTGCATCCTGTCAACACTGTTATTATTGTCAGCTCTATAAGAAATTTATTATTAGTTTTAACAATGTATGATTATTTTTTTCTTACATCCACTAAAATTGCATCGAAGAATTAAAAGAAGAATATCGAAAACAACAGAATGAAACTTACTTTTCATTTCTAATCCTTGTTGATGATTGCATCCTGTCAACACTGTTATTATTGTCAGCTCTATAAGAAATTTATTATTAGTTTTAACAATGTATGATTATTTTTTTCTTAATGAACTTACACATTAGGTAATTCATTGATTAAAACCTCTTCATTCCCATCTTCTAAGTGACATTTCACAACTTTCCCTGCATTACAAAAAGTAGTTGGATGTAGTTCATTGATAATAATCTTTCTCCCGTCCTTCAGGGTACACTTCTCTATTCCCCCATCGTTCATCGTTAATTTACTGTCAACAAATTATAATTAAAAATCTTTAGAATGATGTAAAGAATAGAGAACATACCCTCTAATCGAATTATCTTCATTCAAAACTACTAATGTGCTATGAGTCCCTACAGGGTCATCATTATATTTTGAAATAGTCCCATTATTCTTACTCATATATACAATATAACCACTGAAAAATTCGTAAAAAGATATGAAATTTTATTAATAGATATTTCTTAATGAAACTTACTTTTCAGATAAATATGCAGATGGATCAACCGGTGGTGTATATCTATTTGTTAGTTGTTTCATCAAATCATGCATCATACTTGAAAAGAGATGATTTCAAAATTTAACTAAAGAATTTTCAGAGCTATCAAATGAGAAACTTGAACTGCTAATGAGGGAAGGTGTTTTTCCCTAATTGAAATTAGGAGAAAATGTGTTTCTTTGTTTTGAAAACATATTGAAATTCCTTTCAATCAAATTAAAATTGATGAAAATGATATCTATTCAATAACTAATAGAAAAATTAAAACGAAATTATTTCAAAAAATTGAAAACATCAAAATTCCTTTGAATCAAATTGAAATTGATAAAAATGATATCTACTCAATAACTAATAGAGAAATCAAAACGAAATTATTCCAAAAAATATTAAGATCTGAAAAAGTTAACTTCATAATCAATGAATATTGATCTGAAAGAAAAATTGGTTCATTGAAATTAGTGAAATGATATTTTTAAGTTGTGAAAACATCATAAATTTTCTTTCAATCACAACTAGTCTTTCATATATTATGTTAAAAACATATTTAATCAATACTTCCTTCCGGTAAATTATATTTTACAATTGATAAAAATAGCATCTGATGAATAGTTGTTGTCATCTATAAAGTTTCTACAATATGCCATTTGAACTGCTAATGAGGAAAGGTGTTTTTTCCTAATTGAAATTAGGAGAAAATGTGTTTCTTTGTTTTGAAAACATATTAAAATTCCTTTGAATCAAATTAAAATTGATAAAAATGATATCTATTCAATAACTAATAGAGAAATCAAAAAGAAATTATTTCAAAAAATATTAAGATCTGAAAAAGTTAACTTTATAATCAATGAATATTGATCTGAAAGAAAAATTGGTTCATTGAAATTAGTGAAATGATATTTTTAAGTTGTGAAAACATCATACATTTTCTTCCAATCACAACTAGTCTTTCATATATTAGGTTAAAAACATATTTAATCAATACTTCCTTTCGGTAAATTATATTTTACAATTCATAAAAATAGCATCTGATGAATAATTGTTGTCATCTATAAAGTTTCTACAATATGCCATTTGAACTGCTAATGAGGGAAGGTGTTTTTCCCTAATTGAACTTAGGAGAAAATGTGTTTCTTTGTTTTGAAAACATATTAAAATTCCTTTCAATCAAATTAAAATTGGTAAAAATGATATCTATTCAATAACTAATAGAAAAATTGAAACGAAATTATTTTAAAAAATATTAAGATCTGAATAAGTTAACTTCATAATCAATGAATATTGATCTGAAAGAAAGATAGGTTCGCTAATGAAAATGTGATTCTTTGTTTTGAAAACATATTAAAATTCCTTTGAATCAAATTGAAATTGATAAAAATGATATCTATTCAATAACTAATAGAAAAATTAAAACGAAATTATTTCAAAAAATTGAAAACATTGAAATTCCTTTGAATCAAATTAAAATTGATAAAAATGATATCTATTCAATAACTAATAATCAAAACGAAATTATTCCAAAAAATATTAAGATCTGAAAAAGTTAACTTCATAATAAATGAATATAGATCTGAAAGAAAAATTGGTTCATTGAAATTAGTGAAATGATATTTTTAAGTTGTGAAAACATCATAAATTTTCTTTCAATCACAACTAGTCTTCCATATATTAGGTTAAAAACATATTTAATCAATACTTCCTTTCGGTAAATTATATTTTACAATTGATAAAAATAGCATCTGATGAATAATTGTTATCATCTATAAAGTTTCTACAATATGCCATTTGAACTGCTAATGAGGGAAGTTGTTTTTCCCTAATTGAACTTAGGAGAAAATGTGTTTCTTTGTTTTGAAAACATTAAAATTCCTTTCAATCAAATTGAAATTGATAAAAATGATGTCTATTCAATAACTAAAAGAAAAATTATTTCAAAAAATATTAAGATCTGAATGAAACTTACTTTTCAGATAAATATGCAGGTGGATCAACCGGTGTTGTATATCTATTTGTTAGTTGTTCCATCAAATCTTGCATGATACTTGAAAAGAGATGATTTCAAAATGTTAACGAAAGAATTTTCAGAGCTATCAAGTGAGAACCTTGCACTGCTAATGAGGGAAGGTGTTTTTCCCTAATTGAAATTAGGAGAAAATGTGTTTCTTCGTTTTGAAAACATATTAAAATTCCTTTCAATCAAATTAAAATTGGTAAAAAGATATGTATTCAATAACTAATAGAAAAATTAAAACGAAATTATTTCAAAAAATATTAAGATCTGAAAAAGATAACTTCATAATCAATGAATATTGATCTGAAAGAAAGATTGGTTCGCTAATGAGGAAAGGTGTTTTTCGCTAATTGAAATTAGGAGAAAATGTGTTTCTTTGTTTTGAAAACATTAAAATTCCTTTGAATCAAATTAAAATTGATAAAGATGATATCTATTCAATAACTAATAGAAAAATTAAAACGAAATTATTTCAAAAAATTGAAAACATTAAAATTCTTTTGAATCAAATTAAAATTGATAAAAATGATATCCATTCAAAATAACTAATAGAGAAATCAAAACGAAATTATTTCAAAATAAGATCTGAAAAAGTTAACTTCATAATCAGTGAATATTGATCTGAAAGAAAAATTGGGTCATTGAAATTAGTGAAATGATATTTTTAAGTTGTGAAAACATCATAAATTTTCTTTCAATCACAACTAGTCTTTCATATATTAGGTTAAAAACATATTTAATCATAACTTCCTTCGGTAAATTATATTTTACAATTGATAAAAATAGCATCTGATGAATAACTAACAGGAAAATTGAAACTTACCTTGAAACAGCTGAACACAAATGATTTCTCGTACATTAAACACTTCTATATATAGACAAATTTTATATTACCTAAGGAAAACAGCAGACGCCTTTTATTAAATTGTTGTTGTGAATGAATGATATCTAGCTGAAAGGAAACTGAGTTTGTCTTCTATTATATCCCATACTAGTTTGATAAATGATTAGAACAATGATTGATTCAAATCATCATATTTTATAACGCAATAATAGACTCGCGGGTTTGAGAGGAATCGCTTTAATTAGTAGATGAACACCGCGCGTCCTCGACCAGGATATCCGGTCTCCACTTCCGGTCTAGCTGTCGATGTGCATCCGGTGTACGCAACATTTTATTTTCAATAAAAACACATCAAAATCAATAATTTTATTTTAGACTAATAATAATAATACATTTTATAAACTTATATAGCTATAAAAAGAAAAGAAGGAAGTACCCGTTCACCTCCATCTAAAGGTATAGGATCCACCAGTCTTAGATTGAATATTCCTCATCTGCGAAAGAATGAAAAATTTCTTAATATAATCAATATAAGAACTGAAAATGTACATAATTCCACAATCAAAGCTGCTAAATCCTCACCCGTGCCATATATACACAGCTCATCAATATCTTCTTTCGGTGGTGATAGTGTTGTTGAGGGTGGTAGTGGTTGTAGATTAAAGCTAGAGGATGATGGAGGTGGTCTTGATTGATCTCTGTGAACAGTAAAATGATGTTCAAGGAATTCCTATAGTAATTAAAATTAAATAACTAACCTTATTTGATCATCATCATCAATTATGATGGAGGTGATAGGAGTAAGTGGGAACTGTCTTTTTTGTTTCTTCCTATAGATATTTGATGAGGGGGTTGTTGATCTCTTTTTACATACACTAAAATTGCATTGAAGGATAAAAAGAAGAATATCGAAAACAACAGAATGAAACTTACTTTTCATTTCTAATCCTTGTTGATGATTGCATCCTGTCAACACTGTTATTATTGTCAGCTCTATAAGAAATTTATTATTAGTTTTAACAATGTATGATTATTTTTTTCTTACATCCACTAAAATTGCATTGAAGAATTAAAAGAAGAATATCGAAAACAACAGAATGAAACTTACTTTTCATTTCTAATCCTTGTTGATGATTGCATCCTGTCAACACTGTTATTATTGTCAGCTCTATAAGAAATTTATTATTAGTTTTAACAATGTATGATTATTTTTTTCTTACATCCACTAAAATTGCATCGAAGAATTAAAAGAAGAATATCGAAAACAACAGAATGAAACTTACTTTTCATTTCTAATCCTTGTTGATGATTGCATCCTGTCAACACTGTTATTATTGTCAGCTCTATAAGAAATTTATTATTAGTTTTAACAATGTATGATTATTTTTTTCTTAATGAACTTACACATTAGGTAATTCATTGATTAAAACCTCTTCATTCCCATCTTCTAAGTGACATTTCACAACTTTCCCTGCATTACAAAAAGTAGTTGGATGTAGTTCATTGATAATAATCTTTCTCCCGTCCTTCAGGGTACACTTCTCTATTCCCCCATCGTTCATCGTTAATTTACTGTCAACAAATTATAATTAAAAATCTTTAGAATGATGTAAAGAATAGAGAACATACCCTCTAATCGAATTATCTTCATTCAAAACTACTAATGTGCTATGAGTCCCTACAGGGTCATCATTATATTTTGAAATAGTCCCATCATTCTTACTCATATATACAATATAACCACTGAAAAATTCGTAAAAAGATATGAAATTTCATTAATAGATATTTCTTAATGAAACTTACTTTTCAGATAAATATGCAGGTGGATCAACCGGTGGTGTATATCTATTTGTTAGTTGTTTCATCAAATCATGCATCATACTTGAAAAGAGATGATTTCAAAATTTTAACTAAAGAATTTTCAGAGCTATCAAATGAGAAACTTGAACTGCTAATGAGGGAAGGTGTTTTTCCCTAATTGAAATTAGGAGAAAATGTGTTTCTTTGTTTTGAAAACATATTAAAATTCCTTTCAATCAAATTAAAATTGATAAAAATGATATCTATTCAATAACTAATAGAAAAATTAAAACGAAATTATTTCAAAAAATTGAAAACATCAAAATTCCTTTGAATCAAATTGAAATTGATGAAAATGATATCTACTCAATAACTAATAGAGAAATCAAAACGAAATTATTCCAAAAAATATTAAGATCTGAAAAAGTTAACTTCATAATCAATGAATATTGATCTGAAAGAAAAATTGGTTCATTGAAATTAGTGAAATGATATTTTTAAGTTGTGAAAACATCATAAATTTTCTTTCAATCACAACTAGTCTTTCATATATTATGTTAAAAACATATTTAATCAATACTTCCTTCCGGTAAATTATATTTTACAATTGATAAAAATAGCATCTGATGAATAATTGTTGTCATCTATAAAGTTTCTACAATATGCCATTTGAACTGCTAATGAGGAAAGGTGTTTTTTCCTAATTGAAATTAGGAGAAAATGTGTTTCTTTGTTTTGAAAACATATTAAAATTCCTTTGAATCAAATTAATAAAGATGATATCTATTCAATAACTAATAGAATAATTAAAACGAAATTATTTCAAAAAATTGAAAACATTGAAATTCCTTTGAATCAAATTAAAATTGATAAAAATGATATCTATTCAATAACTAATAATCAAAACGAAATTATTCCAAAAAATATTAAGATCTGAAAAAGTTAACTTCATAATCAATGAATATTGATCTGAAAGAAAAATTGGTTCATTGAAATTAGTGAAATGATATTTTTAAGTTGTGAAAACATCATAAATTTTCTTTCAATCACAACTAGTCTTCCATATATTAGGTTAAAAACATATTTAATCAATACTTCCTTTCGGTAAATTATATTTTACAATTGATAAAAATAGCATCTGATGAATAATTGTTGTCATCTATAAAGTTTCTACAATATGCCATTTGAACTGCTAATGAGGAAAGGTGTTTTTTCCTAATTGAAATTAGGAGAAAATGTGTTTCTTTGTTTTGAAAACATATTAAAATTCCTTTGAATCAAATTAAAATTGATAAAGATGATATCTATTCAATAACTAATAGAATAATTAAAACGAAATTATTTCAAAAAATTGAAAACATTGAAATTCCTTTGAATCAAATTAAAATTGATAAAAATGATATCTATTCAATAACTAATAATCAAAACGAAATTATTCCAAAAAATATTAAGATCTGAAAAAGTTAACTTCATAATAAATGAATATAGATCTGAAAGAAAAATTGGTTCATTGAAATTAGTGAAATGATATTTTTAAGTTGTGAAAACATCATAAATTTTCTTTCAATCACAACTAGTCTTCCATATATTAGGTTAAAAACATATTTAATCAATACTTCCTTTCGGTAAATTATATTTTACAATTGATAAAAATAGCATCTGATGAATAATTGTTGTCATCTATAAAGTTTCTACAATATGCCATTTGAACTGCTAATGAGGAAAGGGTTTTTTTCCTAATTGAAATTAGGAGAAAATGTGTTTCTTTGTTTTGAAAACATATTAAAATTCCTTTGAATCAAATTAAAATTGATAAAGATGATATCTATTCAATAACTAATAGAAAAATTAAAACGAAATTATTTCAAAAAATTGAAAATATTAAAATTCCTTTGAATCAAATTAAAATTGATAAAAATGATATCTATTCAATAACTAATAGAGAAATCAAAAAGAAATTATTTCAAAAAATATTAAGATCTGAAAAAGTTAACTTTATAATCAATGAATATTGATCTGAAAGAAAAATTGGTTCATTGAAATTAGTGAAATGATATTTTTAAGTTGTGAAAACATCATAAATTTTCTTCCAATCACAACTAGTCTTTCATATATTAGGTTAAAAACATATTTAATCAATACTTCCTTTCGGTAAATTATATTTTACAATTCATAAAAATAGCATCTGATGAATAATTGTTGTCAACTATAAAGATTCTACAATATGCCATTTGAACTGCTAATGAGGGAATGTGTTTTTCCCTAATTGAACTTAGGAGAAAATGTGTTTCTTTGTTTTGAAAACATATTAAAATTCCTTTCAATCAAATTAAAATTGGTAACAATGATATCTATTCAATAACTAATAGAAAAATTAAAACGAAATTATTTTAAAAAATATTAAGATCTGAAAAAGTTAACTTCATAATCAATGAATATTGATCTGAAAGAAAGATAGGTTCGCTAATGAAAATGTGTTTCTTTGTTTTGAAAACATATTAAAATTCCTTTGAATCAAATTGAAATTGATAAAAATGATATCTATTCAATAACTAATAGAAAAATTAAAACGGAATTATTTCAAAAAATTGAAAACATTGAAATTCCTTTGAATCAAATTAAAATTGATAAAAATGATATCTATTCAATAACTAATAATCAAAACGAAATTATTCCAAAAAATATTAAGATCTGAAAAAGTTAACTTCATAATAAATGAATATAGATCTGAAAGAAAAATTGGTTCATTGAAATTAGTGAAATGATATTTTTAAGTTGTGAAAACATCATAAATTTTCTTTCAATCACAACTAGTCTTCCATATATTAGGTTAAAAACATATTTAATCAATACTTCCTTTCGGTAAATTATATTCTACAATTGATAAAAATAGCATGTGATGAATAATTGTTATCATCTATAAAGTTTCTATAATATGCCATTTGAACTGCTAATAAGGGAAGTTGTTTTTCCCTAATTGAACTTAGGAGAAAATGTGTTTCTTTGTTTTGAAAACATATTAAAATTCCTTTCAATCAAATTAAAATTGGTAAAAATGATATCTATTCAATAACTAATAGAAAAATTAAAACGGAATTATTTTAAAAAATATTAAGATCTGAAAAAGTTAACTTCATAATCAATGAATATTGATCTGAAAGAAAGATAGGTTCGCTAATGAAAATGTGTTTCTTTGTTTTGAAAACATATTAAAATTCCTTTGAATCAAATTGAAATTGATAAAAATGATATCTATTCAATAACTAATAGAAAAATTAAAACGGAATTATTTCAAAAAATTGAAAACATTGAAATTCCTTTGAATCAAATTAAAATTGATAAAAATGATATCTATTCAATAACTAATAATCAAAACGAAATTATTCCAAAAAATATTAAGATCTGAAAAAGTTAACTTCATAATAAATGAATATAGATCTGAAAGAAAAATTGGTTCATTGAAATTAGTGAAATGATATTTTTAAGTTGTGAAAACATCATAAATTTTCTTTCAATCACAACTAGTCTTCCATATATTAGGTTAAAAACATATTTAATCAATACTTCCTTTCGGTAAATTATATTTTACAATTGATAAAAATAGCATGTGATGAATAATTGTTATCATCTATAAAGTTTCTATAATATGCCATTTGAACTGCTAATGAGGGAAGTTGTTTTTCCCTAATTGAACTTAGGAGAAAATGTGTTTCTTTGTTTTGAAAACATATTAAAATTCCTTTCAATCAAATTAAAATTGGTAAAAATGATATCTATTCAATAACTAATAGAAAAATTAAAACGGAATTATTTTAAAAAATATTAAGATCTGAAAAAGTTAACTTCATAATCAATGAATATTGATCTGAAAGAAAGATAGGTTCGCTAATGAAAATGTGTTTCTTTGTTTTGAAAACATATTAAAATTCTTTTGAATCAAATTGAAATTGATAAAAATGATATCTATTCAATAACTAATAGAGAAATCAAAACGAAATTATTTCAAAAACAATTAAGATCTGAAAAAGTTAACTTCATAATCAATGAATATTGATCTGAAAGAAAAAATGGTTCATTGAAATTAGTGAAATGATATTTTTAAGTTGTGAAATTATTATAAATTTTCTTTCAATCACAACTAGTCTTTCATATATTATGTTAAAAACATATTTAATCAATACTTCCTTTCGGTAAATTATATTTTACAATTGATAAAAGTAGCATCTGATGAATAATTGTTGTCATCTATAAAGTGTCTATCATATGCCATTTGAACTGGTAATGAGGCAAGGTGTTTTTCCCTAATTGAAATTAGGAGAAAATGTGTTTCTTTGTTTTGAAAACATATTAAAATTCCTTTCAATCAAATTAAAATTGGTAAAAAGATATCTATTCAATAACTAATAGAAAAATTAAAACGAAATTATTTCAAAAAATATTAAGATCTGAAAAAGATAACTTCATAATCAATGAATATTGATCTGAAAGAAAGATTGGTTCGCTAATGAGGAAAGGTGTTTTTCGCTAATTGAAATTAGGAGAAAATGTGTTTTTTTTGTTTTGAAAACATTAAAATTCCTTTGAATCAAATTAAAATTGATAAAGATGATATCTATTCAATAACTAATAGAAAAATTAAAACGAAATTATTTCAAAAAATTGAAAACATTAAAATTCCTTTGAATCAAATTAAAATTGATAAAAATGATATCTATTCAAAATAACTAATAGAGAAATCAAAACGAAATTATTTCGAAATAAGATCTGAAAAAGTTAACTTCATAATCAGTGAATATTGATCTGAAAGAAAAATTGGTTCATTGAAATTAGTGAAATGATATTTTTAAGTTGTGAAAACATCATAAATTTTCGTTCAATCACAACTAGTCTTCCATATATTAGGTTAAAAACATATTTAATCAATACTTCCTTTCGGTAAATTATATTTTACAATTGATAAAAATAGCATGTGATGAATAATTGTTATCATCTATAAAGTTTCTACAATATGCCATTTGAACTGCTAATGAGGGAAGTTGTTTTTCCCTAATTGAAATTAGGAGAAAATGTGTTTCTTTGTTTTGAAAACATATTAAAATTCCTTTCAATCAAATTAAAATTGGTAAAAATGATATCTATTCAATAACTAATAGAAAAATTAAAACGAAATTATTTTAAAAAATATTAAGATCTGAAAGAGTTAACTTCATAATCAATGAATATTGATCTGAAAGAAAGATTGGTTCGCTAATGAGGAAAGGTGTTTTACGCTAATTGAAATTAGGAGAAAATGTGTTTCTTTGTTTTGAAAACATTAAAATTCCTTTGAATCAAATTAAAATTGATAAAGATGATATCTATTCAATAACTAATAGAAAAATTAAAACGAAATTATTTCAAAAAATTGAAAACATTAAAATTCCTTTGAATCAAATTAAAATTGATAAAAATGATATCTATTCAAAATAACTAATAGAGAAATCAAAACGAAATTATTTCAAAATAAGATCTGAAAAAGTTAACTTCATAATCAGTGAATATTGATCTGAAAGAAAAATTGGTTCATTGAAATTAGTGAAATGATATTTTTAAGTTGTGAAAACATCATAAATTTTCTTTCAATCACAACTAGTCTTCCATATATTAGGTTAAAAACTTATTTAATCAATACTTCCTTTCGGTAAATTATATTTTACAATTCATAAAAATAGCATCTGATGAATAATTGTTGTCATCTATAAAGATTCTACAATATGCCATTTGAACTGCTAATGAGGGAAGGTGTTTTTCCCTAATTGAACTTAGGAGAAAATGTGTTTCTTTGTTTTGAAAACATATTAAAATTCCTTTCAATCAAATTAAAATTGGTAAAAATGATATCTATTCAATAACTAATAGAAAAATTGAAACGAAATTATTTTAAAAAATATTAAGATCTGAAAAAGTTAACTTCATAATCAATGAATATTGATCTGAAAGAAAGATAGGTTCGCTAATGAAAATGTGTTTCTTTGTTTTGAAACCATATTAAAATTCCTTTGAATCAAATTGAAATTGATAAAAATGATATCTATTCAATAACTAATAGAATAATTAAAACGAAATTATTTCAAAAAATTGAAAACATTGAAATTCCTTTGAATCAAATTAAAATTGATAAAAATGATATCTATTCAATAACTAATAATCAAAACGAAATTATTCCAAAAAATATTAAGATCTGAAAAAGTTAACTTCATAATAAATGAATATAGATCTGAAAGAAAAATTGGTTCATTGAAATTAGTGAAATGATATTTTTAAGTTGTGAAAACATCATAAATTTTCTTTCAATCACAACTAGTCTTCCATATATTAGGTTAAAAACATATTTAATCAATACTTCCTTTCGGTAAATTATATTTTACAATTGATAAAAATAGCATCTGATGAATAATTGTTATCATCTATGAAGTTTCTACAATATGCCATTTGAACTGCTAATGAGGGAAGTTGTTTTTCCCTAATTGAACTTAGGAGAAAATGTGTTTCTTTGTTTTGAAAACATATTAAAATTCCTTTCAATCAAATTAAAATTGGTAAAAATGATATCTACTCAATAACTAATAGAAAAATTAAAACGAAATTATTTTAAAAAATATTAAGATCTGAAAAAGTTAACTTCATAATCAATGAATATTGATCTGAAAGAAAGATAGGTTCGCTAATGAAAATGTGTTTCTTTGTTTTGAAAACATATTAAAATTCCTTTGAATCAAATTGAAATTGATAAAAATGATATCTATTCAATAACTAATAGAGAAATCAAAACGAAATTATTTCAAAAACAATTAAGATCTGAAAAAGTTAACTTCATAATCAATGAATATTGATCTGAAAGAAAAAATGGTTCATTGAAATTAGTGAAATGATATTTTTAAGTTGTGAAAACATTATAAATTTTCTTTCAATCACAACTAGTCTTTCATATATTATGTTAAAAACATATTTAATCAATACTTCCTTTCGGTAAATTATATTTTACAATTGATAAAAGTAGCATCTGATGAATAATTGTTGTCATTCTATAAAGTGTCTATCATATGCCATTTGAACTGGTAATGAGGCAAGGTGTTTTTCCCTAATTGAAATTAGGAGAAATTGTGTTTCTTTGTTTTGAAAACATATTAAAATTCCTTTCAATCAAATTAAAATTGGTAAAAAGATATCTATTCAATAACTAATAGAAAAATTAAAACGAAATTATTTCAAAAAATATTAAGATCTGAAAAAGATAACTTCATAATCAATGAATATTGATCTGAAAGAAAGATTGGTTCGCTAATGAGGAAAGGTGTTTTTCGCTAATTGAAATTAGGAGAAAATGTGTTTCTTTGTTTTGAAAACATTAAAATTCATTTGAGTCAAATTAAAATTGATAAAGATGATATATATTCAATAACTAATAGAAAAATTAAAACGAAATTATTTCAAAAAATTGAAAACATTAAAATTCCTTTGAATCAAATTAAAATTGATAAAAATGATATCTATTCAAAATAACTAATAGAGAAATCAAAACGAAATTATTTCAAAATAAGATCTGAAAAAGTTAACTCCATAATCAGTGAATATTGATCTGAAAGAAAAATTGGTTCATTGAAATTGGTGAAATGATATTTTTAAGTTGTGAAAACATCATAAATTTTCTTTCAATCACAACTAGTCTTTCATATATTATGTTAAAAACATTTTTAATCAATACTTCCTTTCGGTAAATTATATTTTACAATTGATAAAAATGGCATGTGATGAATAATTGTTGTCATCTATAAAGTTTCTACAGTATGCCATTTGAACTGAGGGAAGGTGTTTTTCCCTAATTGAAATTAGGAGAAAATGTGTTTCTTTGTTTTGAAAACATTAAAATTCCTTTCAATCAAATTGAAATTGATAAAAATGATGTCTATTCAATAACTAATAGAAAAATTATTTCAAAAAATATTAAGATCTGAATGAAACTTACTTTCCAGATAAATATGCAGGTGGATCAACCGGTGTTGTATATCTATTTGTTAGTTGTTCCATCAAATCTTGCATGATACTTGAAAAGAGATGATTTCAAAATGTTAACGAAAGAATTTTCAGAGCTATCAGGTGAGAAACTTGCACTGCTAATGAGGGAAGGTGTTTTTCCATAATTGAAATTAGGAGAAAATGTGTTTCTTTGTTTTGAAAACATATTAAAATTCCTTTCAATCAAATTAAAATTGGTAAAAATGATATCTATTCAATAACTAATAGAAAAATTAAAACGAAATTATTTTAAAAAATATTAAGATCTGAAAAAGTTAACTTCATAATCAATGAATATTGATCTGAAAGAAAGATAGGTTCGCTAATGAAAATGTGTTTCTTTGTTTTGAAAACATATTAAAATTCTTTTGAATCAAATTGAAATTGATAAAAATGATATCTATTCAATAACTTATAGAGAAATCAAAACGAAATTATTTCAAAAACAATTAAGATCTGAAAAAGTTAACTTCATAATCAATGAATATTGATCTGAAAGAAAAATTGGTTCATTGAAATTAGTGAAATGATATTTTTAAGTTGTGAAAACATCATAAATTTTCTTTCAATCACAACTAGTCTTTCATATATTATGTTAAAAACATATTTAATCAATACTTCCTTCCGGTAAATTATATTTTACAATTGATAAAAATAGCATCTGATGAATAATTGTTGTCATCTATAAAGTTTCTACAATATGCCATTTGAACTGCTAATGAGGAAAGGGGTTTTTTCCTAATTGAAATTAGGAGAAAATGTGTTTCTTTGTTTTGAAAACATATTAAAATTCCTTTGAATCAAATTAAAATTGATAAAGATGATATCTATTCAATAACTAATAGAAAAATTAAAACGAAATTATTTCAAAAAATTGAAAATATTAAAATTCCTTTGAATCAAATTAAAATTGATAAAAATGATATCTATTCAATAACTAATAGAGAAATCAAAAAGAAATTATTTCAAAAAATATTAAGATCTGAAAAAGTTAACTTTATAATCAATGAATATTGATCTGAAAGAAAAATTGGTTCATTGAAATTAGTGAAATGATATTTTTAAGTTGTGAAAACATCATAAATTTTCTTCCAATCACAACTAGTCTTTCATATATTAGGTTAAAAACATATTTAATCAATACTTCCTTTCGGTAAATTATATTTTACAATTCATAAAAATAGCATCTGATGAATAATTGTTGTCAACTATAAAGATTCTACAATATGCCATTTGAACTGCTAATGAGGGAATGTGTTTTTCCCTAATTGAACTTAGGAGAAAATGTGTTTCTTTGTTTTGAAAACATATTAAAATTCCTTTCAATCAAATTAAAATTGGTAACAATGATATCTATTCAATAACTAATAGAAAAATTAAAACGAAATTATTTTAAAAAATATTAAGATCTGAAAAAGTTAACTTCATAATCAATGAATATTGATCTGAAAGAAAGATAGGTTCGCTAATGAAAATGTGTTTCTTTGTTTTGAAAACATATTAAAATTCCTTTGAATCAAATTGAAATTGATAAAAATGATATCTATTCAATAACTAATAGAAAAATTAAAACGGAATTATTTCAAAAAATTGAAAACATTGAAATTCCTTTGAATCAAATTAAAATTGATAAAAATGATATCTATTCAATAACTAATAATCAAAACGAAATTATTCCAAAAAATATTAAGATCTGAAAAAGTTAACTTCATAATAAATGAATATAGATCTGAAAGAAAAATTGGTTCATTGAAATTAGTGAAATGATATTTTTAAGTTGTGAAAACATCATAAATTTTCTTTCAATCACAACTAGTCTTCCATATATTAGGTTAAAAACATATTTAATCAATACTTCCTTTCGGTAAATTATATTCTACAATTGATAAAAATAGCATGTGATGAATAATTGTTATCATCTATAAAGTTTCTATAATATGCCATTTGAACTGCTAATGAGGGAAGTTGTTTTTCCCTAATTGAACTTAGGAGAAAATGTGTTTCTTTGTTTTGAAAACATATTAAAATTCCTTTCAATCAAATTAAAATTGGTAAAAATGATATCTATTCAATAACTAATAGAAAAATTAAAACGGAATTATTTTAAAAAATATTAAGATCTGAAAAAGTTAACTTCATAATCAATGAATATTGATCTGAAAGAAAGATAGGTTCGCTAATGAAAATGTGTTTCTTTGTTTTGAAAACATATTAAAATTCCTTTGAATCAAATTGAAATTGATAAAAATGATATCTATTCAATAACTAATAGAAAAATTAAAACGGAATTATTTCAAAAAATTGAAAACATTGAAATTCCTTTGAATCAAATTAAAATTGATAAAAATGATATCTATTCAATAACTAATAATCAAAACGAAATTATTCCAAAAAATATTAAGATCTGAAAAAGTTAACTTCATAATAAATGAATATAGATCTGAAAGAAAAATTGGTTCATTGAAATTAGTGAAATGATATTTTTAAGTTGTGAAAACATCATAAATTTTCTTTCAATCACAACTAGTCTTCCATATATTAGGTTAAAAACATATTTAATCAATACTTCCTTTCGGTAAATTATATTTTACAATTGATAAAAATAGCATGTGATGAATAATTGTTATCATCTATAAAGTTTCTATAATATGCCATTTGAACTGCTAATGAGGGAAGTTGTTTTTCCCTAATTGAACTTAGGAGAAAATGTGTTTCTTTGTTTTGAAAACATATTAAAATTCCTTTCAATCAAATTAAAATTGGTAAAAATGATATCTATTCAATAACTAATAGAAAAATTAAAATTATTTTAAAAAATATTAAGATCTGAAAAAGTTAACTTCATAATCAATGAATATTGATCTGAAAGAAAGATAGGTTCGCTAATGAAAATGTGTTTCTTTGTTTTGAAAACATATTAAAATTCTTTTGAATCAAATTGAAATTGATAAAAATGATATCTATTCAATAACTAATAGAGAAATCAAAACGAAATTATTTCAAAAACAATTAAGATCTGAAAAAGTTAACTTCATAATCAATGAATATTGATCTGAAAGAAAAAATGGTTCATTGAAATTAGTGAAATGATATTTTTAAGTTGTGAAATTATTATAAATTTTCTTTCAATCACAACTAGTCTTTCATATATTATGTTAAAAACATATTTAATCAATACTTCCTTTCGGTAAATTATATTTTACAATTGATAAAAGTAGCATCTGATGAATAATTGTTGTCATCTATAAAGTGTCTATCATATGCCATTTGAACTGGTAATGAGGCAAGGTGTTTTTCCCTAATTGAAATTAGGAGAAAATGTGTTTCTTTGTTTTGAAAACATATTAAAATTCCTTTCAATCAAATTAAAATTGGTAAAAAGATATCTATTCAATAACTAATAGAAAAATTAAAACGAAATTATTTCAAAAAATATTAAGATCTGAAAAAGATAACTTCATAATCAATGAATATTGATCTGAAAGAAAGATTGGTTCGCTAATGAGGAAAGGTGTTTTTCGCTAATTGAAATTAGGAGAAAATGTGTTTTTTTTGTTTTGAAAACATTAAAATTCCTTTGAATCAAATTAAAATTGATAAAGATGATATCTATTCAATAACTAATAGAAAAATTGAAACGAAATTATTTCAAAAAATTGAAAACATTAAAATTCCTTTGAATCAAATTAAAATTGATAAAAATGATATCTATTCAAAATAACTAATAGAGAAATCAAAACGAAATTATTTCAAAATAAGATCTGAAAAAGTTAACTTCATAATCAGTGAATATTGATCTGAAAGAAAAATTGGTTCATTGAAATTAGTGAAATGATATTTTTAAGTTGTGAAAACATCATAAATTTTCTTTCAATCACAACTAGTCTTTCATATATTATGTTAAAAACATTTTTAATCAATACTTCCTTTCGGTAAATTATATTTTACAATTGATAAAAATGGCATGTGATGAATAATTGTTGTCATCTATAAAGTTTCTACAGTATGCCATTTGAACTGAGGGAAGGTGTTTTTCCCTAATTGAAATTAGGAGAAAATGTGTTTCTTTGTTTTGAAAACATTAAAATTCCTTTCAATCAAATTGAAATTGATAAAAATGATGTCTATTCAATAACTAATAGAAAAATTATTTCAAAAAATATTAAGATCTGAATGAAACTTACTTTTCAGATAAATATGCAGGTGGATCAACCGGTGTTGTATATCTATTTGTTAGTTGTTCCATCAAATCTTGCATGATACTTGAAAAGAGATGATTTCAAAATGTTAACGAAAGAATTTTCAGAGCTATCAAGTGAGAAACTTGCACTGCTAATGAGGGAAGGTGTTTTTCCCTAATTGAAATTAGGAGAAAATGTGTTTCTTTGTTTTGAAAACATATTAAAATTCCTTTCAATCAAATTAAAATTGATAAAAATGATATCTATTCAATAACTAATAGAGAAATCAAAACGAAATTATTTCAAAAAATATTAAGATCTGAAAAAGTGAACTTCATAATCAATGAATATTGATCTGAAAGAAAAATTGGTTCATTGAAATTAGTGAAATGATATTTTTAAGTTGTGAAAACATCATAAATTTTCTTTCAATCACAACTAGTCTTTCATATATTAGGTTAAAAACATATTTAATCATAACTTCCTTCGGTAAATCATATTTTACAATTGATAAAAATAGCATCTGATGAATAACTGACAGGAAAATTGAAACTTACCTTGAAACAGCTGAACACAAATGATTTCTCGTACATTAAACACTTCTATATATAGACAAATTTTATATTACCTAAGGAAAACAGCAGACGCCTTTGATTAAATTGTTGTTGTGAATGAATGATATCTAGCTGAAAGGAAACTGAGTTTGTCTTCTATTATATCCCATACTAGTTTGATGAATGATCAGAACAATGATTGATTCAAATCATCATATTTTATAACGCAATAATAGACTAGCGGGTTTGAGAGGAATCGCTTTAATTAGTAGATGAACACCGCGCGTCCTCGACCAGGATATCCGGTCTCCACTTCCGGTCTAGCTGTCGATGTGCATCCGGTGTACGAGCTCGTCCTTATCAGTTTTGAAAGGATGTAGGTGATAAGGATTTTATTTGTAAAGAGTATACAGGGTGTGTATAAAAAGTGTGTCACATGAAAGAGTATACAGGGTGTGTATAAAAAGTGTGTCACATGTACAGAGTCACGTGACTATCACATGACAGCATGGCGGCCCTAAGGTACAGCTGTCATGGCGACCATAAGGTCCAGCTGTCATGGCGACCATAAGGCTCAGCTGTCATGGCGGACCTAAGGTACAGATTGCTTCGTGGAGATGGCGCCACCAAGTGACAGCTGTCGTGGCGGACCTAAGGTACAGATGACAGCTGTCATGACCGACCCAAGGTACAGACTGCTTCGTGGAGGGGGCTCCGCCACCTCTAGGAAGCAATCTGTATCTTTGGTCCAAAGGTACAGGCTGCTTCATGAAGATGTCACCACCACGTGACAGCTGTCATCGAAGGTACAGACTGTCTCGTGGAGGTGTCCTCACCACTGTCAAACATCATCATCAGGGTTAAACCGGAAGTGGGTTATATATTCGACACATTGTTACACCGGAAGTGAAACCGGAAGTGATCATTTTATTGCATATTCTTATTCAGCACATTACATAGATTCAGAATATACTATTTATATGTCGATCAGTTTGATCGATCTCTCGCGATAAGGATTTGAAATTTTTATTTTTTAAAGTGGGGCTTTATGGGTATCAAATGAAAGGTCTTAACGCGTAGGATATGAATTTCATGGGGTACATGTAAATGAGGAAAAACCCGCAAGCGATTCGGAAGCGACTCGGAAGCGACTCGGAAATGACTCGAAAGCGACTCGAAGTCGTTCATGGTGTGTGGGTGGGAGGTGTATGAGAAATGAAATATCAAATATTAATAATATTTTTTATTCATTTTTGAGAAAAGTACATTTCATTCAGGAAGTATGATCGTGAGGAACCAATGTTGTAGGTTATCGACATAGTTGACTGCACACATATATTTCCCTCCATCATTGCGATGATTTAGGCAGCTCAGTCTGTTTGTAGGCTCGAATTTCCCCGTTTGGCATAGAGTGTTGTCGAAACTGCATACATCTACGATTCGTGGAAAGATATCTAGCTCCTTGCACTTTTTCGTGAGAAATTCTGCTTTTTGATGACCTCGAACATATATAATGTTTGCTGCACACAGTAGAGTCAATCTTAGGATATTATCAATTTCTTCATATTCCACATCGCCCGATGTATATTCCAAACCATGACAAAATGTTCCAAATACCAAGCGGATTTTCGGTCCTTCTCACTTAAAATCGTTAGCGGTGTGGGTGGCTTAAACAACGAATAATGTCGTTTGAACCCAATTTGTATAGACATTTCTTTGGGATGAAACACATCATCGATGATGTGTCAACCAATGCTACCCTCATGATGGCTTGTACTAAACTGATCGCTCATAGTCGTTAGGCAGTATGTTTTAGATTAGACTCTTCACTATTTCCGAGAGTGGGGAGTACTCCATCAAACAATCGTGAATGATGATACAATATGCTTTCGTATTGGCTGGAAATCCCTTATCTGCCTCGATTTCCAATCGCACATCAACAGTTGCAGATTTCACTGCTTCCTCCTGTTTCGAACAATCGATTATGTAGAGGGCGCGCTTTTTGAAACTGGTGTAATCTAACATTGGTTGTTTCACAGCAGTCGACGAGGAATTTGTATAGCTAGAGTAGAACTCTGTGTAGTTATGGTGAGCGAGCGCGAAATCGTCCTTGGCAAAGTCCAAGTTCATTCGCTCTTTGGGGTAATATTCGCCATTTAGAGATAAGCGAATACTTGTTATATCCAGATGGTCAAATATTGTGGGGTTAGCCTTCACATTGTTTCGTTTGTCCGTTTGAAAGAATACTATGACATAGCGAGGTTTTTCAACTGCCGCACTAGTCTTGACCGCCCAAATTTCACGTCGGGCCTCGCTTGTTATGGCAGGAAGCTCATGGCATTCCCACTTCCGGAATGGAATTAGGATGGGCGAATCACTCTTGATTGCTCGCAAGAGCTTTTCTCTAATTATATCGTTGGGATAGATATACTTCACTTTCAATTCCATGCTATCAATCAGGAATTCAACGGTGGTCGTGGCGGTTTCAATGTTAACTTAATCGTTATCGTTTCGAGCACGCACCAGTCGAATAGTCTGCCTACCAAATGTAATCATCGGGTAATCGTTGAAAATGTTGAATATATGCTTCAGTGGAATCAATAGACTGAATGATTTAGTTTCGTGCAGAACTACGTTCTCAAGGGGGTACAACCAACTAGCGCTGACTATACCAGGATCTCGAACTGTTTCGATGTCCTTACCACTCTCAACGTACGAGCAAGAGTCGAAAAGGAAGGCTCCATAATTTGGTAACAATATAACATTACCTCCACCCTTCACTTCGATTTTTCCCTTGATCACCAATAGAGTATCCTTCATGGAAAAAAAAACGCGTCCACTTGATTTATTCCAAACTCCACGATGTCGCTGTTATTGAAGGCTTTAACGAACGGTGTAATCGATCTATAATCGGCTTTCCGAATCGACTCATCGAATTTCGGCTGCTGGTATAAATCGAAAATTGATGAGATAACATTGTTATCTCCACCATCAACATCTACACCACCAAACTTTCGCTTATTAGGCATTTTTATTTAAGGCGAAACCCTAAAGATTGTAGAACTAATCGGTTGGCTTTGGTGAGGGTTAGCTCTCGCACTTTTGGTGTTTTGTTGAAGACTGATGGATATGAAGAGTGTGAGGTTCTTTTATTACCCACAGCAACAACTAATCCCATATTCTGTTCTCAGACTTCTTGTAAATGTAGATGTAAAACACTTTCTTCACCTCGAAAATTTATCGGGTTCGAATGTTGATCTAGGGCGAGTACGGTGATGTTGGTGATTTCACCGATATCTGACACTGGTAAATATAGAGGATTCTTTGGACGTTCCACAATTCTATAGCCAGGATCGTCTGTGATGGGGAAGTCGTAGATCGTATGCGCAGGTCTATCTCGGTAGAAGGCTCCCACGGTAATGTTTGATTCGAACCGGATGTTGCTTACTTTTATGATGTTGACTGGTAAATCGGACATGTGCACCACGCCCTTTTTCAAGACTTTACGCGAAAACCCCAATATTTTGCCTAGGCTATCTTCCTTAACAAACGAAATGTCGTGGTTCTTATGAAATATCTCACACTTTAATGTATTGTTATTGGGCTTCAGCGAGAAGACATCTTCTTTCACGTTCAATCTTTTCCGAATTAATTCTTCAATGTCGGATAGTTCGTAGTTGCCCGAAGGTATTTCGATTGTTTTCAAAGTCTTTCCATCGTCCCCCAAATAGTAAAATTTCTCGTTCTCGATATTCGGTATAGAGTTATAAGAAGTGAATTCCAACAAAGCCAAATAGTATCGCTTATCAGGCTTCAACTCGATCGAATTCTGCGGTGTGAACGAGAATATATGGTTGGTGCTTGTTAGCGTGAATAACTGCGACATGATACTGATAAGAATTTATTGTAACATTTCTATTTATATTTGCACATTAATATATGGAATAAGTATGATCGCATAAAGTATGGATCGTCTCTGCACACTTCTTCAATCAACAACTGCTTCTCATGATGCGTTATTCCCTCGGTCTCCATGACCTTCGATATCTGTTCAGATAAACATTGCGAACATAGTTTGCGAGGAGGCGGCAGACAATCGCAATCTTCGTCGATATGTTCCGTACACCTCATATGACGGTAAAGGGTGTTCAACATATATTTCGGAACTTCATTCTGATTGAGAGACACCAAATCCAAATGTTTTAGAATGTATTCCATAGGGAGAAATAATAAGTCTCTTTTGCTTAGTTCGCTTGAAGGTTTTTCCATTGCTTTTATTAGATTATCATATACGTATCGGATGATTGCATGCATTCCAGGCCTTTGAATATCAACAGAAAGTTGTTGCATAATCTTTCCGATAAATTTATCGTAGGATTCAGATGCTCACTCCAGATGTTTACGTAGAACTGAGGAATTTCAAACATAAATGTCCACAAATCACCTGATCATACTTTTGATAAGCGTCGTTATTATAGAAAATTCTAACCCCACCACCGCCCAAATATCGAACTAGTTCCTTTGGTGGTTTTAAATTTCCAAAAGAGTCAAAGTATTCCACTTGGTTATTTATTTTTCTAAAGGCCACCCAATGAGTACCGCTGTTTTTGATCGAATCCAAATCCAAAATGGCACATTCTCGCCTCCAGGGGCGTTTCCTAGGTAAATTGTCTCGCATAAAGACACCACGAAAATGAGGTATTTTAATTTTTTTCGCGAAACGCACCAAATCCACATCGTACAACGGTCTATTGGGTAGCTCTAATGGAAGTTTTTTTGTTGTTTCCCCGTTTGGCATAGAGTGTTGTCGAAACTGCATACATCTACGATTCGTGGAAAGATATCTAGCTCCTTGCACTTTTTCGTGAGAAATTCTGCTTTTTGATGACCTCGAACATATATAATGTTTGCTGCACACAGTAGAGTCAATCTTAGGATATTATCAATTTCTTCATATTCCACATCGCCCGATGTATATTCCAAACCATGACAAAATGTTCCAAATACCAAGCGGATTTTCGGTCCTTCTCACTTAAAATCGTTAGCGGTGTGGGTGGCTTAAACAACGAATAATGTCGTTTGAACCCAATTTGTATAGACATTTCTTTGGGATGAAACACATCATCGATGATGTGTCAACCAATGCTACCCTCATGATGGCTTGTACTAAACTGATCGCTCATAGTCGTTAGGCAGTATGTTTTAGATTAGACTCTTCACTATTTCCGAGAGTGGGGAGTACTCCATCAAACAATCGTGAATGATGATACAATATGCTTTCGTATTGGCTGGAAATCCCTTATCTGCCTCGATTTCCAATCGCACATCAACAGTTGCAGATTTCACTGCTTCCTCCTGTTTCGAACAATCGATTATGTAGAGGGCGCGCTTTTTGAAACTGGTGTAATCTAACATTGGTTGTTTCACAGCAGTCGACGAGGAATTTGTATAGCTAGAGTAGAACTCTGTGTAGTTATGGTGAGCGAGCGCGAAATCGTCCTTGGCAAAGTCCAAGTTCATTCGCTCGTTGGGGTAATATTCGCCATTTAGAGATAAGCGAATACTTGTTATATCCAGATGGTCAAATATTGTGGGGTTAGCCTTCACATTGTTTCGTTTGTCCGTTTGAAAGAATACTATGACATAGCGAGGTTTTTCAACTGCCGCACTAGTCTTGACCGCCCAAATTTCACGTCGGGCCTCGCTTGTTATGGCAGGAAGCTCATGGCATTCCCACTTCCGGAATGGAATTAGGATGGGCGAATCACTCTTGATTGCTCGCAAGAGCTTTTCTCTAATTATATCGTTGGGATAGATATACTTCACTTTCAATTCCATGCTATCAATCAGGAATTCAACGGTGGTCGTGGCGGTTTCAATGTTAACTTAATCGTTATCGTTTCGAGCACGCACCAGTCGAATAGTCTGCCTACCAAATGTAATCATCGGGTAATCGTTGAAAATGTTGAATATATGCTTCAGTGGAATCAATAGACTGAATGATTTAGTTTCGTGCAGAACTACGTTCTCAAGGGGGTACAACCAACTAGCGGTAGCCATATGCGTAGAAGCTGTAGGGGTGTAGCAGGTAAATGCTCGAACAGCGCTGACTATACCAGGATCTCGAACTGTTTCGATGTCCTTACCACTCTCAACGTACGAGCAAGAGTCGAAAAGGAAGGCTCCATAATTCGGTAACAATATAACATTACCTCCACCCTTCACTTCGATTTTTCCCTTGATCACCAATAGAGTATCCTTCATGGAAAAAAAAACGCGTCCACTTGATTTATTCCAAACTCCACGATGTCGCTGTTATTGAAGGCTTTAACGAACGGTGTAATCGATCTATAATCGGCTTTCCGAATCGACTCATCGAATTTCGGCTGCTGGTATAAATCGAAAATTGATGAGATAACATTGTTATCTCCACCATCAACATCTACACCACCAAACTTTCGCTTATTAGGCATTTTTATTTAAGGCGAAACCCTAAAGATTGTAGAACTAATCGGTTGGCTTTGGTGAGGGTTAGCTCTCGCACTTTTGGTGTTTTGTTGAAGACTGATGGATATGAAGAGTGTGAGGTTCTTTTATTACCCACAGCAACAACTAATCCCATATTCTGTTCTCAGACTTCTTGTAAATGTAGATGTAAAACACTTTCTTCACCTCGAAAATTTATCGGGTTCGAATGTTGATCTAGGGCGAGTACGGTGATGTTGGTGATTTCACCGATATCTGACACTGGTAAATATAGAGGATTCTTTGGACGTTCCACAATTCTATAGCCAGGATCGTCTGTGATGGGGAAGTCGTAGATCGTATGCGCAGGTCTATCTCGGTAGAAGGCTCCCACGGTAATGTTTGATTCGAACCGGATGTTGCTTACTTTTATGATGTTGACTGGTAAATCGGACATGTGCACCACGCCCTTTTTCAAGACTTTACGCGAAAACCCCAATATTTTGCCTAGGCTATCTTCCTTAACAAACGAAATGTCGTGGTTCTTATGAAATATCTCACACTTTAATGTATTGTTATTGGGCTTCAGCGAGAAGACATCTTCTTTCACGTTCAATCTTTTCCGAATTAATTCTTCAATGTCGGATAGTTCGTAGTTGCCCGAAGGTATTTCGATTGTTTTCAAAGTCTTTCCATCGTCCCCCAAATAGTAAAATTTCTCGTTCTCGATATTCGGTATAGAGTTATAAGAAGTGAATTCCAACAAAGCCAAATAGTATCGCTTATCAGGCTTCAACTCGATCGAATTCTGCGGTGTGAACGAGAATATATGGTTGGTGCTTGTTAGCGTGAATAACTGCGACATGATACTGATAAGAATTTATTGTAACATTTCTATTTATATTTGCACATTAATATATGGAATAAGTATGATCGCATAAAGTATGGATCGTCTCTGCACACTTCTTCAATCAACAACTGCTTCTCATGATGCGTTATTCCCTCGGTCTCCATGACCTTCGATATCTGTTCAGATAAACATTGCGAACATAGTTTGCGAGGAGGCGGCAGACAATCGCAATCTTCGTCGATATGTTCCGTACACCTCATATGACGGTAAAGGGTGTTCAACATATATTTCGGAACTTCATTCTGATTGAGAGACACCAAATCCAAATGTTTTAGAATGTATTCCATAGGGAGAAATAATAAGTCTCTTTTGCTTAGTTCGCTTGAAGGTTTTTCCATTGCTTTTATTAGATTATCATATACGTATCGGATGATTGCATGCATTCCAGGCCTTTGAATATCAACAGAAAGTTGTTGCATAATCTTTCCGATAAATTTATCGTAGGATTCAGATGCTCACTCCAGATGTTTACGTAGAACTGAGGAATTTCAAACATAAATGTCCACAAATCACCTGATCATACTTTTGATAAGCGTCGTTATTATAGAAAATTCTAACCCCACCACCGCCCAAATATCGAACTAGTTCCTTTGGTGGTTTTAAATTTCCAAAAGAGTCAAAGTATTCCACTTGGTTATTTATTTTTCTAAAGGCCACCCAATGAGTACCGCTGTTTTTGATCGAATCCAAATCCAAAATGGCACATTCTCGCCTCCAGGGGCGTTTCCTAGGTAAATTGTCTCGCATAAAGACACCACGAAAATGAGGTATTTTAATTTTTTTCGCGAAACGCACCAAATCCACATCGTACAACGGTCTATTGGGTAGCTCTAATGGAAGTTTTTTTGTTGTTTCCCCGTTTGGCATAGAGTGTTGTCGAAACTGCATACATCTACGATTCGTGGAAAGATATCTAGCTCCTTGCACTTTTTCGTGAGAAATTCTGCTTTTTGATGACCTCGAACATATATAATGTTTGCTGCACACAGTAGAGTCAATCTTAGGATATTATCAATTTCTTCATATTCCACATCGCCCGATGTATATTCCAAACCATGACAAAATGTTCCAAATACCAAGCGGATTTTCGGTCCTTCTCACTTAAAATCGTTAGCGGTGTGGGTGGCTTAAACAACGAATAATGTCGTTTGAACCCAATTTGTATAGACATTTCTTTGGGATGAAACACATCATCGATGATGTGTCAACCAATGCTACCCTCATGATGGCTTGTACTAAACTGATCGCTCATAGTCGTTAGGCAGTATGTTTTAGATTAGACTCTTCACTATTTCCGAGAGTGGGGAGTACTCCATCAAACAATCGTGAATGATGATACAATATGCTTTCGTATTGGCTGGAAATCCCTTATCTGCCTCGATTTCCAATCGCACATCAACAGTTGCAGATTTCACTGCTTCCTCCTGTTTCGAACAATCGATTATGTAGAGGGCGCGCTTTTTGAAACTGGTGTAATCTAACATTGGTTGTTTCACAGCAGTCGACGAGGAATTTGTATAGCTAGAGTAGAACTCTGTGTAGTTATGGTGAGCGAGCGCGAAATCGTCCTTGGCAAAGTCCAAGTTCATTCGCTCGTTGGGGTAATATTCGCCATTTAGAGATAAGCGAATACTTGTTATATCCAGATGGTCAAATATTGTGGGGTTAGCCTTCACATTGTTTCGTTTGTCCGTTTGAAAGAATACTATGACATAGCGAGGTTTTTCAACTGCCGCACTAGTCTTGACCGCCCAAATTTCACGTCGGGCCTCGCTTGTTATGGCAGGAAGCTCATGGCATTCCCACTTCCGGAATGGAATTAGGATGGGCGAATCACTCTTGATTGCTCGCAAGAGCTTTTCTCTAATTATATCGTTGGGATAGATATACTTCACTTTCAATTCCATGCTATCAATCAGGAATTCAACGGTGGTCGTGGCGGTTTCAATGTTAACTTAATCGTTATCGTTTCGAGCACGCACCAGTCGAATAGTCTGCCTACCAAATGTAATCATCGGGTAATCGTTGAAAATGTTGAATATATGCTTCAGTGGAATCAATAGACTGAATGATTTAGTTTCGTGCAGAACTACGTTCTCAAGGGGGTACAACCAACTAGCGGTAGCCATATGCGTAGAAGCTGTAGGGGTGTAGCAGGTAAATGCTCGAACAGCGCTGACTATACCAGGATCTCGAACTGTTTCGATGTCCTTACCACTCTCAACGTACGAGCAAGAGTCGAAAAGGAAGGCTCCATAATTCGGTAACAATATAACATTACCTCCACCCTTCACTTCGATTTTTCCCTTGATCACCAATAGAGTATCCTTCATGGAAAAAAAAACGCGTCCACTTGATTTATTCCAAACTCCACGATGTCGCTGTTATTGAAGGCTTTAACGAACGGTGTAATCGATCTATAATCGGCTTTCCGAATCGACTCATCGAATTTCGGCTGCTGGTATAAATCGAAAATTGATGAGATAACATTGTTATCTCCACCATCAACATCTACACCACCAAACTTTCGCTTATTAGGCATTTTTATTTAAGGCGAAACCCTAAAGATTGTAGAACTAATCGGTTGGCTTTGGTGAGGGTTAGCTCTCGCACTTTTGGTGTTTTGTTGAAGACTGATGGATATGAAGAGTGTGAGGTTCTTTTATTACCCACAGCAACAACTAATCCCATATTCTGTTCTCAGACTTCTTGTAAATGTAGATGTAAAACACTTTCTTCACCTCGAAAATTTATCGGGTTCGAATGTTGATCTAGGGCGAGTACGGTGATGTTGGTGATTTCACCGATATCTGACACTGGTAAATATAGAGGATTCTTTGGACGTTCCACAATTCTATAGCCAGGATCGTCTGTGATGGGGAAGTCGTAGATCGTATGCGCAGGTCTATCTCGGTAGAAGGCTCCCACGGTAATGTTTGATTCGAACCGGATGTTGCTTACTTTTATGATGTTGACTGGTAAATCGGACATGTGCACCACGCCCTTTTTCAAGACTTTACGCGAAAACCCCAATATTTTGCCTAGGCTATCTTCCTTAACAAACGAAATGTCGTGGTTCTTATGAAATATCTCACACTTTAATGTATTGTTATTGGGCTTCAGCGAGAAGACATCTTCTTTCACGTTCAATCTTTTCCGAATTAATTCTTCAATGTCGGATAGTTCGTAGTTGCCCGAAGGTATTTCGATTGTTTTCAAAGTCTTTCCATCGTCCCCCAAATAGTAAAATTTCTCGTTCTCGATATTCGGTATAGAGTTATAAGAAGTGAATTCCAACAAAGCCAAATAGTATCGCTTATCAGGCTTCAACTCGATCGAATTCTGCGGTGTGAACGAGAATATATGGTTGGTGCTTGTTAGCGTGAATAACTGCGACATGATACTGATAAGAATTTATTGTAACATTTCTATTTATATTTGCACATTAATATATGGAATAAGTATGATCGCATAAAGTATGGATCGTCTCTGCACACTTCTTCAATCAACAACTGCTTCTCATGATGCGTTATTCCCTCGGTCTCCATGACCTTCGATATCTGTTCAGATAAACATTGCGAACATAGTTTGCGAGGAGGCGGCAGACAATCGCAATCTTCGTCGATATGTTCCGTACACCTCATATGACGGTAAAGGGTGTTCAACATATATTTCGGAACTTCATTCTGATTGAGAGACACCAAATCCAAATGTTTTAGAATGTATTCCATAGGGAGAAATAATAAGTCTCTTTTGCTTAGTTCGCTTGAAGGTTTTTCCATTGCTTTTATTAGATTATCATATACGTATCGGATGATTGCATGCATTCCAGGCCTTTGAATATCAACAGAAAGTTGTTGCATAATCTTTCCGATAAATTTATCGTAGGATTCAGATGCTCACTCCAGATGTTTACGTAGAACTGAGGAATTTCAGACATAAATGTCCACAAATCACCTGATCATACTTTTGATAAGCGTCGTTATTATAGAAAATTCTAACCCCACCACCGCCCAAATATCGAACTAGTTCCTTTGGTGGTTTTAAATTTCCAAAAGAGTCAAAGTATTCCACTTGGTTATTTATTTTTCTAAAGGCCACCCAATGAGTACCGCTGTTTTTGATCGAATCCAAATCCAAAATGGCACATTCTCGCCTCCAGGGACGTTTCCTAG
This sequence comes from Endomychus coccineus, assembly GCA_958510875.1. NCBI lineage: Eukaryota > Metazoa > Arthropoda > Insecta > Coleoptera > Endomychidae > Endomychus > Endomychus coccineus. Next base: position 115,038,242 of record OY294069.1, read on the forward strand.
GTAAATTGTCTCGCATAAAGACACCACGAAAATGAGGTATTTTCATTTTTTTCGCGAAACGCACCAAATCCACATCGTACAACGGTCTATTGGGTAGCTCTAATGGAAGTTTTTTTGTTGTTTCTTCAAAAACAACCCAAATCCACCTTTCGCATTCTTCCGCAAGTATAATCCTTTACCTGACGATTCCATAGCTGCATGATGACGCTGATCCTCTTCAAGCTTCTTTTTGGCGTTTCGAGCATTGACTACTGTATTAGCGATGGCACTTGCACCACCCGCCACAGACCCTAAGGCCCCCAGCGCTCCCAAAGTAGGTAGTAATAACGGGAGGAATCCTCCAGATTTCGGCAGGGGTATTATGCGTGGTACTTTAACACGCTTCTTACCTCCAACTCGCTTAATAGCTATTCGTGCAGTTTTCAATGCATTCATAGCAGACTTTCGCAACGACGCAGACGGTTCCATAGACTTGGAAATATTTCCTACGATATCTTTCCGAAAGCAACATCCTCCACGACGACCAGCACGTTTCTTAAGACCCATTCCTAGTTTACGTTCAACTTTCATTCCCCCAGTTACCAATAGACTAGCTAGTCTTTCGCCGGTCTTAGCGTCCTTAGATTTAACACGCTGCCAAGCTGCGTCCTCTAATATTTTATCGGCCTTATGACGATCTTCTAGAGATTTGTGCTGGGAATAAGCTATGTCGTGTTCGCGACAGGCCGAATCCAACGGATTAACACCTTTATCGCCACGCGCAAGTCCCTTCTGTAGCTTAGTACCAGGCCCGCAGAATTGATACGATGGAATATGTACTTCGAACGGGAGACTGTTTATGAGCGAATTCAACAAACCTTCACCCTGATAGATCAACATTGATACTGAGCTCGCGATCTCCGAACGTTTCTATTTATATATATACAATCATCAGATTCAAACTACCTCACAATATGAAGACCGTTCAACAAGAGCAGACACTGCCCATCGAAAATTTAGACCTCGGGTCGGCGACTACTAATCGCATAGGTAAACATGGTAAATTGTTACTCGACTCTTTTCGCTCTATAATTTGTGGAGCTAGTGGGTGTGGTAAAACGAACGTGATGTTATCGCTATTATTCAATCCAAATGGGGCAAAGTTCAAAAACGTCTACGTATACTCAAAGTCAAGTATCAGCCCAAGTATCAACTGTTGCAGGAAGTTTTAGATCGAGTTAAAGGTGTCGGCTATTTTCCCTATAAGGACAACGAGGAAATAATAAGCCCGAACGAGGCTAAAGCTAATTCCATATTCCTTTTTGATGACATCGCGTGCGAGGGCCAACAAAAAATTCGTGAATACTATTTCATGTGTAGACATAAGAATATCGATGCGGTATATCTGCCAAACGTACTCGAAAATACCGAAACAATTGATTCGCGACAATTGTAATTTGATCGTTCTTTTTAAGCAGGACGAGATCAATTTGAAGCATGTATTTGATGAGCACGTATCGCACGACGTCGATTTCAATCAGTTCAAGAAGATGTGCGCCATGTGCTGGACGGATAATTTCGGAACTTTGGTCATTGCAAAGGATTTCGACTTGAACGATGGTAGATACCGCAAAGGTTTCGACGTATATATAAAAACGTGAATTGTTAATTTTAGTCCAAATACAAGATGGACGCCGATCAGTTAGCACGTAAGCGAAAAATCTTCGAATTGAGTAAGTCTATAAGGAAGAAATATTTGGCCTTGAAGCTAGGTAAATCTGAAGAACAACTGTTCAAACCTATCGCCACACCATTGAAAGCGATCGTTAAAAAAATTAAACATCCTACTGCGCAGTTAATGAAAAAAGAAATAAAATCAGAACCTAAAGATAACGATGAAGAAGAAGAAGAAGAGGGGGAGGGGGGAGAGGAGGATGACGCGTTCGATGATGCTATGACTGAGATTGAACCTTCACTTGCACATTATTCCCCACAAGTTCGTAAATACGTTCAAGAGCATTGGGAAAACAACAAGAAAATCGATAAAGTATATGGACCTGTTTATGATGCGAGCTCTGCCGGGTGGATTCTAGGTGTTAAAAAGATAATATTCGGGGAGAATATCGAAACTGCAGGATATAGCGCAAAGGGAACACCTGGATTGTACGATCTCATATTCTACAAAACACCCACAAAATTCACGAATAACGATCGAGCAGCATACAAAGAAATTTTGAGGTTAACAAATGCACATAAAAATGTTAATGGTCGTTTGAAGGGTACCAGTGCGATAAAGTACATGTCCATAATTAAACCTATGTTTCTACCAACCTCTGTGTCATCGTCGGAGACGACTTCGACAGCAGCAGCAATGGAATATATTTTTTGGGATGATCCAAACGAGCTGGTGGACCGACTAAAACTACTGATGGCATCACAACAAGCTGGAAATACTTCACACGATAATGAAATTGTTGCTATAATAAATGAACTAAGAGAGGCAAACATCATATATTAGTACTGGATATTTCAACCCAACACCATTTATATAATGAGTCTTGATAAGTTCGGTAGGCGATCAGCGTTGTCGGGTGATAGCATCGTCGACGTTTTCAAACGCAGATCGATGTTTATGAACATTTTAAGGCATACGCCCGAAGGTGATGTGGATATGGAAAATTTGAAAATTTGTAATGTGAAAATACCTATCGCGGATAATGATGTTGCAAACAAAGCATATGTAGATAACACTATCACTAGAGTGAATGCGAATTCAAGTGAAGTTCTGGTAAAGTATGCAGCCATTCATATAAACGTCAATAACATCATGAATTCCTCAATTCCAAGTTTAACACGATTAATAGATGCACTTCGCGAAGATTTGAAGATCCTTTATACCGAAATACAGTCATACAAAAATCAAAGTGATGTCAACTCTACAGCTATAAAACAGAGTATACATAATGAGGGTGGGTACCTTCACATCGAAAATAAAAAATTCACAGACTCTGATTGCTTTTACAACACAAAATAGAATTAAAATTGAAAAACTTGTAGATGGTATGATAGCATCGTTCAAAACTAATAAAGCAAATGAGGCAAATCTTGAAAAATTATTGAAGAAAATACGTGAAGACTATGAAACACTTGTTAGTAACGATCAAGAAAACAGTTCGAAATATAACGACCTATTCGATAGTATACAGACCATCAATAGTGAACTGATAACTATAGAATTAAACTATAAAACACGTAGTACTAATGATCAGCCCATGACCACACGTATACAGACCATCGAAAGCAAAGTGTTGCAAATAGAACAAGCGATTGATGTCATCATCAGTTTGACTACGGGTGCTACGCTGAAGATATCAAAAAAAGCAAAAGGTGAAGCCGCCTCATCTCATCATCCTTATAAAAGAGCTCCTACCACCTCACCACCACCACAAAAGTTATTAGCTCCGACAACACCGATCGACCCAAAAAAATGATTAAGGGTAAAGCGCAGGTGGTTGATGAGCTTCATAAGCCTGTTCGAAAGAATTTTAAACGTCGCAGAACAATCATAAAAGGGTTGGATGACTTGTGGCAAATGGATCTTGCCGAGATGGGTAATTATGCGCGAAAATCGTGGATTTAAATACACTTTGGTGGTGATCGATTGCTTCTCGAAATTTCTGTGGACACACCCGCTGAAAACGAAATCAGTCGAAGAGGTTCGGAAAGCGGTCAGTTCTATATTGCTAGAAGGGTCACATCGTACGCCTAGGAACCTGCAAAGCGATCAGGGAAAAGAATTCTTCAACAGGCACTTTGACGAGCTAATGAAAAAACATAAAATCAACCATTATAATACGTATTCTGTGAAGAAAGCCGCCATTGCTGAACGCGTCATTCGAACGTTGAAAGAAGCGATCTACAAGCAATTCAGTCTGAGTGGGAAATACAAATGGGTGGATACACTCCCTGAAGTCACCGGAGAATATAATCATCGTAAACATAGAACTATGAAAATGGCTCCGTTTAAGGTTACGAAACAGAATGAAAATCGCATATTGAAGCAATCTTACTCGCACATTAAGTTGGCCCTGTCCCACAAATACCACGTAGGGGATATTGTGCGAATAAGTAAAGCTAAACATATTTTTTAAAAGGGATTTACGCCCAATTGGAGTGCGGAATTATTTAAAATCATCAAAGTTAAAATTACCAACCCAGTCACATATCTACTAGAAGATATGACCAACGCACCAATCAGCGGCTGTTTCTACGAGGAAGAATTACAGAAAACCAAACAGCCAGATGTTTATTTGATCGAGAAGGTGCTTCGAAAAAAGGGTGATAAAATGTATGTAAAATGGTACGGTATAAAAGAGAAAAGTTGGATTGAAAATTCTGATGTTGTATAATGTACTGCTGCTGCGCATGTCTTCCTGATAAAATATTGGACTGGTGGTTCAGCCCAGTGGAAGTCAAATAATCGAATCAGTCTGCGTGAAAATGTCTTTGCAATTATACAACAGTTTTGTTCATAATGTACTTACCACCGTGTACGATGCAAAACAATTTATAAGTGTAGTATGTCCTCCAAATTTGATGGAAACCCTTGAAGAATTACAATTACCATGTAAAAATTAGATAATCGCAGGAGAATTTGTAACGTTCGTTATTGGGGCTGTGAAGGAATGCGGTTATGTGGATATTTTCTATTTTGGAGGAGATTTCAACCCACCCGAAAACGATTGGGGGATAATTGATATGAATGTTGAAGGCTACTTTATATGCGAAAATATATGGAAGAAATTCATATTACATCAAATTCCTGGTATAACCCCAAAACCGGGGTCCTATATACTTGATTGTTTCAAAGTGCTACATGAAATTGATGTCGGTTTTTATCGGATCGCGCTTCTGCCTTACCGCTGTGAAATAAAGGATCTACGAGGGATTCGTAGAGGAACTTCTAATAAAACTTTCTTCTTTGACTCATACATAGTCGATGGAGAACGCAACCAACACCACAAATTTTCTCCTCCCCCCACACTTCAAGTTTTATGCTTCGATGTTCTCATCCAAACTTCCAATCAAATCAAAGAAATATGCTGCTAATGACCTGCGCATGTGCAAGTAAATATTTTGTGAGCGGGGGTTAGGTTCTGGTGAACCGAACAATCCAGAACAGTTTTAATAAGATGTTGTCCCAGGCTAGTGTTGGTGAAGATAGCAGTAGCAGCAGCAGTAACTGCTCTGAGTTGGATCATATTTTAGAAGAGTTCGAGATGAAGGCAAAAGATGAACCATTCCTATTGATGAATACGACGTACCCGTTGGTTGGGGCAAGTTATGAAATCAAATGTGGATTGAGTCCTGTACGGACCTTCTCACCTACAATCTCACTCGTTCAATACGTTCAAAATTGCAAACTCAGCTTTAGCCTGCTAGAATGGATCGATTTAATCGATATTCTTCGAGTGAAAATCATCGAGTTCTTCGCAAGTTTACAATCAGATTTCGATGCTGCACCCATATTATCTGATGAATACTGCCAAATAGTCCAACTTGTGTACTTCAATAATGTTAAATTACTTCAAGTTACAAAGCATAATATCCATGTGTGGTTAAGCGAGGAAGATGTTCGAGAAATTATTCGAATCAACGATGAAGTGCTATTGCATCGAGTGTCTTTTCTAGAACATTTTGGATTTTCCACATACTATCATAATGTTATTGATATGATTAAAAGTATGAGAGACCCACAGCAGCAGCCCGATGAAATGGCCCTCTTGTATTGTTTCATCGGTATTTCGCTCGACTGTTTATTAAGCAATACACTTAGAGAAATGTTATTTTTCTATAAGAATAAAGTTCTGTATGATTTAGAACAATAAAAGAATTGATGCTATTATTTTTTGGTTTTATTAAAACACTCAAACTTCCTCATAGAATATTTTATTTTGGAAAAAAGTACATATATAATATAATAATAATAATAATAACTCATAAAAATCTTAACCTATAATTTGAAACAAAATACATATATCTTAATACTATAATTGAAAAACAAAAAATCTTAATTCTATTCTAAAGAATAGTGACCATAAGGTATGGTGCTTGTTTTATCCCCCAATATTACCCTTTTATTATCAAAGGGGCTCAAACAGATTTTATTTTGCTCGATGGTGTATAGTTTTAAGTCAAAAGAGCGGATAGATCTCTGAACGCGATACATTTCTATGTTCTCTTCTAAACATCTAACATAGTCTTCGAATGTTATTGTATTTCGTAAGACATACTCGCGCACCCCTTTGGCTTTCTTTGTGACGTCATCATCGCGATTTTGATTTTGAACAGTGAAGCTGTACATTTTTGCCCACAAACCAACGAACTTATCCATGAGGAGCCCTTTATTCTCGTCCTTCATTAAGCCTACTACTTTTTTGTTGACCTGTGGAATCTTAAAGAGGTTGTCTGGAGCATAATCACTTGTGTCAAATTTCCCGATATTTCTATTTATAATTGACTCATAAATGTCATCGTTTGTAATAATGTGATAAATCAAACTGTCAGTGTCGGTGTAACATAATCGCATCAATCCAGGGTCTTTATATAATTTTAACATAAAGTCATAATGAAAATTATAAACGCAAGTTTTGGAAATGTCCAAAATAGACATCCCCACATAGATGGGTTTGTTGAATAAAACTTCTAATTTATTTTGTTCTATGGCCACCAAATTCTCCTCAAATATCTTACTGCTATTGAAATTAGGTTGGGAAATATAATAGCGAGCCCCATAGGGTCCATACCATTTATTAACTAATCTAACTAGTCTATGCTTTCGTACGTTCTCCATAGATTTACCGAAAATTGCGTTGATCAGCAGCTTGAAGAGAGCTATCTCAAACGCATTCTTAGAAGCTGCCCTCAATCTAGTGTTGAGATCTATATATGCTTTAAGCCACGGAGCTTGCTTAAATTCCAAAATCCTATGGACTTTTTTCAGCACCATCCCCAGCGCCAAAGATTGTTTTAAATTTCGATAGTGAATGATATATTTAGATTTATTATGAAGAGTTGTTAGTAATTTGGGTAATTTGCTGCCTGGTGGTGCTGTGTGAGTGGGACACAGAGGGAGATCTTTATGCAGGTCATGTAGTTCAGGTGGGTAATCTAAATCGACTTCCAATATATAGCCAATTGGACTTTCGTCTGAGACGTTTCGAACGTCTACATCATCGAGGTTTTCAACCCACTTGAACCCATCATAGGGTAAATATTGAATCATAGCCCATCCATATAGATTGCACACATCGAAATACATTAAATAACTATTTTCTCTTTCAGGGTCGTGATTATTCATGTATTTATTGTTGGCCTTTGCGAATCGATTACTGCATTGGCTAACACCTCCACGAATTCCCTTCTCCACAAATAAGACCATATCGATGTCTTTTAAATATTGCAAAGACACATTTGTATATTTTAACATACAGTCCCACGTGAAGGAGGGAACCGTGAAATAGTGGGCTGGATCTAAAGCAAAAAGATCTATACATTTGCTGCGAAAATTCTCAAATACATCGGCCAATAATAAAACATCTGTTTTCAAATATAAATCCGAATAGTCACCTAAATTTCTACAATTAAAACTATTCCAAATTGTTTGAGCATGCTTATAATCATCCTCACTTATCGATTCGTCGCGTAATTTATTGAAAAAATTTTCTATTGGAGGAAGATTTTCCTCGTTCAATTTACCCCAATCATCCAAGTGCTCATAGGGAAATACTCCCTTACGAGTTAATAATTTGAATTTTTCATCGGATAAGTACGCAAACTCGCTTTTCAAAATATTCAAGTCACCCACATTCAAATAAGAAACTAATTTGTCCAAGCTAGAATCCAAAAACCGACAGGAATCGATGAAACGAAATTTAACCACAGAATTTTTGGTACTTCTAGTGAAACTTATATACTTCTCTTTATTGATGGGGAGTACTTAAATATTCTGCTTGGACGATTTGGCAATATCTCGAATTAGCAAAAACATATCGTAACCGCTGAGGTTATGAGCCACAACAGGTACTACGAATCGATATTTGTAATTCAAATTACAGTCCTGATGGGCTAATCCTCTATATTTCCCTGTAAAATGACAGTGGTCCTTCACACGAACGTATCCCTCTTCGAACTGTTTCTCGCAAATATGGCATTCCGTTTCCTTCATAATATCAAGTAAACTAATACCATTCAAGTCCATAGGTACAATAGATTTAAGTTTTAGATCGATAAATTCTCCAATTTTATCTAGCTGATCGGTCAACCATTTGGCTGGGTCTGATCCTCTATAACTATCAAATCGTGATAGGGAATTGTTGAATTGACATTTTAAATAATACCCAACACTATACGCCTCGTGTAGCTGGGTTTTGTTCGTATATGAACTTACATTAGATTGAGAGCATTTCTGAATAGGTAATAGGAGAGCTTCAAAGTCAAAATAAATAATAAATGGTATGGGTAGTTTGTTTGAGTGATTCTTAAATTTTGAATAATCATCCTGAGGGAATGTAATTTTACACATGTTCATTTTACCACAATCCTCAATATGATTTTTATACTCATTCTCACTATAAAAATTATTTAAACATCTATCACACAAGTAAGTTTTGTGTCGTGTGGTAATTTGGGAATTTACAAGTTTTGATAGATTTTAAATTAGACAATAGTGAAATTTAACTGTGGGGTCAATGAAATTTGAGGATTTCGCAGGTTCTACATCTCGATAATATTTATCTTGAATTAATAGTAAATTAAAATGTCTATCTAATTTATTTTTAAATATGCAGGGAGAACCTTCAATTTCTCCCCCTCACCCTGCTCATTACCTCCACATAATTCCAAAACGAATACATGAATTGAAATATCGTTATTCTTCTCGAAAGTTGGAATTTGAGATATAGGGAGGGGAAATGTTAGATTTTGTAAATTTAAAACATTACTAAAATGAGGGTATGAAGAAACACGATCTGAATGGGTAGCTGTCGGGTGTAGTCCCGCTGTTACTGCCCAGGCAAAACAGTATTCGTCGTAATTTTTAACATTAATAATAGCATGCTTTAGGAGTATCTCTTTTGGTAGAACTATATAAGAGGACCCAGAATTGATGACTTCATGTTTATTAATATTTATGCCCAAACTGATAACCTCCCTAAGGCTCCACCCGAGTCTCGTTTTAAAAAATCATCCAGCTTCACTTGGAGCTTATCAATAACATTCTCCTTGAACCACTCCAATAAATTTGTAAAAGAATCTATCGGAGCGGATTTGGTGTGAAAATATTTATACTATGTTTGGATAAGCTCGTCGATCGCATTAAGCCGCATATATTCCCCGCAAAATGTCGTGTTTACCTTAATAAAATTGTAAGTATGTAAAATGTTGGTGATTCTAGGGTGAAACAGATGAAAGGCATCATATAAAAAATTTAATGGGTCTAAATGAGAAATGTTAGTTATAAAGCCAGTTCGAATTCGTTGGGAAAATGCACATTTACCATCCTCCCAACGAATTCGCTCTCTACGGTTCTTATTAGTTGTAGGGGGTTTATTTCGGATCTCTAATAAAATTTTGAATCTTTTCAAATGGCCGATATTACATTGCAATTGATTCTTACACGACAAGTTCATAGTATCTTTAGTTATATGTCTAGAAAAAGTCCTAATGTACTTAGTACAGAAACCTATCCACTTTGTTATTTTCTGAGGGGATAATTTTGATTTTAATAAATCCTTTTGAGCCTCGTTGATAATATTAACGATCTTCCCACTCATTTTCGCGATTGAAACCATATTTTAAACAATAAACAAGCAGCCTACCTTATGGTATATAACAGAAGTAACCTAGCAGGGATGTTGTTGGTGGTGGTGGTGGTGGTGCTGGAAGGTCTCTCTCTCTCTCTCTCTCTCTCTCTCTCTCTCTCTCTCTCTCTCTCTCTCTCTCTCTCAACTCCTAGGGAGTAGACAACTCTAGAAACTCTATTTTAGCGCAGGATTTCCCTGTTCCAATAACTCCTTCCCCTCGATATATTAGAGCCGTGTTGCGCCCTTTATTGATATCTTCTACGAGTGGGAGAAGTGTTGCTGTGAGTCGTTTTGGTGAGAACACTGATAGTTCTCCTTCCAACTCCGCCAAAACGGTCTCTCCAAATTTTGTATTCACAATTTTTAAATTTACAATCAAATGTGGCACGTCCAATTTCAGATCAGAGATTTTTGTTGGTGTTGCCCTCTGTAAGAGAGAGATTTTGTTCAATTTGGTAAAATCCATTTTTAAATTATTTTTTTAAAATCTAAAACAAATCGATGGAAGTTAGAAGTGAAAAGAATTATTTTGTGTGTTGAATTTACCTCATCAAATTGAATAACGGAAAATCAATAAAATACATCAAATTATTATTAAATATTTACCTAAATAAATTGTATAAAAGAAGATCAATAAATACTTTCAAAAAGTTAAAGTTTAGCCCGCACAGTTTTAAGAAAAGCAAAATAAATATCTCCTACATAGAAATTAACTCTACATATGAGAATAATATTCAAGTCAATAAATAAACTCACCTTGATTTAAGCACTCACAAAACACGTCCGGTTCGTTCTGAAGCTGATCGAATAATGATTTGATAATGGCATGAGGTATGCGCACATCGAGTTTTATAGGAACTTCTTATCACTTTCCTGTTATGTTCACACGATGTGCAGGAAGTCTCATCCGCCTGTTATATCATGATAATAAGTTCGCTGTAACCACAAGCAGGAAGTCTCGTCCGTCTGTTATATTCATATTGATAAGATCCACAACCACAAGCAGGATGTTACATTCTATTTGAAATCGCGTGATTGCAGAAAGTTCCTTGAAATATTTATCCGCATACATTTTTTCCTCAACCGATAACAACTTTATCATTTTTCCTGGGAACTAATTTAATTCGTGGGGACTTTGGATTAAATATTGTGTGTATAAAACTCCAGGGACTTCATAGGGAAAAAATAGTATTCTTGTAAGTGTTGCGTGACATAGTGAAAATGAGGAAATTTTATGATTATGTTCAAGAGTTGACCAACCGGCTGGATATATTTACGAAAACGCAAGTGCACCGTTGGATGGTAGACAAGTAAGTTGTTTTATTTCATTTCGATCTTACTATATATCATGAGTGCATTAATTTGTTTAGTGATTATTCGGAGGAGGAAAGTGAGCGAGAATTGATACATCTCGAACAATTGGCTGTAGCTGATGATGCGGAATATTTATTTCTGGAATTGGATGAGTCCCCAGAGATAATTGACTTGACGTATGTTTTTTAATTTTTATATAATTTTTGATTACTAAATTACTTTTATTCCCAACAGATGTCCAGAGATTCCATCAGCAGAGTCGCTGCCTCCTCCTCCTCCGCTGTATATACAGGACATAGTGTATGTGATTTTTCTACAAAAAATAAAAGTTAAAAGTTAAATGTATGTATCTAACTGATTCCCTATCTCCTATTCAAAATCAAACAACAGCAATACCTTTCATTATTTATTATCATTATTATTATTAATATGTTTCTTTACATTTTTAATGAGGATTTTCAGTAGTAAAACTGATAATGCACTAAGATTGAAACATTGCATAGCATAGATTTCATTTTCTTTCTGTGGTGGTGGTGGTGGTGGCTGGGATGTTGATGGTTGAGCTTCAGATACATTGCTTTGGCAATTGATTGCTGCCGCCGCAGGTGTTGGGGCTCTAGTTTGATGCCAATTCACCACGTCCCCTTCACTACCATCATGGAATAATAACTTGAGTTTATAGTTGAAAGTTGGTAACATCCTTTTAAGAATAACGTATGAGAATACCTCTAGGTGATTTTCATTAACTAGTTGATGGTCCATAGGCTGCCATTCAGTTCGATTACATTCCTTCTCCTCGAAGGCATCCTTGTTGGGACATATATAAATCCGATTCACTTTAAGTGGTACGTTTGTATATAGGAACCCATTCAATATTGCTGTTAGGATTATGAAATTTGATTTCAGCACAGCCATCTCCTCCACTTATACTCAAATTGCCTAGTTGATTTATAGTTAACTTTTTATCTTCGTAAAATTTTATGTCTTTATTTAGTGCTACTAATTTCATATGGAATTCAAGCAGTTTACGTGCGTATTCTTCCGAAGACATATCAATACTGGTCAGTTCGGTGTAGTGCCACCCATACCCATTTTTTGAAACCCTCGTAATATATCCAGATGAGCATCTTCCTTTGTAACATATTCGAACAATTTCCAGCTGTTTACACTGCAGCACATAGAATTATTGCTGGTAGAGTGATGAAGGCAGATATATCTACAGTTTTCTCGAACAAATTGTGGGCAGCTGCCTTTCAAATTCAACACTTTCACCAGACGATCTAACCCCAATTTTTTGAGAATCTTCACTATAAATTTGGCTTTGCCCTCACCACTAACGTATATGATGCTATTCGGATCAATATATTCCTTGAAAATTTCCTCCATCCGAATATAGTCCTGATATCCAGAGTTGTATGGAATCCTATGTTACTTTTCGCAAAACATCACTTGCTTCATTTGATTTTGTGAGAGTTCACTTAGCGGTGTGGGTGGTTTGAATAGAAAATATTTTTCTAACTTTTTTTCACAATCCAACAAAGCTAGTTCCTTAACTATCATTGTATACTCTTTCATGTGACACACTTTTTATACACACCCTGTATACTCTTTACAAATAAAATCCTCATCACCTACATCCTTTCAAAACTGATAAGGACGAGCTCGTACACCGGATGCACATCGACAGCTAGACCGGAAGTGGAGACCGGATATCCTGGTCGAGGACGTGCGGTGTTCATCTACTTTAATTATTCTGCAGATTATTATTATGAATATTATTCCATCGATATCCTCAAGTTAAAATTTGTCGAATTTTTCATGAGTTTAGAGAGTGATTTTGATTCTACACCTGTGACATCTTCATTCGTAGATTGATTTGGATAATCATTAACAATCGTGGAAAACCATGAATAATCAATCGTTTCGATAATAATTTATTCCATATTTTATAAAAGTATGTTAAGCGGAATGGATAGTGTGAACCGAGATATTTAGAATTTCAATCAATTTCCTCTTCGCAAAATTTTAGTCCATTTTGGAGAAATTCCAACCGCTACAAACATTTCAGTCTAAAATAACAATGAGGAATTCAAATCATCAGTCATATCATCCAAAAACTTGATTGAATTGAATTCGTAGATTGATTTGGTTAATCATTAACAATCGTGGAAAACGATGAATAATCATTCGTTTCGAATTATTCTGAGTTTTTATTCAAATACCATTTTTACAAAATCTTCTTAATTCATTAATTATTTCACGTTTCTCTTAGATATATCCTTGTAGGGGTATGATTTCTAACATATCAATAGGAATAAACAAAAAAGACAGTTCCCACTTACTCCTATCACCTCCATCATAATTGATGATGATGATCAAGTAAGGTTAGTTATAATAATTTTGTATCATAAAAATTATTTCACGTTTCTCTTAGATATATCCTTGTAGGGGTATGATTTCTTCTAACATATCAATAGGAAGAAACAGAAAAGACAGTTCCCACTTACTCGTATCACCTCCATCATAATTGATGATGATGATCAAATAAGGTTAGATATGATAATTTTGTATCATAAAGAAATATTTACTGAAATAATTAAATAATTGTTAAAGAGATCCGCAAGCATAACGTCAGTATGAATCCCTGAGCAAAAAAAGTTGAGGTATTACATGGAAAATACTATTTTGATAATAAATCGTAATTTAAATGACATAAAAAGTAAAACAAATTGGAAATGTAAAAAATAAATATATTCGAATACCTCCAATTGGTCATCGTTGATTTTTTGAAAATTCATCGGAATCCATTCGGTACGGTTACACTCCCCACCACCACCGCCGGACATCCTTGAGACAAATATAGATGCGTTCAACGTGTTGGGGAACGTTCGCGTATAGAATACCATTCAGAATTGTGGTTAGAATCACAAAATTTGTTTTTAACACCCCCCTCCCATCATCCTCACTGTTTAAACTTAATTTGTTCAGCAGTCTTATAACTCCAATTTTATCTGCGTAAAAATTCAAGTCTCTTCTTAGTTTATGAACTTGTTCCACGAATCGATGGAATAATATTCATAATAATAATCTGCAGAAGAATTAAAGCGATTCCTCTTAAACCCGCTTTCGTGGTGAAGAAAGTATTCTACATTTACATTTACAAGAAGTATAGAAAATATGGGGTTGTTTGTGGACAACAACAACAATAAAAACAGTTCCCCCACCACATCATCATCAGTCTTCAACAAAACACCTAAAGTGCGTGACCTACTCACCAGAGCCAACATCGTAATTTTGAAATCATTGGGGTTTCGTCTTAAACAAGAATGTCATTATCCAAAATGAAGTATGCACGTAACAGTAGCGATGCCAGAGATGTTCATCATACAGCGATCATCTCACCTATTTTCGATTTATACCAGGAACCGAAATTTGATGAATCAATTCGAAAAGCCGAGTACAGATCGATTACACCATTCGTCAAGGCGTTCAATAACAGCGATATCATAGAGTTTAGAATAAATCAAGTAGACGCTTTTTTTGCTATGAAAGATACTCTGTTGGCGATCAAATGGAAAATCGAAGTTAATGGAGTGGGGAATGTAATATTGGTACCTAATTATGGGCCTTTTCTTTTCGACTCGTGTTCCTACAGCGAGAGCGGTAGACACATCGAAACTGTACGTGACCCTGGAATAGTTAGCGCTGTGCGAGGATTCACATGTTATTCTCCCACAGATTCGACGCATATGCCTATAGCCAGCTGGACTTATCCGGAAGAAAGTGTTATATTGAACGCAACAAAGTCGTTCAGTTTACTCATCCCACTCAAGCGTATTTTCAACATTTTCAACGATTACACCCGAATCACGTTCGGACGACAAACGATTCGATTGGAACGTGCTCGAAACGATAAAGATTGCGTTATAATTGAGAACGCAGCTACCACAGTCAAATTTCTGATTGATAGTATAGAATTGAAGGTGAAATATATCTATCTCAACGATCTAATCAGAGAGAAGCTATTGCGATCCATCAAGAGCGATTCTCCTGTTCTATTCGCTTTCCGGAAGTGGGAGCTACACGAGTTGCCTGCCATAACGGCCGATGCGAAGAGAGGAATATGGGCTGTGAAAACTAGCGCGTCCGTCGAAAAACCACGGTATGTTATCGTATTCTTCCAAACCGATAAACGTAACAATGTGAAAGCTAATCCTACAATATTCGATCATGTGGATATATCAAGTATCCGCTTATCGCTGAACGGAGAGTATTGGCCTAACGAACGGATGAACTTGGACTTTGCCAAGGAAGATTTCGTTCCAGCCCACCACAACTATACCGATTCCTATCCTAGCTACACGAATTCCACAACAAAACATCCCATATTGGCTTATGATAAATTCAAAAAACGCGCACTTTACATCATCGATTTGTTCTAGACAAGAGGAGGCGGTAAAATCATCAACAGTCGACATACGATTGGAGATTGAAGCGGATAAAGGATTTCCAGCCAATACCAAGGCATATTGCATCATCATTCACGATTGCTTGATGGAATACTACCCCCTCACCGAAATTGTCAAGAGTCTCAATTAAACATCAGTCAGTCTAAATCGAAACTTCGAGCGAATCGCATCATGAGAATCACATTAGTTGACATTCAGGGGTTCTTCATTGACGATGCCTTCCATCCAAAATAAATGTGTACACAAATTAGATTCAAACGTCATTATTCCATATTCAAACCGCACACATCTTATTCATCGCTAAATGCAAAGGAGCGAAAATCCGTATGGTATTTACAAAAGTCTTATCATGGACTCGATTATGTGTCTGCGAATGTGGATTGTGAAGAAATAAATAATATTCTTAAATCGATTCTCCTGTGTGCAGTGAAACGGATGTGAAACTGACACGCTTGGGTCGGTTTTAATTGGCCCAACTAGCTCAATTTGAATGAATTAATCTCAGGGCTCGTAGTGAAACGTGCCTTGTGATTCTAGACTGGTGAATTGCCTGAGCGCCAATTGCTTAAAAAACTAAAAATAAATGAATTCACAGTCCAGAATACAAGCACCACGAGATGGTTTTTTAGTTGATGGAAATTCAGAAAAACAATACAAGTTCAACTTAACAATTTGAATTATTCCATATGGAATTTGGATTATAACAAAATTTAAATTACAATTTTTATAGTGTACCAATTTGTAACCTAAATAATATTGAATTTGGAGAAAACAATTATAAAATTAAATCAATTTGTAGCATAAAGTGAATTTGAAGTAAAACAATTATAAAATTGAATCGATTTGTAACATAAATTGAATTTGAAGTATAACAATTATAAAATTAAATCGATTTGTAACATAAAGTGAATTTGAAGTAGAAATATTATAAAATTAAATCAATTTTTTAATTGAAAAGAAAGAATAATCAAATAAGAGGAACTAAAGTAGACCTCGAATGGTTCTATAAAAATTAGTGGAATACAACTTCGGTTAAACAACAAAATCAGAGAATGAAATCATGGTCATTCAAACAAGAAAATGTTACCCTCCTTGGAACTCGTAAGAACTGGAAGCCGGTCCTGTCAGGAAAGTCACTAAACCGTCTTGGAATGAAGGGGTGAGGAACCTCAGACGTTCAAACCCTGTAATTTCAAAGAACGAACAGTACCTGACTTGAGATCAAAAGGACAAGCAACACCGTCGGTTGGAATAATCATGTGATTCCACCTACGATAATGTTATCTTCCCCAAATTGTAAAAACACTATTACAAAATTAATATCTTGAAGAGATATCAATTTAGGGTAAAATTTAATTTATTGTGAAAGAATTAAACGATTATTGATACTTAAAATTAGCAAATAGTTAACATGTGACTGAATTAATAATACTAAAAAATGAGACTTGAAAGAATAATAATTAAATTGTATCTGCAAGAAAATTAATCAAATTGTGATTGAAAGGAAATAATCAAAATGTTGGAATTTGCTAGTTAGCACAAATCTGGAAACTTGAATTGAATTGCATTTTAAATTGATGTAGTACTCTACTCTACAACCACGCGAACGCAGCAGTCCTGATAATCAAACATTCAATAAGCAATAATTGAATAATGCCCTGTGATAATCCCCAATACTATTTATAGCACGTTACAGTCAAAGACAGCTCTGAATACTTTGTATCAGATTTACAAAATGGCGATTCTTACGAATCACTCAAAACTAACATGTGCCATTGCGGAATTAAACACACAAGGAATAAAGATATCTGCCTACGTTCCGATAGACTGTCCTCATACAAGAATTACAACAATCAATGCCGTGATGGAAATGATTATCTCTGAATTATGCTAGCCGCAAAATGATAGGGTGCCCCCAGGCAAGTCGAGTGAAACATCCACCGAAATATTATCACATTCAGGTACTGAACATCCAGAAGTTTAATTATAAATCCAAATCAAATTATAAGTAGCCTGATGTGAATCATATTTCGGAAGCAAAAATTAAGAAAATGTATATAAAGTCGCTGAATTATGAAATCTCGACTTACCCAGTTAAAGGTTAACACCACAATGAATTCTCTCCGACTTCCGTTATCCTACCTCCCACATCACACATCAGGAATGGTAGTTTCAATAGTCGATGTTTTATTGACCGGCAGATGTCTTTAAATAATCATATGACAAGTTTCATAGCCGAAAAGAAATATAATCTGTTCATTACCAAGTTCTATACAATCTCGTAACGCAACCCGTTACAGCAGTCGACTATATTTATTTATGTCCGTGGACAGCAAAAAGCCGAATTTTTGAGAAGGAAGTGAATGAACATCGTAGATGTTCATAGTTTCTATGGTACTCGATGTGAAACGGGGAAATTCGAGCAAACAAACAATTTGACCTGTTTGAATCATCGTTATGACGGTGGAAAATACATGTGTGCAGTTCACCATGTGGATAAATTACAGCAGTGGTTTCTGAATGTAATACTACCTAAATGATATGTATTTTGCTCTGAAATTAATATTATTATTATTATGAATCTTTTGTTGGTTTTAATAAAACACCTCCTTTATATAATAATTATTATTTATTCGAATGGTAAATAGCTCTCTTCACATTTTTAACAAACATTTTCAATAATAACACCGATAAAGAAGATAAAATAACATACAAAATTGAGAAAATTTTAGGGATTTCTCCTTCTATTGCGATGTGAGTCTAGATGACGTTGTCTTTCGTACGAGATGTGGTAAACATGATGATTGTCGGATCATTTGCCATTCAGCCATATCCCCCTCACTTTGATCGAAGAATAAGAGTTTAAGTTTATAATGTATGGTTGTACGATTGTCTTGTGGGATGTTAAATGTGAATACTTCCAATTGGTTATCGATGATTTTTTGAAAATTCATCGGAATCCATTCGGTACGGTTACACTCCCCACCACCGCCGACATCCTTCAGACAAATATAGTTCAACGTGTTGGGGAACGTTCGCGTATACCTTTCAGAATTGTGGTTAGAATCACAAAATTTGTTTTTAACACCCCCATTCCCTTCATCCTCACTTTTTACACTTATCGAACTGACCTTCTATATTCATATCGATTATCTTCCAATCTTCTGGCGGGGGAGGATCGAAATCTCCTCCGAAATAGAAAATATCAGCATACGCCCAATCGGTCGAGGCCCCCACAAGGAAAGTTATCAATTCCCCAGCGATTATGGTAATTGTAATCCTTCGAGGATTTTCATCAAATTCAGAGGACATACGCTTATTACGAATTTCGTCGCATCGGTGGTAAGCACACTATGAATAAAACTGTTGTATAATCGAGGAGACATTATCACGAACTGAGTTCGATTTAGTTGGAGCAGTCGCACACCACAACACACTCCCTCATACTCTGCGCTATTGACTTTTTCAACCTAAAATATACAATCAAAACTAAATGGTATTCTTGCGGGTGAGAGATAAGAGGTCGATCGAACTGGTAAGTATACATGTAAAATAATAAAACGTTTTCAGATAAAAAGTGACGTGGGTTCGGATCCCTTTCAATATTTCTCACCGAAGAATACCATTTTTTTCCATTTGATGTACACGTCGTAGACGTTATGATGGATTCACAAACGCGTGACAGACGCCACGTTGAAGACCCACGTGACAGACACCTCGGCGATGTAACACGTGACAGACGCCATGACACCTCGTCCTGCGTGACAGACACCTCGTTTAAAGAACACATGATAGCCACCTCGGACGTGACAGACGCCATGAAACCTCGTTGATAGCCGCCAAGACAGACGCCATGACACCGAAGGATCACGTGATAGCTTACATAACACCACGTGTCTGAGACCTCTCTTACAAACAACCTGTATATACAACATAACACACTCTTTAACATCCTGTATATACATTCAAACAATAATTACAAACACTGAATGCCAATCGTCAACAGATAGCATGATACCTCGTGACAGACGCCATGACACCTCGTTGATAGCCGAAGAATCACGTGACAGACGCCATGACACCGAAGGATCACGTGAGAGCTGGCATGACACCACGTGTCTAGGACACTCTCTTAACAAACAACCTGTATATACAACATAACACACTCTTTACAAACATCCTGTATATACATTCGAACAATAATTACAAACACCGAATGTCAATCGCCAGCACAAACCGAGTTACTCACAATTACTGATAACGCTGTCTAGCCGATAACGTCATCTATCCGATAACAATAATTACACACATCGCCAGCACAGACCGGAAGTGGAGACCTGATAATTACAAACATCGGAGCACAGACCGGAAGTGACGTCACACTTCCTGGTCCAAAGCGCGCCCATTGTATCTACTGTTATCAATTGTTATTGTGTTGTATATATTCTTATTCAATCTTTTTTTCACAAAATAGTGTTTCTGCTACCAACTGTTCACATTTTTAGACAGAAAATCTCTATGAATGCCACATTAGATATAATAAATATATAGGCGCTTCATGACCAAAAGTAATTGAATTGGTATATCAAATTGGCGATTTTCTATAGAATCAAAGTCAAACAATTGCCATTGGAGAGACAGAACTTGAAGTTTTTTTTTTAAGTTTGACAACTTGTGCGGTGTTCCCCCATTCAAACTCAATTTGACCTTCTCTTGGATAACGTTCACCAAACACTAGCGCCAGTTGTGGTTGTTTCAAGAATATTGATAGACAATACTATTTCTTACAACCCAAGCCTAAATTCAACCTCTATTAATGTGATATTTCATCATAAATTGAAAATACTATTATAATAAAAATATTTCTAAAACATAAACGAAGGCAGATGAAATTATAGTTGACAGCTCGAAGCGACTAGCGGTAAAAGTTTGAACTGTGTGAAGTAATGATGCAAACGTCCATCAGAGACGCTAGGAGTAAGTTTTTGAAGTGATAGAAAAATAGGAGTTATCAATTTCAAGTTTTGAAAAACATTAACCATTTCTAAGTTTGTTGCCGAGCTTTCTCGGTGGTAATCTTCATGTGGAAATCAAAATATTTTAGAAAAGGCGCACATGCGTCTCCTCATTGCTGAAATGTTGAACCATTGTTTTAGACAATGGTAAAATGATGCTTTATTGCATGCAAGTTTTCTTGTTATTGACTGATATAAAATGACTATTTCACTGTATTTCAACAAGTGTTTAATTAATTTCTCAACTTAATAGATATATAGTTCTAAGCACATACTCTTGAAACAATGAAACTAAGGCATTTATTTTCCCGATAGCAACATTTAGTAATATCTACTACATAAATTTAGAAATAAGTTGCTAATGTGTTTGGGATAATTTCGATAGGCTTGAAAATACCAGTCTTTCAATTTGCCAATTAAATAATAGAAATATTATTTTTCAAGAGGATCGAAGTTTTTCTGATAAAAATTTTCAATGGGTAAAAATATATACGAAAAAAAAACATGATTACTCAAAATTTTAATTAGTTAACGTGATTTCAGTAATTGTTAAAATTACAACTAAAACAGAAAATACATGAACATAAAGTGATGACATACCGCATAATACAAGACAATGTTAAAAGAGCTTATATTAGAGTAGTAACCAGATTCCTATTGAATTGTTCAAATATTCATCACATATTTATTAAAATCTGCATTTGACAAAAATATGAAATTGTAAATTAAAAATAGTGTGTGGCCACAGAGGAACTGCCCACAAAATATGCTCATACTCCAAGATCTCACAGAGAGTAGTGTGATATGCAGTTAAGAACGTATGCATACGTGCTAGCTTGAAAGCGGGGCCCTTTCACAGATAGCAGTTACAAAAGTACATAAAAAACTTTCTCACGTTGAGGAATGGTAATGCTTTTGACAATTAATATCGTCCAGTTGGCCAAGGGGTCTGAGGCGCCAGATTTAAGCTATGGATCTCAAAAGTTAGCAAAGGTTCAAATCCCCACGCCTCACGATTTTTCTTTATTTTTTCCATCAAAATTGAGGAATCATAAGTTTTTTTTTATTTGAATAAGTAGATTAAGTCCACTACTTCTCCACCAGGAAATGACATCATCGACCGGATGTTGCGCGCGCAACTTCGGATGTAACGTTACTAACCCGCGAAATTCAAACGTGTCCATAGAGCTTACGATGATCACAGAACTTTCGACCACAGAGGTCTGGGTGTGAGGTTAGTTTGACGTAACGTTACTAACCCGCGAAATTCAAACGTGTCCATAGAGCTTACGATGATTATAGAACTTTCGACCATAGAGGTCTGGATGTGAGGTTAGTTGGATGTGACGTCATCGACCCGCCAAATTCAAACGTAGAGGTGTTTTGGTGATGTTTATCATGGGTGACGTTGGAAGCGAATGTCAGAAGAATAAACGTCAAAACCACAATATAACTGATGTTGTAGCTACATCGCCGCCATCTTCTGATGAACCAATGAACTATCATACTTAAATGTCAATGTCAGACCAGTTAACTTCAAACGACTACATCTATGAATGAACCGATCAACCGTCATGCATACCTGTCAACGTCAGAAATGTTAACGTCAAGGGACGACATCTAAGAGGTCACAATTCAAAATATGACTGATGTTATAGCTACATCACCACCATCTCTTAATGAACTATCATACCTCAATGTCAATGTCAGAACAGTTAACTTCAAATGACTACATCTATGAATGAACCGATCAACCGTCATGCGTACCTGTCAACGTCAAAGGACGACATCTATGAGGTATCTTGTTAATGTTTTTGCGCGGGAAATTTATGAACCGATGAACTATCATAGCTGGATGTCAATATCAGAACAGTTAACGTCAAAGGACGACATCTATGAGACTCCAATTCAAAATGTTACCGATGTTGTAGCCTATATCGCCATCTATCACTAAACCGATGAACTATCATAGCTGAATGTCAATGTCAGAACAGTTAACGTCAAAGGACGACATCTATGAGGTATTTTGTTAATGTTTTCGCGCGGGAAGTTCCATCTCAATTCAAAAAAACGATATATTAATGAACTATCATAGCTTGATGTCCATGTCAGAACAGCTAACGTCAAAGGACGACATCTATGAGGTGTTTTGCTGATGTTTGCGCGAGGAATTTCAAAAATTTTACTCATGTTATAGCTATACTGTCATTTATTATTGAACCACACCGTAATTCCAAAAATAATGAACTTTTAAAATAACCTACAAATTTCCTAAACGTTAAATGATTACTTACGTATATGAAATTATTACACCAGAAACCACATTGAGTATATGAGAACACGTGGAAGCAATCAATTTTGCATACACCTGCGTCATCACATTCAGTTTATACGAGAATAATTGAATACAATGGATTCATTCATTAGGTTAACAAATAACAATAAGTGATATACAAGTCTAGACTTGTTAGTAAGAGAATTAGAATTGAGAGTTATGTTGACTACGAATTTAATTCTCGATTCCTCAGTAATCTGTTACAGCTCAAACGAAACACATCGTTTTCATATATCCTGTGTGTGCTGCCTTCTATTGAACGGAAAATGTAAGTTTAATTCAATTATTTAATTCACTGCCATGAAAACATACATACTCTTATAAGCATTGAGACAGTTAAAAAATTATTCAATTCACATTCATAAAATAACAAGTACAAAATTGATTAATCAACTTTTATAAAATAACTGTTGAATCAATTTTGTGTGTGTATTACGAATTTAAAAAAATCTCCAATTTTATTCATATTGTTTCAGATTCATGATGGATCTAACAAAACTTAATCATTGTGCTCTTTTGGAGAGAAAACCATTGAGGAGAGTTCCAGAACTCGAAATCAATAAGCATTATACAATACTTCAAGCGAGAGTAGTAAGAACCAAATTTGGTGAATCCGTATTGCTCGAGTTCGATGAATTCTCTATGTTCCTACCCAACCGACTGACCAATCAGATTATCCCAATTTTGGAACAAATCAACATGAAACCTTGTTTGATTTTGATATACAGGGGAAAAGAGGATGTTAATAAAAGCAACCCGGCTTTTAAACTTGAATTTTTGGAGCTCAAGTAATAAGAAATCTAAGGTATGGTGTTCATACTAGCGTGTGTATATAGTCGATGAAATCATCAGTATTAATATGTCTCTTGAAGAATACACACGTAAATTGGAAGAATTCGGTGCGAAAGTAAAAGCTTTGAGTAGAGATTTAAAATTTTACGAAGATAAAAATATCGCTATAAGACAATTGAATAGTTTAAGTATTGGCGGAGAGGATGGTTACGTTAGAACCCAATTTTATAATCCTAACCTCAATTTTGAATGGAATCCTGTATACAAACGTTCCGAATCGAGTGGAACGTATTTATATATGTCCCAGGAAAGATCTGAGAAATGAATGTAATCGAACAGAATGGCAGTCAATGAATTATCAAATGATTAACGAAAATCAACTAGAGGTATTCACATACATAATCGAAACGATGCGGACCACCACCAATCACACATTCAATTATAAGCTCAAGCTATTATTTCCAAATGGTACAGAGGGGGATGTTATGAAGTGGCAAACATTCACCCCATCACCTACATCGATGTCTTCTCAACCACCACCACTAAACACACCATCACCGACACAGATAGTAAACGAGATTTATGCGATGCAATGTTTCAATCTTATTGTCTTATTAGTTTTACTACTTAAAATCATCATAAAAATTGTTAAGAAACATACAAATAAATACATATAATAATAATAATAATAAAGAGTTGTTTTATTGAATAATAATAATAATAACATGTATTTAATGAATATATATACAGATTTATTTAATTTGGTAGAATAATGTTCAGGAACCATTGCTGTAGATTATCCACGTGTTGAATTGTACACATATATGCTTTTCCATCATTACGGTGATTCATGCAGCTCATCCTGTTTGAAGGTTCGAATTTTCCTGTTTCACATAGAGTATTATCAAAGTTACACACATCTACAATGTGTGGGAAAATATTCAGTTCTTGGCACTTTCTCGTTAAAAAATCAGCTTTTTGATGACCTCGAACATAAATATAGTCTGCCTTACATAGAAGATTAGATTTTAGAATATCATCTATTTCGGTGTATTCTACATCTCCAGAAGAATATTTTATTCCATGTACGAGTCTCTCCACATAACATATAGATTTTCGATCTTGAGCATTCAACGATGCAAAGGGTATGCATGGTTTAAACAATGAATAATGTCGTTTAAATCCAATCTGAATAGACATTTCTTTCGGATGGAACACATCGTCGACGACGAAACCTTGAATGTCAACCCAAAGCGATTCTCATGGTGTCACGTAATAAACTGATCGAATTTATGTCTAAATGAGACTCTTGATGATTTCGGTGAGGGGTGAGTATTCCATTAAACAATCGTGAATTATGATGCAATAAGCTTTCGTATTAGCGGGAAATCCTTTATCTGCTTCGATTTCCAGTCGCACGTCGACAGTAGCTGATTTCACGGCTTCTTCTTGCTTAGAACAATCGATTACGTACAAAGCGCGTGTTTTGGAACTGCTATAACCCAATATTGAATGTTTCACAGCAGAATTCGTGTAGCTGGGGTAGAATTCGGTGTAGTTGTGGTGGGCGAGAACGTAATCATTTTTGGCAAAGTCCAAGTTCATTCGTTCACTAGGGAAATATTCTCCGCTTAGAGATAAGCGAATACTAGAAATGTGTACGTGATCGAATATCGTGGGATTAGCTTTCACATTGTTTCGCTTGTCTGTTTGGAAAAATACTGTAACATAACGCGGTTTTTCAACTGCTGCACTAGTCTTGACAGCCCAAATTTCCCTTTTCGCGTCAGTCGTTATAGCAGGCAGTTCATGTGATTCCCATTTTCTGAATGGAATTAGGATGGGTATATCACTTTTGATGGCTCGCAATAGCTTTTCTCTAATTATGTCGTTGGGAAAGATATATTTGACTTTCAACTCCATACTGTCAATCGAAAATTTAACTGTGGTAGCATCGTTTGCAATTATAACATAATCGTTATCGTTTCGAGCTCGCACCAATCGAATTGTTTGTCGCCCAAATGTAATCATAGAATAATCGTTGAAAATGTTGAATATATGCTTTAGTGGAATCAGTAAGCTGAAAGTCTTACTTTGATCTAAAACTACACTTTCTTCGGGGTAAGTCCAACCGGCAATAGACATATGCGTAGAATCAGTAGGAGTGTAGCAAGTGAATGCCCTTACAGCACTAACTATTCCAGGATCTCGAACAGTTTCGATGTCTCGCCCACTTTCGCTGTAAGAGCATGAGTCGAAAAAAAAGGCTCCATAATTAGGTACTATTGAGACATTCCCAGCTCCAGTTATTTCTATTTTTCCTTTGATAGCCAATAGGGAATCCTTTATGGAAAAAAATGCATCCACTTGATTTATTCCAAACTCCACAATATCGCTGTTATTGAACGCCTTAACGAAAGGTGTGATCGATCTATATTCAGCTTTTCGTATCGACTCATCGAATTTCGGTTCTTGATAGATATCAAAAATTGATGAGACAACACTGTTGTTCAAATCCACATCGTTGATAGCATTGTTACCTACATACTTCCGCTTAGACATTTTTTTCAAATTTAAGTCGAAACCCAAGAGATTGTAGAACTGATTGATTAGCTTTGGTGAGTACGTCACGCGGTTTTGGTGATTTGTTGAAGACTGATGAAGATGGGATGTGTGAAGTTCTTTTAATGTCTCCAACAACCAAACCCATTTCAGACTTCTTGTAAATGTAGATGTAGAATACTTTCTTCCCCGCGAAAATTAACCGGATTAGAGTGTTGATCCAAAGCGAGTATGGTGATGTTGGTAATCTCACCGATATTGGACCCTGGTAAATATAGAGGATTTTTTGGTCGTTCCACAATTCTATAACCAGGATCGTCGGTTATTGGGAAGTCGTGAATCGTATGCGCAGGTCTGTCTCGATAGAACGCTCCTACGGTAATGTTTGATTCGAAACGGATATTTGTAACTTTTATAATGTTCACAGGTAGATCGGAAACGTGCAATACACCTTTGCTTAATACTTTACGTGAAAACCCCAATATTTTAGCTAAACTATCATCCTTTTCGAACGATATATCGAGATGTGTACTGAATATTTCACACTTCAGGGTATTGTTATTGGGTTTCAGTGAGAATATATCTTCTTTTTGCTTCAGATTCCTTTTAATCAATTCTTCGATATCGGTTATTTCATAGTTACCTGCAGGTATTGCGATTTCTTTCAAAGTTTTATTCTCGTAATAGTAGAATTTTTCGTTGTCGATATTCGGTATGGAATTGTAGGAAGTGAATCCCAACAATGCTAAATAAAATTTTTTGTCTGGCCTCAGCACAATCGAAATCTGCGGTGTGAACGAGAATATATGGTTGGTGCTTGTTAACGTGAACAACTGAGACATGATACTAATAAAAATTTATTGAAACATCTCCATTTATATTTTAACATTAATAGATGGAATAAGTATGATTTCATAAAGTGTGGGTCGTCTTTGCAAACTTCTTCTATCAACACTTGCTTCTCATGATGAGTCATTTCCTCGTTCTCCATGATGTGAGAAATCTGCTCAGATGAACATTGAGAACATAGTTTGCGTGGGGGTTGTGGACCATCGCAATCTTCATCAACATGTTCCTTACACTACATATGACGGTAAAGGTATTCGAACATATGTTCCGGAATCTCTTTCTGATTGAGAAACACCACATCCAAATGTTTTAGGATGTATTCCATCGGTAGAAACATTAAATTCTTACGTGTAAGTTCGCTCGTAGGTTTATTAATAGCCTCGATCAAATTATCGTAAATAAAATTAATTATTGTTCTCAAACTACTTCCTCCTTCAGTTTCGCATATGTATTGTATTAATGCCGAAGCGGAATCCATGATGGTTGTTACTCGCTAAATGTTTAGGTAAGACTGAGAAATTTCAAACACAAATGTCCACATATTACTTGATTGTATTTCTGAAAAGGATCGTTGTTATAGGAAATCCGAACGTTCCCACCCAGATATCGAACGAGTTCCTTCGGTGGTTCTAAATTTCCAAACGAATCAAAATACTCTACATCGTTGCCGTTTTTCTTGAATGCTACCCAATGAGTTCCGCTGTTTTCCACTGAATCTAAATTTAAAATGATGCGTTCTTGACACCACGGTTTTCTAGGTAGATTGTCTCGCATAAAGACACCTCGAAAATGTGGTATTTTCATTTTATTTGCGAAACGCACCAAATCCCGATCGTTCAGCGGTCTATCATAGGGTAGCTTTATTGGAAGTTTTTTTGTTGCTTCTTCAAAAACAATCCCAGGCCTCCTTTAGCATTTAGTCTCAAATATAAACCTTTACCCAACGATTCCATAGCTTTGTTGTGACGTTGATCTTCTTCAAGCTTCTTTTTCGCATTCTTAGCATTTATTACTGCATTCGCTATGGTACTCGCACCTCCTGCAACCGATCCTAAGGCTCCTAGAGCTCCTAAGATGGGTAGTAATAGTGGGAGGAATCCTCCAGATTTTGGTAGTGGTATTACTCTTGGTACTCTGAAACGCTTTTTACCTCCAGCTCGTTTAATCGCGATCCGTGCGGCTTTCAACGCGTTCATAGCGGACTTTCTCAATGAAGAAGATGGCTCCATTGACTTTGCGATGCTCCCAACGATATCTTTCCGGAAACAACATCCTCGTTGTCGCCTCCGTTTCTTGATACCCATACCTAGTTTTCGTTTAACCTTCATCCCACCGGTAACCAATAAACTAGAGAGTCTTTCACCTGCGCTAGCGTCTCTTGATTTAACTCGTTTCCAAGCAGCGTCCTCTAATATTTTATCGGCCTTATGACGTTCCTCCAGAGATTTGTTTTGTGAATAAGCTATATCGTGTTCGCGACAAGCGGAATCTAAAAGATTGATACCTTTATCACCACGTGCAAGACGCTTTTCCAATTTAGTTCCAGGACCACAGAATTGATATGAAGGAATGTGTAATTCAAACGGGAGCTTGTTTATGAGTGTATTCAATAAACCTTCACCTTGATGAATCAACATTGTTAATGAGCATACGCTCTGGTGATTTTTCCTTTTATATGTTATCATTAAGTAGAAATGGTTCACACGATGAAGACCGTTCAACAAGAACAGACACTTCCAATCGAGAATTTAGATTTAAAAGTTAGAAATAATCGCGTTGGTAAACATGGTAAACTGTTACCAAACTCTTTTCGTGCTTTAATTTGTGATCCGAGCGGATGCGGAAAAACAAACGTTATGTTATCGTTGTTATTCAATCCAAATGGTGTAAAGTTTGAAAACGTTTACGTATACTCGAAGTCATTATATCAAGATAAGTACATACTGTTGCAGGAGATTTTGGAACGAGTAAAAGGAGTTGGTTATTTCCCATATGAAGACAATGAAGAAATTATAAGTCCGAACGATGCAAAACCAAATTCTATCTTCATTTTTGATGACATATCCTGCGAGACACAACAGAAAATTCGAGAATATTATTCGATGTGTAGACATAGAAACATTGACGCATCATATCTATGTCAGACATACTCCAAAATTCCTGAACAACTGATTCGCGATAATTCTAACCTGATCGTGTTATTTAAACAGGATGAAATAAATCTAAAACACGTGTTTGATGAGCACGTATCCCCAGACGTTACTTTCGATCGATTCAAAAAGATGTGTTCTATGTGTTGGATGGAGAAATTTGGAACATTGATAATTGCTAAAGATTTCGATTTGAACAATGGAAGATACCGCAAAGGTTTCGATGTATATATTAAAGTGTGAACGTGAAATCTATAGCAAATACAAAATGGACGCTGAACGGTTAGCACGTAAGCGAAAAATCGCTCAATTGGCACGATCTATACGCAAGAAATATCTCACATTGAAACTGGGTAAAACGGAAGAGGATGAGTCGATCAATAAATTATTTAAACCCATATCGGAACCACTTCGGGAAATAATCAAATCCAATAATACACCATTGATTAAACGTGAAATTAAGCAAGAAAAGGATGATGCGGATGAAGAGGAGGAGGAGGAGGAGGAGGATGAGGAGGAAGATGAAAGAGGAACGGTATTGGATGTAAGCGATGCAAGTATGAAAACTGTTATTGAAGAGTCTGACAGCGATGATGATGAGTATGACGTATTAGAATCTTACCCAGTGTTACTTCAAAAATATATCGGTGATTATTGGTCAGGGAGTAGAAAAGTCGATAAAGTTTATGGCCCAGTTTACGATGCTAGTTCGTTGTCATGGTTACTAGGAGGTAAATTAATCGATTTCAAAAATAGAGATACTATCGTGACACAAGGGAGAAAATTCAAAAGTACCGTCGGTCTGTGTGAACTTATATTCTATGACAAACCTA
The DNA here is from genome assembly GCA_958510875.1 of Endomychus coccineus. Classification (NCBI taxonomy): domain Eukaryota; kingdom Metazoa; phylum Arthropoda; class Insecta; order Coleoptera; family Endomychidae; genus Endomychus; species Endomychus coccineus. Next base: position 115,068,403 of record OY294069.1, read on the forward strand.
GAAATTTCACCAAGAAAGATAAGATGAATTACAGGATGATTCTGAACTTGACAAATCCCCACAGAAATAGTGCTGGAAACTTGAAAGGTACTCGAAGATACAAGTACATTAAAATAATTCGACCTCTAATTCATGAGGAAGCTCTCGGTAGCGGTATGCAATTGACATATAACAACGAACCAGTGGAGAACGTGTACTGGGACGATCCAAACGAACTTGTGGAACGCCTAAAACTATTGATTGCTTCTCAAGAAGCTGGGAATACGTCGCACGATAATGAGATTGTTGCAATTATAAATGAACTTCGAGAGGCAGATATCATTTATTAGATGAGATACAATAGCGTTTGAAACGGTGTAGTGGACAGCGTCGATGTTCTCCGAATACGCTCGATGTTTAAGAACGTTTTGACTCATACACCAGACGGTGATGTGGATATTAAAAATTTAAAAATTTCCAATATGAAAACACCTACTTCAAATAACGATGCTGCGAATAAGAAGTACGTCGATAGCGCGATAATTGAAGTGGAAAAAAGGTTGAAGGAACTTCTTGACAAGTATGCAAAGGCTAATAATCTTATGAATAAAGCTTTGAAGAATCTTCAAACCGATGTGCAGAAAGTGATAGACGTATATAAGAAACAGACTGAGGATGATATTGCGAAATTAACTAATGACATTCATAATATAACTACACAACAAAATGTATTCATCACTAGTCTGAAGAATATTGATAGCAAATTGGTTGTGTTGGGAGGAAATTCTGATAGAGTCAATCCTAATGCGATAAGTCAGCATGTTGCAACAAGGTAAAGAACAAGTTGTATATGAGCTTCATAAACCAAGTAGAAAGAATTTCAAACGCCGCCGAACAATCATAAAAGGTTTAGATGATCTGGCTGAAATGGGTAATTATGCGCGTGAAAATCGAGGATTTAAATTCATTTTAGTGATGATCGATTGCTTCTCAAAGTATCTATGGACTCGTCCGTTGAAAACGAAATCGGCTGAAGAGGTTCGGAAGGCTGTTGACTCTATTCTTTTGAAATCTAACGGGCGTATACCCACACATTTACGAAGCGATCAAGGAAAGGAGTTCTTCAATAAGCAATTTAAAGAGTTGATGAAGAAACATAAAATCAATCAATATAATACTTATTCTGTAAAAAAAGCAGCCATTGCAGAACGCGTTATTCGAACGTTGAAAGAAGCGCTCTATAAACATTTCAGTTTGAGTGGGAAATACAAATGGTTTGATATACTCGAAGAGATCACTGAAAAATATAATAAGCGTAAGCACAGAACGATCAATCTGGCTCCGTGTAAAGTGACAAAACATAACGAAAGTGAGATATTGAAGCGATGCTACTCACATGTCAAGCTAGTTCTACCACACAAATACAACGTTGGAGATGTGGTGCGTATCAGTAAGGCAAAACATATTTTCGAAAAATCGTATACGCCTAATTGGTCAGCGGAATTATTTAAAATTATAAAAGTTAAAATTACGAACCCTGTTACTTATCTACTCAAAGACATGAAAGATTCCCCAATCACCGGATGCTTCTACGAAGAGGAATTACAAAGAACGAAGCAACCCGAAGTATATTTAATTGAGAAAGTACTCCGAAAAAAAGGTAATAAAATGCTAGTTAAATGGTATGGTATGGAGGATAAGAGTTGGATACAGAATACCGATATAGTATGATCTGCGCATGTTCAGATAAATATTTGGTATGTGTTGGTGGTAGAGAAGTTTGAATGCAACAGTCAGTTGTTGCGAAATGTCTTTGCAAGATAGTCGGTTTTCCAACGCGAATAGTAGTAGTAGTATTAGTGGTGATGAAGAGTTGGATAGAATTTTAGAAAAAATTGAAATAGCCTCAAAACATGAACAATTTCTATTAAGGAATACGGTTTACCCACTGAGAGAAAATTTGGAGGTTAGATGTGGACTAAGCCCTGTGAGGAAATTCACTTCAACTATCTCGTTGCATCAAAGAAATCAATATGGAAAACTCGTCTTTGGAAGATACGAATGGAACGACTTCATTAATATAGTGCGGATGAAGATCAAGGAATTCTTTGAGAGTCAACATGCACATTTCGATTCTACACCTATAGCATGTGGATATTATTGTCTAATATTACAGTGCGTTTATGCGAATAGCGTTAAAGTACTTCAAGTCACCAAGCACAATACTGATTTTTATTTGAGCTAGCAAGATGTACGTGAAATCATTAGAATTAACGATGAAGTGTTATTTCATCGAGTGTCGTTCCTTGAACAACTTTAATTTTGTTCATATTATTATAAGGTCATTGCAATAATTCAATCAATGAGGGGTCTTGCTAGTTATATGGAACTTTTGTTTTGTTTTATAGATGTTGCACCAGAAAGCTTATTAGCTAATACTCTTAGAGAGTTTATGTTTTCGCATAAGGATAAAATTATGTATGATTTAGAGCTTGAGTGAGCAAGATGTACGTGGAATCACAAACCATGCTAGTGGATTAGAACTCTTGTATTGTTTTATCGATATTTCATCAACAAAATTTTTTTGTTTATTGACTAATACACTTAGAGAAATGTTATATATAAAAATAAGGTTATGTATGATTTAGAACAATAAATGATTTTTATGAAAAATAGTCTTTCAGTTTGCTGTAAAGGGAGAGAGAAAAATGTAACAAATCATCATCATCATAAAAATATTGTATTTATTTTCATAAAACAATAACAAACATAGATATGAAGTATGAACAATAATATGATGGATATATAAACTTATACAATTATGGTGATAAAGAATAATGACCATAAGGTAAAGTGTTTATCCCATTACCAATTATGTGTCTTTTGCTTTCGAAAGGGCTGAGGGCAATTTTATTTTGTTCGATTGTATACAATTTGAAATCGAATGAGCGGATAGATCTTTGTATGCGATACATCTCAATGCCTTCTTCTAAACATCTAACATAATCTTCGAATGTGATTGTGTTCCGCAACACATAATCCCGCACCCCCTTCGCTTTCTTTGTTGGGTTACGATCCTGAACTGTATAACTATACATCTTGGATCTTAACCCTACAAACATATCCATAATCATCCCCCCATTCTCATCCTTCATTAAGCCGACTACTTTTTTATTTACAAGTGGAATCTCAAAGTTGTTGTTTAGCGCATAATCGCTCGTATCGAATTTATGAATATATTTATTGATGATGCTCTGATAAATATCATCATCAGTAATTATATGATAGATCAAACTATCTGTGTCAGTATAACATAATCTTATCATTTCAGGATCTTTATAAAGTGTAAGCATGAAGTTGTAATGAAAATCGTACACACATGTTTTAGAAACGTCCAAAATCGTCATACCCACATAAATTGGTTTATTGAATAACACTTCCAATTTATTTTGTTCAATGGCCACTAGATTCTCTTCAAATATTTTACTACTATTAAAATTGGGTTGTGAAATATAATAACGAGCTCCATAAGGTCCATACCATTTGTTAACTAATTTGACCGCTCTATGCTTTCGCACGTTCTCCATCGATTTCCCGAAAATAGCATTGATAAGCAACTTGAATAGTGCTATCTCAAAGGCGTTCTTAGAAGCCGCTCTCAATCTAGTATTCAAATCAATATAGGCTTTCAACCACGGCGCTTGTTTAAACTCTAGAACTCTATGGACTTTAGTTAGTACCATTCCTAAAGTCAAACATTGTTTTAAGTTTCTATAATGAATGATAATCTTGATTTTTTATGGAAAGTTGTTACTAATTTTGGTAATTTACTACCCGGTGGAGCTGTATGAGTTGGACAAAGAGGGAGATCTTTATGAAGGTCATGCAATGTTGTAGGATACTCCAAATCAACCTCTAGAATGTACCCGATAGGGCTTTCATCGGAAACATGTTGTACGTCGATATTATCAACATTTTCAACCCACTTAAACCCATCGTAAGGTAAATATTGAAGCATAGCCCACCCATATAGATTACATACATCGAAATACATTAAATAACTATTTTCTTCTTGTGGATTATGATTATGCATATATTTATTGTTGGCTTTTGCAAATCGATTACTGCATTGACTCACACCCCCTCTAATCCCCCGTTCCAAAAATAATATCATATCGATATCTTTTAAATATTGTAGTGATACGTTTGTATATTTTAGCATACAATCCCATGTGAATGATGGAACAGTGAAGTAGTGTGCGGGATCTAAATCAAACACGCCCACGCATTTGTTTCGAAAATTCTCGAATACATCGGCCAGCAATAAAACATCTGTTTTCAAATACAAATCCGAATAATCACCTAAATTTTTACACTCAAATCGATTCCAAACTGATTCAGCGTGTTGATAATCTTCCTCACTTATCGATTCATCTCGAAGTTTATTGAAGAATTTCTCGATCGGAGGAAGATTTTCATCGTTTAATTTCCCCCACTCATCCATGTGTTCGTATGGGAAAACCCCTTTACGTGTTAATAGTTTGAAATTTTCTTGAGATAAGTGGGAAAACTCACGTTTCAAAATAGTCAAGTCATCCTCACTCAAATAAGAGACTAATTTATCTAAACTTGAATCCAAAAATCTACACGAGTCTATAAATCGAAATTTAACAATAGAATTTGTGGAGCTTCTGGTGAAACTTATATATTTCTCTTTATTCAAGGGGAGCACCTGAATATTTTGTTTAGACGATCTAGCCAAATCTCTAATTAATAAAAACATATCGTACCCACTCAAATTGTGAGCTACGACCGGTACCACAAATTTATATTTATAATTTAAATTGCAATCTTGGTGGGCTAATCCTCGATATTTTCCTGTAAAATGACAATGATCTTTAACACGAATGTCACCCTCTTTGAACAACACACCACAAATGTGACATTTGGTTTCATACATTATACTGACTATACTAATTCCACCAAAATCAATGGGTATATTACATTTTAGTTTTAGATCGATGAATTCTCCAATTTTATCTAATTGTTCAGTCAACCATTTAGCCGGATTAGGCCGTCTGTAACTATTGTAACGTGATAGGGAATCGTTGAAATGACATTTCAGGTAGAAGCCTACACTGTAAGCTTCATGTAGCTGCGTTCTGTTTGTGTATGAATTTGCACTAGATTGAGAGCAGTTTTGGATGGGTAATAATAGAGCTTCAAAATCAAAGTAGATAATAAAAGGTACAGGCAGTTTGTTTGAATGATTTTTAAATTTCAAATAATCCTCTTCGGGGAATGTTATTTTACAAGTATTCATCTTACCACAATCTTCGATATGATTATTGTACTTGATCTCACTCCAGAAATTATTCAAACATCTCTCACATAAGTAAGTTTTGTTTTTAGTTGTAATTTGAGAATTTACTAATCTTGATAAATTTTTAATTAAACAGTAATGAAATTTCACTATCGGATCTACTTGAATGGAGGAAGAGGATGATGATTCCTCTTCGCGGTAATACTTGTCTTGAATCAATAATAAATTGAAGTGTTTTTCGAGTTTATTTTTGGTCAGGTATGCAGGGAGAACCTTTAATTTCTCTCCATTTCCATTTTTACATAATTGTAGAACAAACACATGAATAGAAATATTATTATTTTTCTCAAATATAGGGATTTGTGAAATGGGTAGGGGAAATGTTAAATTTTGCAAATTCGAAACTGTACTAAAATGTGGATATGAAGATATTCGATCTGAATGTGGGTTAGTAGCAGGATGCAATCCAGCTGTTACTGCCCAAGCAAAACAGTATTCGTCATAATTTTTAATGTTAATAACTGCATGCTTAAGTTGGATTGCTTTAGGTAAAACAATATAGGAAGATCCTGAATTGATAGTTTCATGTTTATTAATATTGATTTCTAGACTCATCACATCTCTGAGGCTCCACCCACTATCTCTTTCAGCGAATTGTTCCAGTTTAACTTGGAGTTTACCAATGACATACTCCTTAAACCACTCCAATAAATTGGTCAAAGTATCTATTGGAGCGGATTTTGAAATTTTTGAAAATATTTGAATTCTACCTGGATAAGCTCTTCATTAACATTGGGTTTGATATATTCACAACAAAATGTTGTGGTGACTTTAATAAAATTGTATATATGTAAAATTTTGACAACTCTAGAACTGAAGAGATTAAAAGCATCATACAAAAAATTTAATGGGTCTAAATGTGAAATATTTATTATCAACCCAGTTCGAATTCGTTGAGAGAATGCAGGCTTACCATCTTCCCAACGAATACGATCGCTCCGATTTTTATTTGAGGAGGCGGGTTTATTTCGAATTTGTAATAAAATTTTGAATCTTCTTATATGTCCCACATTAGCTTGAACTTGATTTTTCTCCCCTAAATTGAGTGAATCTTTACTTAAATGCCTATTAAAAGTTTGTACATATTTAGTACAAAAATCTATCCACTTTTGTGTCTCTTGAGGAGAGAATTTTGATTTGACGAGGTTCTTATGAGCTTCACCGATAATTCCAACAATTTCAGAACTAAGTTTCGCGATGGACGACTCCATAATAATAGAATAAACACCTCACCTTACAATAAATGAAACAATTTTAACCTTAACGTTGCTGCTGCTACTCCCTCTCTGCTCCTATATCAATACTTGTCGGTACTTAATTTTTCCTCCCCTAGGAAAAGTTAGTCTATAGTTTCGTACTATTGGAGAAATTTTATCACGTTTTGGTAGGAACCACTGAAAACTCTGCAAGCTCCACCAGAACAACTGCACCAAATTTCGTTTTTTTCTCTTGATCTTATTTTCGAAAAATCCGTTTCTCTAAAAACAAAAATAAAAGTCCTCAATAACATACAACAACAAAGACGAATTTTACATGTGAAATTCAAGTGAAAAACAACTTATTGATATGGAGTTAATTTGAATTGTTTCAATTTGAAGTGAAAAACAACTTATTGATATGGAGTCAATTTGAAATGATAGTTTTCTTAGTAAAATAATAATATAGACTCACCTTTTAGATAAAAGCACTACACAAAACACGAGTTGATTGTTTAAGGATCGAATGTATAATGACTAAGATCATGCAATCGCATTCCTAGATAAATAATTCCACTCATTACGTAAGTAATGACTAATGAAACGATAATTAAATTCGCTTACTAGCAAGTCTAGACTAGAGTATATCACTTATTGTTATTTGTTGACCTAATGAATGGATCCATTGTATTCAATCATTCTCGTATAAACTGAATGTGATGACGCAGGTGTATGCAAAATTAATTGCTTCCACGTGTTCTCATATACTCAATGTGGTTTCTGGTGTAATAATTCCATATACGTAAGTAATCATTTAACGTTTAGGAAATTTGTAGGTTATTTTAAAAGTTCATTATTTTTGGCATTACGGTGTGGTTCAATAATGGATGACAGTATAGCTACAACATGAGTCAAATTTTTCAAATTCCTCACGCAAACATCAGCAAAACACCTCATAGATGTCGTCCTTTGACGTTAACTGTTCTGACATTGACATTTAGCTATGATAGTTCTTCGGTTTATTAATAGATGGTGATATAGTAATATTTCGAATTGGGGTCTCATAGATGTCGCCCTTTGACATTAACAGTTCTAACATTGACATCAAAGCTATGATAGTTCATCGGTTTAGTGATAGATGGCGATATAGGCTACAACATCGGTAACATTTTGAATTGGAGTCTCATAGATGTCGTCCTTTGACGTTAACTGTTCTGACATTGAAATCCAGCTATGATAGTTCATCGGTTCATAAATTTCCCGCGCAGAAACATTAACAAGTTACCTCATAGATGTCGTCCTTTGACGTTGACAGGTACGCATGACGATTGATCGGTTCATTCATAGATGTAGTCATTTGAAGTTAACTGTTCTGACATTGACATTGAAGTATGATAGTTCATCGGTTCATTAAGAGATGGCGGTGATGTAGCTATAACATCAGTCATATTTTGAATTGTGACCTCATAGATGTCGTCCCTTGACGTTAACATTTCTGACGTTGACAGGTATGCATGACGGTTGATCGGTTCATTCATAGATGTAGTCGTTTGAAGTTAACTGGTCTGACATTGACATTCAAGTATGATAGTTCTTCGGTTCATCAGAAGATGGCGGCGATGTAGCTACAACATCAGTCATATTGTGGTTTGACGTTTATTCTTCTGACATTCGCTTCCAACGTCGGCCGTGATAAACATCACCAAAACACCTCTACGTTTGAATTTGGCGGGTCGATGACGTCACATTCAACTAACCTCACATCCAGACCTCTATGGTCGAAAGTTCTATAATCATCGTAAGCTCTATGGACACGTTTGAATTTCGCGGGTCAGTAACGTCACATCCAACTAACCTCACATTCTACGACCCCAGACCTCTATGGTTGAGAGTTCTGTAATCATCGTGAGCTCTATGGACACGTTTGAATTTCGCGGGTTAGTCACGTTACATCCGAAGTTGCGCGCGCAACATCCGGTCGATGACGTCATTTCCTGGTGGAGAAGTAGTGGACTTAATCTACTTGAATATTCGCCCCAAAACAAATCTTTTCTCAATTTCGAAGTGACAAAATAAAAAAAAGTCGTCAGGCGTGGAGATTCGAACCCTCGCTAACATTAGGGATCTAGAGCTTAAATCTGGCACCTCAGACCACTCGGCTAACTGGATGATATTAATTGTTGAAAGCATTACCATACTTCACCATAAGTGGGAAAGTTTTTATGTACTTTTGTAACTGCTACCTGTAAAAGGACCCTGCTTCCAAGCTAGCAAGTACACATACATTCTCAACTATATATCACACTATTCATAAATAAAATTTCAGCTTTCCTAAAATACGTAGGTTTGTTGGCTCTGGGATCTTATTCTATGATGCATTGGTTACATTCCTTATAAAAAATTACTCTTGGAAAGATATGTAAAAAATCAGGATAATTTAAAGAATCTAAAAAATTCATCACAAACTTCTCAGTTTTTTTGATTTAATTGTAATTTCAACATTTGCGAATAACAATTAATAAGAATGTAAAGTATCCAGTCACGAATTACATTTAATATGCTGACAAAATATATTATTCTCGCTTGAAAAATTCGAGTTAGAGTGTTTTGTATTGAATCATGTTTTTATACTATTCCCTGATTTTAGTTGATGAACCAACTTTCTGAAAGAATTCCATACAAGGAAAGTAGCAAATGCATTGGTTGGATATTGTAAAACTGAATGCCATAAACAAAAATGTATACTAGAAATGTTAGAAGTTGGACCTTTTCGATAAAGAAGATATTTTGTAGGCAGCACTTTCATAGCCACGAGCTTTTTAAAGATATGCAAAAACAAGAACATCATCCAAAAATAGAAGATTCTTCTGCGGAAGGAACATCTTTAAACTAGATATGACTGGCAGATGTTCAATTTCTGCCCCAATATTTTTTCAACAACAATTCTTTTTTATCTTGTTGTTCACAAACAATTTCAAATGTATAGGTGTTCTATTTATAAGAACAGAATTATTTTCAATAATTTCTCGACAAATTCCCATTGAAGGTAAAATTCCTTTTTTTTCGATGTAATTTGATAAATATTTTACAGCCACTGACTTTTCAAAGCTGCTCCATGGTGTACGTTTAACTTTTAATTTATTTTCTAGAAAAAAAAAGTTTAGTAGATCTAGTTTGATGAACATGCAAGGAGAACTGGAGTAAGTGGCCAACTGAAAAAAAAAGCAAAGATACTATGCAAAATAAAAAAAAATTAAAAATTGATGTAGGAATAAGAACTCAAATATGTGAAATGGTAATAATGATTCACCTCTGTAACTTGTATTTTTTTATTTTTCATTTGGTTATGCAACCAAGTTTTCAGCTGCGATGGACTCCTGTTTTGCAAACCTTCATCGCATAATATAGCATCTTGGCATTTGCTCAAAGAGGGCAGTTTGCCAGATATTTTTTTCTTTAAAAAGTCTGAACACCACCTCTCTTTCAGTTATAGTCCAATACCGCCTTTTAACAGTTCCCATAGGAGAAGTTGAAATACCTGAAAAAAAAAACAAGCTTATTTGATCAGTGAACACAAAAAAAAAGAGCTCGAATTATTCTTACTTACTTGAACGTTTAGAACATATCTTTGGTGAGACTTTACCACTACTCTCAGTTATGCTGGACATGGAATTGTGATCTTCAGCTTAAAAAAAATAACACTACAGTTGGGAGCTAGAGGTCATTTCTATTTCTGAACATCTTGAATGATGATGCAATATTTTGAATATCGATATTTTTCAAACTTACTATTTTTATATACATACAAGAGGTATAACATCTTCCAAATCAGCATTATTGGCTAGAACAAAATTCAGGTTAATAAAAAGTCGAGTGTATTAAAATCTGTAATTACTTATTGAATGATTAGAATCTTCCAAAACAGTGTTATCTTCATCACCAACTGCATCCACTGAAAAAAAAAAGAAATATATATATATAGATATATATATTTATATGTTATTCATCAAAATTACTTATGATGAGTTATTAATGGCAATGATTTACCTAGTGCAGAAGAGGATTCATTCTACATTTTTTGTGTTTGGAAATTTAAAATAGATAATTTTCTACTCCTGTAGAAACTAATGCTTCCATTAATAAATTACATAAATCTATTCAAACATAAAAGCCAAAATTTATAGAAATAAATTCTGAGTATTATTATATGCTCAAGTTTTTAATTTATATTTTCAAAGTTTTATTGATATTTTATCGTGAATACTTTTTTCACAAAAGAATAGAACGTTTGGAAAATACTACAATATGTTCCATACTTATTAAATATGTCTTATGTTTTATTGTTTACGTAATTGAAAAACATTGTGGCATTTATACGAATATTTCATTTATATGTACCTTCAATTCCATTTCCAATCATAAGCATTCTGGATACTCCAGTAAGATCTCTGGTTGCCCTCGGTAGACGATGATGATCTACATGAATTTTTGGATCATGACCCATTAAGTCAGCAATGTCATTTACAGGAATATCTCCTTTCACCATGAATTTTGTAGCCAAGTCCTTTCTCAGAATTGTACCTCTGAGAGTTTGTGGATTCTTGGCGTGGCACAATGATGAAAATTGACGCATAAGTGCACATGCATCTAAGCATTTATCTTTGGTATTTGGAATACCAAATATATATGGATTTTCCATCAAAATACCAACTTTTTCCCTGTTTTTTATTAAATATTCCATCACCACGATCAATTCTTTATATAGAAGAATAGGGACTTCTCTTCCCAATTTTCCTCTTATAGTAAATCTTATGAAGTTCAATGCGTCTTTTTTCCAATCTTCAGGAAAATCATCGACTATATGCTGATCTCTATTGTTATTATATGATTCATGGTTAATAAAATATTCCACCTCGATTCTTTGAACTCCTCCTGCCCTTTTTCTGTTGAAAATTTGAACAGAGGTTAATGTGGCATTTTGCAGATCAATATAGTCCTGAACGTTTAACTGTTTTTTCAAAGATTTAAAATGCTTTCTCCTAGATTGCTTCAAGTATGAATTCAATGAACGTATATCTTCCATGAATGGTCAAACATGTTTCCTTTCTCGTTTATTTTCATTCTGGGTCTCTAAAACTCCTTTGTTTATGGTTATTCCAAAATCAACATCCAGAACTTTTGGAAAATCTTCAACTTTACTTTTATATTCATTATTTTCTTTCTTAATCAACTCTGTTATATAAATATTTGCACACTTTTTCAATAGTGTGCCAGCAGCACTTGGAGTTGAAGGTGCTTTGTAATGATCTGTCTTGAGGTCTAGTTGTGCGATAATTTTTATAGCTGAAACAACGGCGTCATATTTTTTTGGCAGGAGAATTGAAACGAAATCTGTTACAGTATTATCAATTTGTTTGACTTGGTGCAAAAATTTTCCTATTAACATCGAATTATGGGATAATTGTGTGACTTTGGATATTTTATTGTCATTTTATTTGCATAAACTATTACTAAATCGCCATACCGTAATGGTCTTGTGAAGTCATCATCTCTCAGTATAGGAAATATAAAGTTTCTCACAATGTCATTAGCTTCGCTGCTAACATCTCCCTCAACTTTTTTTGCGCTTTGAAGAATGGTCCTTCCCCCTGAAGACTTACAACACATCCTAAAATGCTTTCTCAAACAGTTTTTCGAATAATATCCCAAACACGTTGGGCAAGGAACATATGCGGTATTTTCTTTCCCTACACCTACTTTTCGAGAAGTTATGAGAATACCAGTATTGAAAAAGGCATCGCCATTGTGAAGAAAATTTCCTCTCTTTCTCAACTCATCCAAGTTTTGTTTTCTTTCAATGGAATCTGAAATTTCGTGAACGACTCATCGGCATAAAACAATTCAAATAATATCAAACTTACTTTTTGGCAGTGCTAAAATTTGTTTCACTTCCTGTTCGTCCTCACGTTTTTTTTCTAGATGTCTTGGTAATTGGGTAAACAAAGCTTTTCAATATATACAAAAATTCAGTTTTTTTCTTTTAGTAGTTGAGCCTGCTTTGCAAACAAACTTATTTGGTATTAGGTATATGAAATGAAAACACTTGGAAATTGAAAAAGTGATTTCTGTGTTCTATGGGTCAATAATTAACTTTAGAGCTCACATCATACCATAAAAAAACTGATTTGATGATTACATTTTTATTCAATTCTTAGAAATTTTAAACATGAAACAAAATATATTTCTAGATCAGAACTTTTTGCATTATATATTTTACAACTTCCTGAAGCCCAAATTTCCGATGAAAAATATGAAAACTAAAAACTGAATTAACAAAAATAACTGCTATCAACCATGCTTCATCTAACTCACCAGTTTTACCCAATTTCAAAACTAATGTATTTCTGAGAAGTAAAAGTGAAGATGGTTAATTGATTTGATATTAATCAACTGCCTTAAAAAATGGCGAATATTCGTTCAAGTAAAAAATGAAGTCTTTATAATATGAAAATATATGTTAATTTTTATGCAGTAACTCTTGCCTGATACCAGTAAACCAATCTAGTACAGTGCCGCCTAAACCAATACATTACAACTTCTTTATCAGAAAAATAGATTTATCAGCTATTATTTTTTGGCTTTAATGGCAATTATTATTTTTTTTACAGCTCTGCCTATTTTTTAATTCATACTTGAGAATTATTTATTTTGTTAAATATTGATATTGTGTACTTTATTTTATTTGGGCGATTTTGTTTCAAGTTTCAATATCTGGAAGTGAGCCAGATTTCATGACAATATGACATATATTTCCTTGATCAAATAATTTATTATGTAATCATACATACTTGTGTGTCCTTCCTTTCATAAGATACATCTATAGAAACAAAGACCTACCTCCATCATAAGTAGTAGTCTTTCCGGACTCTTCTGATTATACACACTGATAGCGTGAAAATAACTCATTTTCCCTTTCAGGGAGTGTTCTAGAGATAAAGGCCTTGATCCCTTGAGGTCCTAAAATCATGAGTAAGAAAATAAATCAATTTTATTCAAATGACTGTTATGAAAATTTTATAATTATGGTTATACATTATTACATAGTCAGTCAGTAGGCGAGCTAGCAAAGGTGCTGGTTTTGTATGCCGCTGCCCCTGTATGCTAATTTGAAACCCAGCCAGAGACATTCTCTTTCTGTTTTTCTGGCTGGGAGAGATGGGCAACACATATACTATGCTTCTAGCGAGTGTGTTATGTAGGATACTCAGATACCAATCCTAGTGCACAGTAGGTACAGTTTATGTTTTATGGTTACTTTCATTTTTAAAGAGAAACGTCAGACACTTTTGATTTGCTTGTTAGTATCAAAGATTAATCCAGTAATTTTGGGCTGGTGCAAAAATTATCGTTTAAGATTACAACATAATTACATCAGGCATACTATCATTTACTTTCGTCATAAAACAGATTTAATTTGTTTTGTTTTCATTTAATATTACTGATCCTTCATTAGAGTATTTTGTTTCTTCCTGAAAAAAAATATTATTTTATCCACTCTAGGGCTGCTCCCCTGATACCATATGTCTCCAACATTTCTAGTAAGATTCGATGATTTAAAGTGTTGATTGAATGCTTCTGACAAATTCAGGAATATTCTCTGGGATAATTTTTTTATTTTGTATCCTTTTACAATTTATATAAATCATGGAAAGATGTTTTGATTGACTGCTACAGATACTATTTTTTAGTGGAAACTGCTTATATTTTTTTTTGAAATAAATGAACAGCCATTCAAACGCTTTTTCCTCATTTCAAGTATTACTGATTTATTTTCAACTTGTTAGTATCGATTTCAGTATGTGTTATTTGCTTCCTTTTGAAGATGACAATCTTATGTTTAATAATCAGGATTATTTTTAGTTTTCAGCCTGGCCGAATGTTTGGTGCATATTTACCAACAATGAACATATTATTTTTCATAAAATGTTTCAGAATCACGTGGTGATTTTCCTTTCGGACAGTAGATCATTAGAATGATAATAAAAATGTTTTTCATAAAATTGCTTCATTTTTCAACAAGAATGCAATGATAATTTTGAATAATAAAAAATTATGAAATTATATTTTTTTCAGAAACAACTTGACCCATTAGAAATATCATTAACATCAATATCATTCTGAAAAAATGACTAATAAGAAACTTTTTAAAGACAAGCTTTTATTTAGGCCATGAACTAAACTGTATAAAATAAGTTTAAGTCATTGCTAACCATGATTTAATTATTTTTTGTCGAATTATTTGGTTTCAAAAAGCTTGTTGCGGGAGGTGTTCATGAAAGTGGGTACCAATTAATTTGATTGTAAACTTGTAAAATGAAAATAGCTATGAACAAGGTTTACCTCTTTCATCTGAGGTGCTATTGTTATCTCTCTCTCGCAAATCCTCTTGTTGATTGCATTCAACAGAATCCTGCAATTCTTCACAAATACTTGCATGTCGACCTAAAAGAAAAATATCGTAAATTTTCATTTATTTTCCAATATGTTAAACATTTTACAAATTGCACCTGAGAAAATCAGGCTCACCTCTGTCATAAGAGGATGTCATTTACACTTATTAGCAAGAAACTTGGTAAATATTTTGATTCTAATTAATTTTTGTTTAATTCGATAGTTTTTTTTCAAGTCCTCATTGGAAACTGAATGAATGTAATACTTTGGTTTATGGCTTAATCAAAACAAATCCTGCCTTACAAATCCTTCAAGCACAATTTGCTTCTAGTACAAGATTTATATTGCTTTGAATCGTGTACAGGTGAAACACATCAAACTAATATCTGAATTGAAATATCGAAAGAAAAAATAAATCAGAAGCAACTAATCACATTATTTTGAACACTATATTTTTCGAGATTTAAAACTACTTATTTATTGCCAATTTCAGTAGATTTGAAAGATTTTTGAAAAATTTTAGCAATGTCACAATTGCTCCCATAGGGTTTTTAAATTATGAATTTTGTCAGATGTGACTTGAGAAACCTACTAGAAATTCGATGAACACTTAAAAAATTTAAAATCAATATAACTATGAATTGGTGATTACCTTTATCATCTGAGGTGCTATTGTTATCTCTCTCCTGCAAATCCTCATGTTGATTGCATTCAACAGAATCCTGCAATTCTTCAGAAATACTTGTGTGTTGTTCTAAAAGAAACATTTGAAATTAACTCAATAAAATGATGATAAATTTGAGGTGACTAATGATAAAGCCTAACAAAGCTCAAATTGAAGAATTTAATTGAATAGAAAAATCATCTGAATCACCACTGGAAACATTATGTTCATTTTCCTGAATGAATACTAAAATTCAGCTGACTCACAGAACAAAAACCCCAAAAAGGACCAATTACTTACCAATATATAAATCACACTCCTTCTGTGTTCCACTTCTTCTTACTTGGACATTATAGTATGCGTTTTTCCACTTTGCAGAATACTGCCCCTTTCTCCACTGAATGAGTGTTTTCTTTATGCTTGCAAACACCCCATCATCATAAAGTACAACGGCATAATCTCCATTATCAACACCTGTTGAAGAAAAATCACAAACCATCTTGAATTAATCAATCTTAGATTGCATTTTGCTTTGAATCAAGTAGATGAAGGAGTTCAAATGTTATTGAAAAAGAAATAATTGTCCACTGAAAGTGCTTCCATCAGAAGTAACTTGAGAAACATACTAGAAATAATACGAACATTGAAAACATTTAAAAAATCAATGGTACTAAGAATTGGTGATTACCTTTATCATTGGATTTGCCACTGTTATCCGTTTCCTTATGTGAATCTTCATGTTGATTGCTTTCAGGACAATCCTGCAATTCCTCAGAAATACTTGCATATTGTTCTAAAAGTTAACTTAAATCGATAAACTTGTGATAATTTTGAGGTGAATAATAATAATCCCTAACTGAGCCCAAATCGTACAAATTTGTTGAAAATATTTTTTTCTTATTTTGTACACCATTTTTATGACAATGGGAATATAAAAACCAGTTGTATCACTATTGCAAACATGCTGTTCATTTTCCTGAACTGAATACAAAATTTCATCTGACCCACAGAATATAAATCCTAAAAAGTACCTAAGTACTTACCACGGTCGTATACACAGGTCTGGAAACTCTATGGTTGAGTTGAGTCGCTTATGCGTCCCCACGGTCGTAGTCCCTCGCTCAGCCACCAGCTAGCGCTTGGATCGCGAGGGGGTAAAACCATAGATAACTCTACTAGGTAGTCCGGTAGTAGAGTTATCTATGGGTAAAACGATTTCTTCCCGGAATCACAAGCAGTGTTACTAATGCCCATTTGCACCGTTGAAATGGAAAGTAATAAGGTAATATAATACACAATTGTCGTAGTGAATTCTACTGAAAACTGTTATTTTTGTGGAGAACTATTGTAAAGAAGACCCGTATCCCAAATTTTTCTGAAACTGAGAAGCAACAGCTTTTAAGCCTTGTGCATAAATATAAGCACATTATTGAATGCAAGAAAACTGACGGTGTCAGTTACTTATGATCTTGCATTTGGCTTTAGCGAATTCGAGCCATGCTCGTTTTCCGCTGCGGTTTTGTTAAAAGCTCTTTTGCTTGTTATTTGTGTTTATGTTTCTCTTCTTTATTGCCCATTTTGGGCGGTAAGTACAAGGGCCGTTCTTGGCTTCTTGTACTTTGGCTCCAACAGCGGGTCATATGCCGCTGCGCCTCTGATTGTGGGGTTTGTATGCATTTCCATCTTTTGGTATGTGTTTGTCGCCTGTTTCCGAATTACTTCCTCAATTTTAGGTATTCCTGTATCCCTATGGAGAAGGTCGTTTGTCACGTAGTATGGTGCATCTAGACAGGATCTGATTACCTTATTTTGTATTATTTGCAAATTCTTTAGTTGCGCAGGTGATGCTTGTAACCATATTTCGGCGGCGTATGTTATTGTCGGTCTTATCACAGAAGTGTAGATTCTCAATTTACTTTTGGTACTTAGTTTGCTTTTCCTATTGAGTAGCGGATATAGGTGCCCCTTTATCTGATTTGCCTTTTTCTTTACGTTCCTTAGGTGGGGAATGAAAGTTAGCTTCCTGTCTAGCGTTACTCCCAAGTATTTCACTTCTTTCACCCAAGGTATCTTTTTCTTGTTTATTTCAATATCTTTGGTCGGTTTGTGTTTAATGTCTCTCGTTGAGAACATTATCGCTTGGCTTTTTGTGGCGTTCACTTCTATTCGCCATTTGTTGAACCACTCTTCGAGGTCGGTCATGTATCTTTGAAGCCTTGCTTGTACGCATTTTATTTGGAAATGTTGGCATAAGGCTCCTATGTCGTCTGCATATTGAGCCAAATCTACTCCTGCTGTTTTAGGTATATCCGCGGTATACAAGTTGTAGAGTACCGGTCCGAGGATCGACCCTTGTGGTACGCCTGCCTTTGCTTGTCTTTCTTCCGACATGATATCGTTCACCCTCGCTTTGAATCTGCGCCCCGTGAGGTACGAATCAATAAGCTTCAGGTAGGCTATTGGTAGGTTGTATCTGTACATCTTGTGTATCAGTCCAGCGTGCCATACCTTGTCAAAGGCTTTGGCTATGTCTAGGAACACTGCACCGGTGGGCATTTTCTTGTTGTGCCCTTCTATAATCTTTCCAGCTATTCTAGCTAGTTGGTGCGTTGTGCTATGCTCTTTGCGGAACCCATGTTGTTCATCCGGGATTATATTTTGGTTTTCTATTAGCTGGTTCAACCTGGTGAGTATAGTTCTCTCGACTATTTTACTCACGTTTGATAGCAAACTTATCGGTCTATAACTTGAAGTATCATTCTTTGGTTTATTCGGTTTGGGGATCATAACTGTTTCCGCTGTTTTCCAGTTATTTGGATAGTGCCTGTGTTTGAGGACGCCATTCGCAATCTTTACTAAGTACTCTATAGCATTTTCCGGTATATTTTTCAATATCTGATTTGTAATCTTGTCGCTGCCGGGGGCTTTCCGGATCTTTGTGCTCTTTATAATCTCTTTGATTTCCTCTTTTGATACTTCTGTGAATCTATACTCCTCCTCTATCCTCAGCATAATCTTCACCTCTTTTTCTATTCTCTCATTGTGTCGCGGTAGCTTACTCGGGTTTGGAGTGAATTGGACTTCTAGCGCCGCAGCAAATGCTTCTGCTTTTTCGAGATCTGTCACTGCTGCGTTGCCATTTTCTAATTTGAGTGCGGGTATCACTGAGCTTGTTCCCCTTAGCTTCTTCGCGAAAACCCAGGGCGTTAAATTTTCCTCGTTGTATTTTTCCATTCTTGCGTCAAATTTTTCGTTCCTATATTCTGATAGGGCATACTGAATTCCCGTGTTCAGACTATTTAGTATCGCTTTATCCTGAGGTGATTTCGTCCGATGAAATACCTTTCTTGCCCTGTTTTTCTGTTTGATGAGGTCTTTTATGCTTTGAGGGATGTGTGCCGATTTAATTTCTTTCCTTGTGATAGTTGTTGATTCTTTGAAGGCCGTTTTTATTATTCTGTCGAAATGACTTATTGCGTTTTCTAGCGCGTACGTATTTCCTATTTGCAGGCTTGGGGCGTTTAGGTTTATGAGCTCTTTCATTCTCTCGTAATCTGTAAATTTAGTGTTGTAGGATGCCTTTTCTTCGGCTTCATCTCCTACCGTAAGGTACACTGGGTTATGATCTGAGTCCAATTCCTCCTTTGTTATAATCTGATAAGGCTGTATAATGTCTTTCATTATTGCTATATCCAAGATGTCCTCGTTGCGGCCATTATTTGGGTAATGCGTTGGTTCCGTGGGGGCTACTATTGCCAGTTGCCGGTTCTCGACATATCTGTGCAGCTGTTTTCCTTTTGGGTTTGTAGTTCTGCAGTTCCAATCTGTATGTTTGCAGTTCAGATCACCCGCTATTATTGTGGGTACGTTTCTCCCTAGTAAGCCGTCTATTTCGGTTTCATTTAGTTTCTTATTGGGAGAACTGTACGCGGAGTAGATTGCCAACTGGCCCCATTTAGTGTTGATTAGAGCTCCTATCGCCTCTATCGTTTCCAATTCTTCCTGAATCGGGAGTGCGTTATGTGATATGCTCTTTTTCACTAGTATCGCTACTCCTCCTCCTTTTGTCAATGTTCTGTCCTTCCTGTAAACCGTGTAGTTAGGGACCGAAAACCTGTGCGACGGTTTCAGGAATGTTTCGCTGATTAGTGCAACGTCAATGTTTTCCTGTTGCAGGTGTTGATCTAGTAACACTTTCTTTTGTGTGATGCTACACGCATTCCAGAACATTATTTGGAGGGTAGCTGGTTTTCTCTTTGTTTGTGCATCCATTGTTGGTTTAGTTGAAGTATCGTTGAGATGTTTCGCTTGTTTAGGTTGCATATTCATTATTGGGTGAGCTGAATTATCTGTGAGATGTTCTTGAAGAATGACAGTTGTTCTTGTTCGCTTGGATTCTTTTCAGAATACGATAGAATTAGGTTTGTTAACAGCTTAGCTATTTGCTCTTTTTTTGTTGCGCTGGTTCCGCTGTTTGTTTGTGATCTCTGTTGTTCTGCCTTTTTCGGTTGTTCCACCTTTTTAGGTTGTTCAGTTTGCTTAGTTGTTGTTTGCTTAGTTGTTGTGGCCTCTATTTTCTTAGAGGAGACCTCAGTTTCCTTGCTGGGCCCTGCGGTTGCTGTAGCATTCCGGTTCCATGGATTATTCACTGGTCTGCGTGTCTGGATGGCCTGTTTTGGTTTTTCCAACTCTTTTGTTGGCTGATTTTCTGGTCTGGCTTTACAGCTGCCGTGGTTTGAGGTATGTTCACCTCCGCAGTTTGCACAGCAGGCCGGGGTTGTTTTTGGTTTCGTGCACAGGTGTGAAGAGTGCTGTCCTGCGCATTTCATACATCTATATGCAGCGCGGCAATCGCGTTGCACGTGTCCGAACAGTTGGCACCTGTGACACTGTCTAGGTCCTGTTTTCAAGTGAAGTGGCTCGATAATCGTGTCCAGTCCGCAGCATTGTTTCAAATTGTAGATCGATTTGTATTGTTTGCTTATCTCCACCAATACCATCGGCATTGGCTTCTGGTATTTCGAGTTCATCCTTGTAATTTTTTCGGCTTTATATCCCTGTCTCTCAAGGTCCTCGAAGATCTTTTCCTCTGTTATTTCTACACAAATACCACGGATGACTATTTTCAAATTCTTTTCGCTCCTCAATTGGTATGAGTGGAAGGGCAGTTTCATGTTTTCCAATTGCTTGTACATTTTGCGGTAATCCTCGACTTTCTCCGGTTGTATTTTGATTCCTTCTTTGGTTGCCTTCGCCTTCGTATATTTTATCTTATCGTTGTTCAGTTTTTGAGAAACTTCCATCCATTTAGTCTTGTCACGCAGAATGATCGGTGGCGTTTTTTCTTCTCTCTTCTCGCTGGAAGGGAAATTAGGGTTAGTCAAGTCAAAATCACTTACCTGGTCCGTTAGCGGTGAATATCGGTTGCCGGTCTCGGTGGATGAGGTTTCCGATCGCTCGAAAACCCGCTTCTTGGCCTTCTTCTTAGGCACGATGAAGTCCGTGTCCATGTCGGTCGGAGGAGTCGGTGGAGCTGGAGTTGAGGTCGTCTCGATCGGCGGGGCCTGAGTTGGTGTCACCACCGCTTCAGTCGCCCGCTTTTTCGATTGCCTTCCCTGAAGCTCGAAAATTTTCTCCTGGATAGCTTCCAGGAACATTGTCAATTCTTCGATGCTGAGATGATCCAGTTGCGAAGCCATCCTGACGTTGCACTACACAACACAAAACAACACACACAACTCAATAATTTCGTAATAGCACTGAAAAGTGCACTAAGGAATTTCTGCTCCAATATATCCGAACAAGTCGAAAGTACGAGAGAGAATGACGGTGTCAGTGTTCATGAGAAGAACAAGGCCTGGAAAGCTGTAGCCAATGAATTCAATTCTTCATGTTCAGAATCGAGGTGTAGAGAGGTGCGTTCACTTAAAAATTTTTACAGCAACAGAAACATGGATATGCGGAAAGTTGTAGCTGAAGAAAGAAAGCAAAGATATTTAACAGGTTTGTATGATCATTGTAATTAGCAGTAACACAATGACAATGCAATGACTTACAGGTGGTGATGTGTCGAAGGTGGTAGACAAAGGTTGGGATCAGGATTTGCTATTATCCATTATGAATGATAAAACCACCAAAGGATTAGAAAATCCATATGATTCTAATATGGGGGAAGAAATAATGGTGGAAATTGTAGAGGTAGCAAATTGTGATATCGCTATGAATATTGAAATGCTCATTATGATGCAACATTAAATGCAGATGAAAAAAAAAAAATTGTGTAAATTGTTATTCAGGTAGAATATCATATAAATATAAGCTATGACACACAATTTGAGATGATTACGAGATATTAATACTACTATTTTGCTTCTCACCTGGAATTATAGCAGCAATATTACATGGAGAGCACAACTTTTCGGTGTGGGATGTGCTTTCAAAAATATTGAACTCAATTTATTCTCTTCATTAAAAATCTATTATTCACAGGATTAGTCAATGTGCCAATGAAACCTGATAATTGTTACGAACCTGGTAATTCTAACGATGAAATCAAAACTACTGATATGGTAAGGTATTTTGGAAAACATAAATATATCATAGAAACATAATATTTTTTATGACAGAATCAACCAACATTAGGCAAATGCAACTTCCAGTAGGAGAAGACCTTTAGTTTCTCGAGAATTGACATCCTGAACAATCGCAGAGAAATATGATTCCCTCCTGGACAAAAGATTGGCCATTGCAGACATGGAATTAAAAAAAAGGTCAAAATGATGTGAAATGGCAGCTTGAACAGCAAGACCTCATGAGGGAAGCCCTGCTGAATTAGAGATAAAGAAACAAACACTTGTTAATTTGAAAACAAAACAGTAATTTTATTGTAATGTATTATCACATGTTCCGCGCCGTTTACTTGATGCAAGAACAACGTACTGCGCCAGTCAAGACAGCGGCTCGTGGCAGGTGTTTTCAGCATGTGTTCGAGATTACACTTATGTATCATTGATGTGAAATACAAGTTAATTTAGTACAACCATAATAGGTGTAGTTATTGTGTTTTCAACCCAGTTATCTAATTCTTATTGCGAACATTACACATTTGGCGACGAGGATAAAAAATAGAACCTGTAAGTGTTAAGTTTCAGCATTATTAACAAGTGTCGAGTTTATAAAATAAAATGGCCGACGACCATCTAATATTCAATCCTAAACACATCGAATGGTGTGTCTACATTAAAAGGCTGGAACAATACTTTATTGTAAAAAGAATGAATGACGACAACGTGAAACGAGCGTTTCTTTTATACAACCTCGCAGAAGAAGCGTTCTTATTATTAGCAAACCTGTGCGTGCCAAACAAACCTGAAGAATGTGAGTACGCAAATATCGTGAAACATTTAACGGAATTTTACGAAAAGAAAAATGTTGTTTGGGTTGAACGTTTCAAATTCAATACAGCTGGAAAACAGGAAAACGAATCAGTACCACTCAGATTGTGGTATGTAAAAAACTTAAACAAGTAAACCTTTTAGAAAGCGATGTAGATCGAAACCCTGTTAATACAGCTGGAAAACAGGAAAACGAATCAGTACCACTCAGATTGTGGTATGTGAAAAACTTAAACAAGTAAATTTTTTAGAAAGCGATGTAGATCGAAACCCTGTTGATTTTTCGTCAGCTGTCCTTTGTATTCAGTCAGCTAACGATAAACCAATTTATGTCGATGTTTATATAGACAATATTTCGTTTAAATGGCAACTTGATTCGGGTGCGGCAGTGTCAGTACTACCATTGTCAATATACAATGAGCTTTTTCGGAGTAAGCCATTGTCTCATGCAAGTACTTCTTTAGTGAATTTTCCAGGTCATAAGATCCACCCAGCAGGTAAATTAACGCTGCAGGTGAAATTTCATAACAAAATAAATAATTTAGAATTTTATGTAACAACAAACACCGGTCACTGCACTGTTAGGCCGCAATTTTATGAGAAATTTCAACATAGAATTCAAGGAAGTCAATTATGTCAGTGAAAAATTCTCAACTTCTTTACACAAAGAATACCCAACTGTATTTTCTAGCGCTCTCGGTACATTCAACAAATTTTAACTAAAATTGGACATGAAACCAGAGGCAGTACCAACCTTTCATAAACCACGTCCTTTACCATTTGCCTTAAAAAATAAAGTAGAAGCACAATTAGAAAAGTTAGTTTCGGAAAATATCATTTCTCCTGTTGATTATTCAGAGTGGGGCACACCAATCGTGCCGATTTTAAAGAAAGATGGCGGCGTGCGCATTTGTTGTGATTATAAAGTAACAATAAACCCTTACATACTTTTAGACAAATTTCCTTTGCCAAGGATAGACGATATTTTTGCAAAATTGAGCGGAGGTCCAGCAATTTTCAAAAATTGACCTCTCAGTCCTATCAGCAAATTTTGCTTGATGAATCATTCAGAAATTACACTACTATTTCAACACACAAAGGGTTATTTGTGTATAATAGATTACTTTTCGGTGTTTCGTCCGGACCATCAAAATTTCAACGCATCAAGGAACAAACATTATCAAACATAGCGGGCGTATGTTGTTTCGTGGATGACATATTAATCACCAGTAAAAACAAGCAAGAACACATAGACAATTTACATAAAGTTCTTAAATGTTTAGCTGATTGTGGCCTCACTATTAGAAGAGATAAGTGTGTGTTTTTCTCAGACTCTGTGTCGTACCTAGGATATATCATAGATCGTGACGGACTCCACAAATGTCCAGAGAAAATCAGAGCAATTGAAAATATCGCTAAGCCTCAGACTGTGACTCAATTGAAATCATTCCTCGGTGCAATAAATTACTACAACAGATTCATTCCAAATATGCCGAACACTATAAGTCCTTTATATCAACTATTAAAAAAAATGAAACATGGATTTGGGATGACCGTTGTCAAAAGGCTTTTGAACACATACAAAATATGTTATCTTCCAATGATCTATTGGTTCATTTCAATCCAAATTTAGATATAAATTTAACAGTAGACAGCTCAGATTACGGTATAGGAGCAGTCATCTCGCACGTTGTTGAGAACAATGTGGAGAGGCCCATATACTATGCTTCCAGAACCTTGAGTCAAGCTGAAATGGGATATTCATCTTTAGATAAGGAAGCCACTGCCATTGTTTGGGGCGTCAAACGGTTTTATCAATCTTATATGGCAAGACATTTAATTTAATAACGGATAATAAGGCATTAGTTTCAATTTTCGGACCAAAGCATGGTATTCCGATGATGGCAGCAAATAGGCTGCAGCGTTATGCTAATTTTCTGAGTGGCTTTAATTTCACAATTAAGTATGTTCACACAAGTGAAAATATAGCAGATTTTCTAAGCAGGTTGCCGGTTACAAACGATGTAGATACAGAAACGATCGAATCATCAGTAAACATAAAATATTTAAATGAATCAGCGGAATTGAATTACCCATCGACGTAAATGAAATTCGTTGGGAAACGGAGAAAGATCCGATTCTATCGAAGGTATTTTCGTTTGTAAAAAAGGAGTGGCCACAAAAACTAGACGCAATCATAAAACCTTATTATCGCATACGAAATGAACTGACTATAGATGAAAATGTGTTATTGAGAGGACACAGAGTGATAATACCTGGAAACTTACGTGATTCAATAGTAAGGGAATTACATAGTGGCCATTTTGGCATAGTTAAGATGAAATTGTTAGCAAGATCATACATTTGGTGGCCATCTTTAAATTCAGATATAGAGAAATGTTGTAAGAGCTGTGTGCAATGTGGGAAATTGCAGGCCAATCCTGCAAAGACTCCTCAGCAAGGTTGGCCTGTTCCAGATGGAGTCTGGTCCCGCATTCACATAGATTTTTTTTGACCAATAAAAAACAAATCATATTTGATTGTTTTGGACGCCTATTCGAAATGGATAGAAGTATTTCAAATGAGTTCTATAACTTCAGAAAAGACTATAGAAAAACTTCGAGAATTATTCGCTAGATATGGTCTCCCAAAGCTTATTGTGAGTGACAACTTGTCTCAGACACATTTAAAAATTTTACGAAAGCAAACGGAATTGATCATTTGACAATTCCGCCATATTCAGCACATTGTAATGGAGCAGCTGAAAATGCCGTAAAAAATGTAAAGCGTTTTTTGCTAAAAGAGTTGGATTCAAGTAATTTAAATCAGTCTTTGTCCAAATTCCTTTTAACTTACAGAAATACGATTCATTGTTCATCGGGAGAAACTCCGGCTAAAGTATTTCTTGGAAGGTCTTTGAGAACTCGTTTAGATTCAATCAAACCAATTAGTTTGCAAATAAATGATCCTGTGAAAGATTTCATGAAAATCGAAAGTAACCAAAGAAACGCTCAAATTCGTAACAAGAAATATTATAGGGGTAGAAGAAATGTTAGTTTCTCAGTAGGTCAAATTGTTTTAATTAAGGATTATAGAAATGTAAAACCATCGTGGTGTAGAGGCACAATCACACGCATACTAGGTAAGAACGTTTATTTAGTGGAGCTTACAGATTGCAAATTAATTTGGAAGAGGCACAGTAATCAGATTAAGACAACATACACGGATAATATCGATATTAAATTATCAGAGGAAAAAGGACAAAGCAATCGTTATTCTGGCTCACACACTGAGGATCATTTGGATAATCACAAGGAAAATGATTTCCATCAGGAGCGTATTGTAAATCCAAACGATCCTCAGCATTTTCAATCAGCCATTAAGGAATGTGATGTGCAATCTGCAAAGGAATCGAAAAATAAAAACGACGACATGGATTTTCGTTCATTTTCAGAACAAGCCTATTCTCGGCCTCTTCGTATTAGAAGGGAGCCTAAGAGATTAGGAAAAAATGTATTTTAATTTAGAATAAATGTTTAATTTTGTTTGTGGGGTGGTGTAATGTATTATCACATGTTGCGCGCCGTTTACTTGATGCAAGAACAAAGTACTGCACCAGTCAAGACAGCGGCTCGCAGCAGGTGTTTTCAGAATGTGTTCGAGGTTACACTTATGTATCATTGATGTGAAATACAAGTTAATTTAGTACAACATAAGCGGTGTAGTTATTGTGTTTTCAACCCAGTTATCTAATTCTTATTGCGAACATTGAGCTACGTTTCCACCGGAGGAACATTGATAAACTTTTTTGTTGCTCATAGTTTATCTTTGTTCCCATGGGTAGAAACTTACGGCAACATACGTAAACTTCTTGGTTCCACTAAAGCAACTAAAATGGTCAATAGTCGCATATTGTTTCTTGAGTAAGCAACTAGTGTTTCCACTGCATGTAGGCAATCACTAGAATATGGAACAAGACGATGATGTAGCGTTAGCAGCGGCGGCGTTTTTAGTGCTATCTTCAAGAAAGCGAAAAAGAAAACACAAATATTGGGTGAGGCCAAGTCTTCACGAAAGGAAACAATACAGTGGCATTTATTACCAGATTTATGCAAAGGTATTACAAAAGCAGTCTTCCACTGGTCAGGAAATATGCCGGACTTCAAGGATAAATTGTAAAGTATAGCTAAAGGTGCAGATAAAGTTGGACTACACATCTTCAAAAAATATGCTGGTTTACCATCCGTGCCAGGATTGAGATTGCTTTTTAAATCTCTCAACTTGTTGAAGACATTATCGGGATGTACTATTACAGTATTAATGTGAACTATATCATTAAAAATGGTAGAATCAAAATCTTTATTATTAAATTGAACATTTCGATCAGCATATACAGCGCTGAAGTAGTCGGCAAACATATTGCATATATCGTTAGATTCGCCCGAAGTTCTACCGTTAAAAGTAAAGGAATTTGCAAACGTTAAATTTTTTCGTTTCGAATTTATAAAAGACCAAAAAGTTTTACAGTTAGAGCTTACATTATTTTGAGTGAATTGAATGAAATTTTCATAATCTAAATCAATGTTATGTTTTGACTCCTCTCTCAAAGTTCTGTATAAGTTTTTTCGTTGGTTTAGAATACCAGGAAGGGAAGTTATTAGTCTGCACAAAATATTTTGGAACATAATTTTCAATAGCATAATTAAGAATAGAGTATGTATTTGAAACAGCATTATTTATATCGTGATTAATAAGCATGAAATTTCAATCGACTGAAGAAAAGTACTCGTTTATTTTTTCGTAATCAGCATGTTTAAAATTTCTCTTCCAATAACTTTTATTATGAGAAAACTCGCTTTTACAGTCCACATAATATTTTATTTCGAGTGTAGGATGATGATGGTCAATGTTTACTAAATTGTAAAAGCTAGGTTTGATATCAAAATTATGAATATGATTAGCAATAACGAGATCTAAAATAACATCATTATGATCTCTTATAGAGTTTAGTTCAAATAATTATAAGTAATTAAAGTTATCATAAACCATGGCTTCTTTATTGCTGCTGGCAGATGAAGCTTCCATATTATTCGTTAATCCGGATTTCCATTTTATACCAGGGAAATTATAATCACCAATGCAACACATCGTAATGTTAGGATAACGATCCATAATAAACTCAATGGACGATAAATGTGATAAATCAAATTCCAGAGGTGATGATGGGGGTAGGTAAACTTCACATATAATGATATGATGATTACCGAGAGCAACATTTACAAAAATTTCTTCGCAATTTGAATTTGGTATTTCTATTTGCTTAGATGAAAGTTTAGAATTCACTGCTATTAACACTCCGCCCAGATAACTTTTGTTACTTGTCTTGGAAGATCTATCACAACGATAAACTACGTAATTAGATCCAAATATTTCACTACCAGCTATACCATCGTGAAGACTAGTCTCAGTTAGTATAATGATATTAAAATTTGATACAGAAGTTTCATGTAAAACATTTATAGTTTTAGTTCGAAGGCCACGGACGTTTTGATAGAAAATATGTAGGTAGTCCTGAGTATTTAGTTTTTTGTTTTAGGGACAATTTTTGATATACCATTTACATATCGCCGCTCCGGTGGAATATCGACGCAACTGCAAATTAGTGAATTTTACAAGAGACACTAAAAACGATAGCACGTTTTTAAACTTTATTGTTGTGGAGACCCCAATATATCCAACAATATGAAAATATATATGTAACATGCTATAAAAAATGCATATTATAATATGTCATAAAAATGTTTCTCCTGTCATTGAAATTAAAAACGATATTTGATATTATGTCTTTGTTCTTCCGAAAAAATAAAACTATAATACATTTATGTCCATTTTTATTGAACTTCTTTATCAAATACACAGACTCATCTAAATTAAAATTGTATCCTGAGATCAATAATGGCAACTACAAAACACAACTATTATGTATTAATGAAAATATTTCCTATCAGGCACTTATACATGAGTACGTAGTATCAACCAATACCGCGTGTAACAGCGAATAAATTAACTGAAATTAACTAGGTACGAAATACACAAAGATAGTAATAAAACAAAACGTTTGACATTGTACAGAAAAGCAAAACAGTTGTTTGGATTTAATGTAACATAGCTTCATAATAATTTTTGTGGAATGCTGGAATAAGATTATCCTTTAATAGACTCTGTAAACCCATTTTTTTTATTTTCAGATAACTCAAACGGTTTGGTGTAGGCATTTTTTATAACCACATCTCTTGTGTGCTTCTTTGATCTTTGTCTTGGTCTATAATCCACCCGAAGCCATTCTTCCTGTCTGTAGTTTGTCTTATTATAAAATTCTTCCTTTCCTTTTATGAACTGCAAGAGTCTAACTTCATTAATTTTAAAGTCCTCTCCTATGGTATTTTTATTGATGGTAAGTCCCATTTCGTCAGCTAACCTCTTAATGTCAAGAAGGTCCTCAAAACTCATCTCCTTAACATCTATCTTATTTCCTTTTTTCTTTGCTGTCCGAATAATCGAGAAATATTGCTCCAGAACATAGAGAGGTCCAGATTTCTTGATATGCGGCGAAGATTTATTAAATATTACTACCGATTGTGTACAGTGCGACATTTGTACGAGATGGATAATGATTCCTTGTTTACCACTAAATATGCAAGATAATATGAATTTAAATGAACGCTACACATGTTTTTTATGCATGGAATATGTTAAAGTTTAAATTTATATTAGCAGTTTCTTCTCATTAAATGATACATAGCCGAATGTGTAAACGTTTTGTTTCATAGCTATTCGTATGTATTAACGCGGAATTATTTGAAACGGCAGCGGATTTCAAATATTAATATTTTCAATCGCCTATTAGCCTAGTTAGGGCTTTCGGAATTAAAAATTTTCAAATATACTCTCGTAAATGGAGATAGTTATTACAAAAATACAAATATAGATTGTCGTGGCACTTTTTACAAATTTCGATTGTTTCAATCGAACTAATGGTATTTAATACGACAAATAAATCTCATGTGACTATGTAGATAAAGATCACGAGAAAGTATTGAGCTTTTAGCAGATAATCAAATCATTTTATGTGTGGTAAGGGTAAGGCTGTGAGGGGAGGTAGGAAGCCTTTTACAGGGATGAGTCAAGCGGTTCGACTATCCCTGTCCTAGGGGTAATATAAATTAGGTAAACAATACGATTTAGAACATTAGGACGCCTTTTACAATGAGGATTCAACGACGTGGTTTGTCCCGGTCTTAGAATAGCAGGAATAAAATGTGATTAATTTTCGATACACTTATCAATGTCATTTTCAATTTCTCGTGTTCATACACTCGACACACGTGGGATGATAGGGCTCCTGGCGAACCACCCACGAAAAAAAAAGGTAACGCACCCTTGTGAGAGCTGACTGTTATAATATATGTTAGGAAAATAATAGAGAAAGGCACTGATTAATATTTTATTACGATGTTCTGTACACGAAAGTTGAATAATAATAGATTAATGCTCTACCTCTCGTTCTCACTTGCCGAAGTTCGGTTATTGGTGGCTTCCCCGTAATCGCCGATAGCTCTGGTGCCGACAAACTGGCGCGGCGCCGGAGATGACCTCAGCCAGTAGTAGTAGGTAGTCAACCCAATATTACCAGCATTAATGCTAACGTATATGTATACTCGTACATACAAGTTCTTTCAAAATGTCTCTGACTTTCATAATATAACTTCGGCTCTCACACTGCAATACCTCCTGGATGGGTGTGGAAATTTGCAAGTAGTCAGGGAAAAATATGGCATTTATATCAATGGCATGTTTACCGAAATGTTTTCGTCCATGCGAAAAGTTGAGAAATAAGTTATTTTCTGAAATATTACACTTATTGAACAATTGATTAATCGACTATTTTATGATTTAATCAGTCAACGATTACTATTAGTTCTATGAATCAAATGATCGACTCATGAATTATTTCACTCTAGATGTGCGTATTCTGCTCACTTGAATGCCGCATGCATTTGTCTACGTGCGCTCTATCTTGGGAGTGGAAAGTCCATACGTTTATGATAGTAAGCTACAAATCCACGAAATAGTCGGCGTCAAAAAAAGAAGGTGGATTTAGCACATAGACATCTGGCAAACCCAGTTCTTTCAACGGCCGCCCGGACATTGTAGAGGGCGTTCCGGTAAGTGTACAAATCTCTCTACGATCCGTGGGGACATGCTACCCCTTTGTCGGATGCACGGTATAATATAAGCATTTTGAGAGTTTGATGTTTGGTCGAAAATTGATCAAATATAAATATGGAAATATATGGTCTTATCTATCTCAGTAATATTCATTGTTAAGGAAAAACTATACTTGTGTACGGCAAGAACAACTTGTACATAATATTCAGACAGTGATTTGTGATATTCTAACTTTAAGGAATTAGGCAGTTGGCAGTTGTGTATTGCGAATTTACCATATGTGCGCTGTATAGCTCTTCTTACATTCTTCCGTAGCGATCCTGGCGGCAAGAGTTGCAAGTTCACTCACTTCGGCTACGCTTTTAATATACGAGACGCACTACCATTATATTATACTGTGGTCGGATGCCGCACCAGCAGATGCGACCGGCAGTTAACGTCCTGACGTCCTGTTGGTTAATATTATTTCTGTCCACAATCGGTCTGATAGTTAGCGCACCGGACGACGTATGAAACAGAGCGAATACCGTCGAGTATTTCGACGGACCGCTCTGATAAAGGTACCGCCAAATTAAAATCTTTATGCCAAAATTTCAAGTGGATTGCATTTTCCGTTTGGTCATTACTCGAAAACATACCATGTGCCATGTGAACTGATTCAAGTGAGGACTCCGTCCGCTCATGCTCATTCCGTCTTAAAAATTAATATAAACCTACGCAAAAAAATTTTTTTAATCCATGAAAGTCTCAGTTTTTATTTTCTCTAAGTATGCTATCTCGTTTGTGCCGTATTGTGTATAGTATCAAATTGAAGCTAACATCATCAGGAATGTACACTATAAGTTTCATTATTGCACAGAGAGGCTGAATGGGTCCTTACGCAAAAAGAAAATGAAAAAAAATTAAAAATCCATGAGAAGTCTCAGTTTTTATTTTTTCTAAGTATGCTATCTCGTTTGTGCCATATTGTGTATGGTATCAAATTGAAGCTAACATCATCAGGAATGTACACTATAAGTTTCATTATTGCACAGAGAGGCTGAATGGGTCCTTACGCAAAAAGAAAATGAAAAAAAATTAAAAATCCATGAGGAGTCTCAGTTTTTATTTTTTCTAAGTATGCTATCTCGTTTGTGCCATATTGTGTATGGTATCAAATTGAAGCTAACATCATCAGGAATGTACACTGTGAGTTTCATTATTGCACAGAGAGGCTGAATGGGTCCTTACGCAAAAAGAAAATGAGAAAAAATTAAAAATCCATGAGGAGTCTCAGTTTTTATTTTTTCTAAGTATGCTATCTCGTTTGTGCCATATTGTGTATGGTATCAAATTGAAGCTAACATCATCAGAAATGTACACTATACGTTTCAACATTGCACAGAGAGGTTGAATGGGTCCTTACGCAAAAAGAAAATGAAAAAAAATTAAAAATCCATGAGGAGTCTCAGTTTTTATTCTTTCTAAGTATGCTATCTCGTTTGTGCCATATTGTGTCTAGTATCAAATTGAAGCTAACAACCTAGAGAATGTACAATGAAAGGTTGATCATAGCACAGAGAGGTTGAAGGGGTCCTCACGCAAAAAGAAATTGAAAAAAAAAATTGAAATTCATGTAAAGTCTCAGTTTTTATTTTTTCTAAGTATGCTATCTTGGAGGTGCCCTATTGTATATGATATCAAATGAAAGCTCATATCTTCAGGAATGCACACTGAAAGTTTCATCGTTGTACAGAGAGGCTGAATTATTCTCACGCAACAATGTAATCGAAATAAAGTAAAAATCTATTAGTATTGTCAGTTCATATTATTTCCAATTGACTAAATTAGAGAGTGATATGTCCTATAATGAAGTCAGTATTACATTTCCTATTCATGTAAAATATGTGTGAGAAGCTTCAAGTTAGAAGCGCGCAGTGTTGCCAAGTCGAAGTGAGGCTGGGTTTAACAGAGGCTCACTTCACACACATCTACGAGTAGAGGTATAGATCCAAACAAACATTATAGCTGAATTTACTTTTTATAATCAGTTCACCTAGTTTTAGAATTCTTTACATGAAAGATTTTAAAAACATATAGTTTATTCCTCTCTCAAGTAATGAAAACACTGTAATTGTACTTACTCTTACTATTTTGAATATGGCACAACATGAAAGCGACTATTCGATTTTTAGATCGATATCGATTTGCAACATGGAATATGGATATGAGCATTATGATGAGCATGTCATGGAGCCACGGTTCACGGAAACACGCGGGAAACGGTAAATCACAGAACAATTATTAACGGTAATCAACACGGTCGTACTTACAGGTCCGGAAGCTCTATGGTTGACATGAGTCGCTTACGCGTCGTCAAACTCGAAGTCTCTCGCTCAGTCACCAGCTAGCGCTTGGATCACAAAGTGATAAAACGATTCTGAAAACGCAGGTATGCCTTGTGTTTACAAGTCAACTGACAGTTTTCAGAAAATACTCCTACGTGGCGTCTTTTGGTACTACGCGAAAGTCGACGCGACAACCTCGAGTTTCCAGACCTGTATGTACGACCGTGGTAATCAAGAAACACTCTTGCACAGCTAAGCCATGTTGCCAATACAGCACAGACGAAGACGAAAAAATAAGGCGGCATTTTCAAAACGGCTAGATTTATAGGTCTTGTTTAAACTCCGAATGAATCAACCATTGCGGTTGAAATGCAAATTACAGCCATTCAACTCAAATGATGTTGTGAAGGTACGCTGTAACCATTGGTTAAAATATGAGCCTAACATAAACCAAACAAATAAAACTCACAGTAAGGGCCAGGTTTATAGATCCATCAGTTAAAAATCCGGATGGATCTACCAGCCGTTAGAATGTGAATGGCATTCATTATATGATGTTGGAAGGTTTACTTTCTAACAATTGAAAGATTCATCAGGGGTTTCAACTGTTTCTTGCTTACAAACTGTACGAACATTGCGAAAACCAATTTTAATGTGGCCAGTAACAAATTACATTTAAGCCTTCGAAACGCTCACAGAATCCTCACACTTGTGTCGATTATCCTGAGAGTGATCCAGAAGCCTTTTTTAGTGAAAGCTTTTATTTGTAGCAGCGTTATAGTATCAATAATTAAACATGGAAGAGAACGATACACATCTAATCGACAAATTTTAGAATTTTGGAACTAATAGCGTTATATTCATTTATCACATTACTGATAATTGATATTGATAATTGATAATGTACTTTATTGCTGTATAGTTTATACACTAAATTAGATTATACATTTTCGAAACAATTAAAAACAATTAATAAATGTGATATATTGATATATTGAGGAGTGACAGCTTGAGTTAATTAAATTAACTTGTGTGCTGTCATTTCAATAACATTCATAAGTATACAACAATAACCGCAAACGAAAGAAGAGTAAAAAAAGAAAAGTAAAATTAAAAAAAAAAAAAAAAAAAAAAAAAAATGAAGTAAAAAAAAGAAAGGATAGATTATGCAATAATAAATAAGATAGAAAAGAAGTTGATTCATTTTAAGTAAAACCACTAAGTAATTTGGATCAAGACGTAGGTTGATTAAATAAATAAATGCTGCTGTTTCAATTGATTAATATTAATTTTTCAGGTTAAGTTATGTATGAGCATGTTGTTGTTGGTGATCCAATTGGGTAAAACTTTGTTAAATACTCCTTTTGGTAGTGTTTTCATTTCTTTATTCAAAGTATCATAAATTTTGGGCCCAATATACGAGATGTGTTGTCTAGCTAGATTGTTAGTTATTCTAGGTAGCGCCAAGTGTGCTGAAGTATTTGCTTTGGTTGAGAGATTGTGGGTTAATTGTATTTTATATTTATTATTATTATGCATGAATTTGATTATTGATTTAATGTAAAGTTGCCTTATATTGAGCTGTTTATTTTCGTTAAATAGCAGTTTTGTAGAATATCGTTTTGGTTTATTATTTATTATTTTTAATATGTGCTTTTGTATTATAACTAATGGTGACAGGTTAGTTGTGTATGTAGAACCCCAAAATGCAATTCCGTAATTTAGTAAAGACTCGACTAGACTGGTATATATTAGTTTTAGTTGTTTTATAGGAACTATGTCTCTGAGGACATAAAAGATGTATATACATTTTCTCACTTTTTTTGTTAAGTACTCAATATGTTTTGTCCATTTTAAATTTTTGTCAATCATGATACCTAAATATTTGACATGGTCTGAATTGCTTATGACCTCACATGAGCAATCAATTTGCTGTGTACATTTGTGATTATGTATTTTAATCTCAGTTATATTAGGGATTTTATTGTTGTAGAGAGAGAATGTGATGAAATTACTTTTTGTTGTATTCAAAGTTAAATAGTTACAGTCTAGCCAATTTTTGATTCTGTTGATGCTCCATTCCGCTTTGTTCAAGACGTCTTCCCAGCTTGTACCGATGAATATCACAGCGGTATCATCAGCATAGCAAATGACTTTACCATTTATTTTGAGGTTCAATAAATCATTGATATGTATTAAAAACAGCAAGGGTCCTAAGACAGTTCCCTGAGGGACACCTTGTGTTACGTTGACTTCATCACTGATTGTGTTATTTATTCTCACACATTGTTTTCTGTTGCTTAAGTAGGATTCTATTAAATTGTATGCAGAACCTCGGATGCCTATTTTGTGAAGTTTATCAAGTAATATGCTGTGCGATACCGTGTCAAATGCTTTGCAAAGATCTAGAAAGAAGCACAATACTTTTTGATTGGAGTTTATTGGTGCAACTATTGCATGTGTCAATTCATCGATAGCATTTTCAGTGCAGCGACCCTTCATAAAGCCGTATTGTGATTCTGATATAATATTACACTTCATGAGGAAATTACAAATTCGGTCTTTGATGCACTTTTCAACAATTTTTGATAAATTGCTTATGAGTGAAATTGGTCTGTAATTAGAAATTTCTGATTTTGAATTTGCTTTATGAATTGGTATAATGATAGCTGTTTTAAAAATTGTTGGATATTCACCGCTTGAGAAAATCAAGTTCGTTTTAGAATAAATTTGTGGTACCTTTTTATGAAATTATTGGTTATTCCGTCAGATCCAGTACTATTTGTATTTTTCAGAGAGTTTATATGTTTAATTATTTCAAGTTCTTGGATTGGATCTAGGAATATACTTTTTTCGTTGAATTCTATTTCAGAAAGTATTTCATTTTTGTTGTTATTTGTTATTTTGTCAGCTAACTCTTGGCCAATATTTGCAAAGTATTCGTTGAATCTTTTTGAGATGTCGCTATCATTTGTTAATTCAGTACCGTTTTGGCTTACAACCATATTTACTACATTATTAGTACTTTTATTGTGATGTGTAATAGTATTTATAATTTTCCATGTATCTCTAATATTTTTTGAGGAATCTAAGAGATTTTTGTAATAGGTAGTTTTGGCCTTTTTTATTAATTTTGATAAGTAGTTGCGATAATTTTTGTAACGCTCAATGTCCTCTAAAGCATTAGTGGTCATTGCTGTTTTATACAACTTATTTCTACTTTTAATTGATATTATGAGGCCTTGGGAGATCCATGGTTGCAAGGCTTTGGGTTGATTTCTTTGAATAGGTCTCGCGTATGAGGCTTTGGCGATAAAATTATTCATTTGATTTATAAACAGTTCTGTAGAAGCGTTAACGTCCCTATTATTAAGTACATCTCTCCAAGTTTCAATTGTTAGTTTTTTTGATAATTTATTGTGATTAATAATATATTTTATTGGTGCAGGGTAGTTTTTATTTAGCACATCATATTTTAAGTTAATATGTATTCCAATGGGGAGGTGATCTGTAAGTTGATAATTTATAATGAAAGATTCATGTTCGGATGACCTGGTGTGACATTTTAAAAACACATGATCTAGACAAGTTTTACTATTATTTTGAATTCTTGTGGGTTGATCAATACATTGGATGAAACCGAATTCACTGAGAATGTTCAGATAGGAGTTAACTATATTATCACCAGTTTTAAGAATATCTATATTTAAATCGCCTGAGAAAATTTCTGTCGATTGTTGTTCAAGATTGCTATAGTATGATTGGAGATTTGTAATAAAAATGTCACTATCAGCAGAAGGTGGTTTGTATATGACCGATATACCGATTTTATTGTGGTTTTTTTCAATGATGATACGTAAGAATTTAGTACTATTAATATCTTTTATTGAACTTACAGCATTTAATGATTCTCTTGCATATATGACGGTGCCATCATTTTGGTTCATTTTAGACATGTTGTAGTAAATTTGATACCCTGGAATGTGAAATTCGTTTAAGTTGTCGATGTGCCAAGTTTCAGACAGGATCATAATGTCGAATTCAATGTTGACCGCTGATAAGAGTACTATTAGTCATCAAAATTATGTCTAATACTACGGATATTTAGATGTATTATATTTAAATAGCTACTTTGAACATACTTTTGATTAAATTGAGCGGGACATTCGAGTGATACTGTATTGATAGTGTTATATTTATCTAATATTTCTGTGTCCGTCGGAAACATATTTAATTATTATAATCTATCCTTTAATTCTTATAGTCAATTTTTTCTTTAATTTGTCTTATTTTGGCTAGGTACACAGAGCATTCTTTGTCAAAAGTGTTGTGGTTTATGGTATATTTAGTTTTATATTTTTCATTGGACACTACACAATTTATGCACTTTTTAAATTCACTTTCACAGTTCTTGAAGGAGTAATTCTCCGCACATCTGGAACACGTACTTTCTTCTTTTAAGCAAT
The DNA here is from genome assembly GCA_958510875.1 of Endomychus coccineus. NCBI lineage: Eukaryota > Metazoa > Arthropoda > Insecta > Coleoptera > Endomychidae > Endomychus > Endomychus coccineus. Next base: position 115,106,492 of record OY294069.1, read on the forward strand.
TACCTGTTTCATGATGGTATTGACAGCACTTGAAGCATCTAAGAATACTTATATTTTCATATACTGGACATTTGTTGAATTTAATATTTATCTTGCCTACAGATATTAGTTTTTTTAATGCTGAGCCGTTGCATTCTATTATCGCTATTTTATAGTCTCCCTTTTTTGTAATCTTCAAAACTTGTAATTTCAGCTTGTCTTTTTCATTTAGCCATTCATTATGTTTGAAAATAGATTCTATAACTTCTTCTTCTTTTACGTTTTTACTTATAAATGCAATTTGCACTGTGGGCTTTCTCATATCTGTTTCTATGATGGAGTAATTTAAACTCATTTTATTTTCTATTTCTGTTTTCATTTTACTATTAGCTATTTCAGAATTGCATTTTATTAGGAGTGCCCCATTTCTACCATTTTTTATAGAGTTAATTCCAACACCAATAACTGTAGGATTAATCATTTGTTCTAATTCGTTTTTTGTTTTGTTGCATATTTGCTTATCATCTTTGGGGGTAATTATTAGAGTAGATATTGGTTCTTTTTGTATTTGATGTAGCGGTTTTATATTTGTTATTTGGGCATAAGTGGGATGTATGTTTTGAGTTATAAATACGTCTTCTTTTATTTTATTTTCATTTTCCTCTATCTTATTTTCCAGCATTTGAATGATTTTTTCTTTTGCTTCAATTAGTGAGTTTTTACTTTCGATAATACTGTTTAATAGCTTAAATGTATCCATTTCGCGACAGAATTGACAGTAAAAATGCATAACTCTTTCTTTTAATTGAAATACTTTTATTTCCGATGCCGACAGTTGTCCACATGTTTTGCATATACTTTTTTTGCACCCATCACAAGAAATGATTATTATATCCCTTGATGATTTACTACTACAAAAACTGCATTCCATATCTGTATTGTATCCTTTTTTGTTTTGGTCAATTTTTGTTTTTATGATATAAATTAAGTTTTACCTTCATGTTTCCTATTAATTCAATTATTCTTACTTGTAGTGCACCAAATTATACAATTTTTAGAGGATTACTTGCCTCCTCTTCTTATGTTCTATATATTTAGATTATTAATACTTGTTAAATTCTTTTAATCACTTTGAATTTCCTTTTAACCAGGAGCACTTTTAACACGTGTTGCTTGATCGATGATAAGCGAACAGACTCTGATATGATTAAAATGGCTAATCTTTGGAATTGTTCTTTCTACAACATTTAATGCTAAGTCTATGTAATCTTCATTCGAATTTTCAGATGATAAAAGCTCCATAATACCAAAAATTTTCTCATTTTCAGTTTACCTTATGTAATCCTCTAGATACATTTTACAATAATTGTCGGTTATGAGTTATTTTCAAAAACCACTCCGCCAATCAGGAATCTATTGCCAAAAATTGCTGACCCTACCCGCTAGAGTTATCAAGAGCTCTCGGGGAGCTCAGAAAGAGTGCGGTAGTGCGAATCGAACATATGAATCACCTCATTTTCAACAATCGAACACAGAACCTTCATATGCGCATTTTAATAACTAAGTTATTTTCATGAGTAGGATTAAGAATTACTAATACTGATGAAGATAGCTTGGTTATCGAAATGCACATTTAAGAATAAAAAGAAGTGTGTGGTGAAGGGAAACATATTATTTGCTCTAATTATTAAGTATCTAATTCATTTCAAAGTTTACACTTTCTATGAATTGATTAGAAGTCTGAATGAAAGCAAAGATATTTAACAGGTGTGAAACCGATAAAGCAAATATCTATATGATGTGTATTCTTACAAAAATTCCATAATTTCCATATTCAAATGAGCTAATTCACATAACCAGTCAAGACATGCCCCCATACGTGTGAGAAGGCGAGTTATATGAATATTCATCGTAATAATACGTTGTTATAATTAGGCTTAAAATTATCTTATATCTCCAACTCTAACAGTTTTTTGTAGCGGTGAGCGAGACTGGTTTTGGTCTTGCAGTCTTGGTCTTGGTCTTGGTCTTACTAAAAAGCAAGACCAAGACCTAAACCGTAATTTGACAGCAAGACCAAGATCAAGACTCTATATGTAAGAACAAGACTGCGAGACTTAAAATTCTGCACTACGCATTGCTTCTAATAAGACGTATAATATTTCTGTATTACCATAGAGATATCTGAAAATATAATATTTAATAGTCTTTGCTAAAAGAATTATAGAATAGAAAATTAGTTATCGGGTACGCTGCCGAAAGCGGCTTGTATTTGCTTTGTCGGAAGCCGCATGTTGCTCGCTTTGTTTGGCGGTACGTGTGCCTCAATGTTCTTTCTTCTTTGAAATGTCCGCACTCGCAAGTGTTTTTGTTTTATAATATATTGTGAGTCATATAATATGTGTTGGAACGGTGAAAAAATAGGTGCCTTAAATATACGGGATTGATCTATATAATGTATAAATTTCAAGAAAAATTATTTCAAAGCCCCATTGCTTCCATGGCATCATCATAACAATAATAGGATTCTCCCCTCTATTCCTCAGCTAAAAACACTTGCAATTGCAAAGGATATCCTTAGCTGATCAGCTGGAGAAGCTTTCACAACAATGTGTGTTGTGAATATAGGCAAGGCAACTCTATATAATTTTCTGTAACACTATCTCAGAAACTAAACATTATACAATTTTGAGTTGTTTTGGAACAAATGTCATTCTCATAAACTATGTTGGGTTTGGGCTTTTACTTTTTAGGCATCTTAACTATGTTGATGTTGCAATGATTTAGGAAGCACTTTGTTTAGAATTATTCAATACTACTTCCGACCAATAATATGTTGCTTGCCTTCGTACTAATACCATAGAGTAGTATATCCTTACTCTATCACTATAAATAAGAAATAATTACCGTTATCCCCTAAAAATACTAAAGTACTAAGGACCTTTCGGCTACCAAGTAGCCATCCGCCAAACATCACTCTAGTGTAAACGCACTTCATGTGTTCCAGAGCAAGGAAAATCAAATGTATGTTTACAAAGAAGGAACATCAATCAATTATTACATGTACTTTAAAATACATGTGTTTGAGGGCAAGGGAAGAACCAAAAATATGTAAAATTTTTAACTTGTCCCTTGAAGTTTCGAAACCGGGAAACAAAATGCACAGCAGAGACATTAACTACTAAGCTACGAACCGTAGATACTGCAACTGTATTGAAACCGGTATTTGAACAGTTCATTTGCTCGCTGCAAGTAATACATAATAGGAATAAGACTTCATCATTGATTTTGCAGAAAAAGAATGTTGCTTGTCGAAAAATTAGCTTTACCATAAAAAAATCTGAAATTAGATTTACATTGATAATAATACGTAATTAATGAAAACATATTAAGACAATTGGAGGAATAAGCTATTACTATGAAATCATGACAAAAAACTGAATTCAAATTTAGAAATCAAAGTTCCGATTCATATTCATTGAAGATTTCTCATTTAATTACCATGTTACCTTATTTTCTAGATACATTGCAGCTAGAAATGCGAAGTGATATTTTCTGACAGCAAAACGACAGTTCTCCTCATTTGGTACAGCAGTGGCTGTCGTTACTTTCGGAAAGAATAAATGCTGAATGTTGTATTTAAACTTATTTTATAATTTGCTTTATTGAATACATAAACTGGCAACGCCGCTCATATATGTCCTGCTACTTCCGCTTTTATGTAGATATACTGAAATAACTGAGTCCAGGTAATTCCACAATTTCCTGAAAAAAGCAGTCCAGGTGTTTCCTTATACCTCTACAAATATGTATATATTTCTTGTCCAGGTATTTCCGCATTGCCATATATATATATATATATATATATATATATATATATATATATATATATATATATATATATATATATATATATATGTTTCTTCTTAGGTTCTCGCGGAAATAATGTGTAGAACTGGATTCTCGGGTATTGATCCGCGTTGTGTGGTTTCGGTCCTCAAAGGACCAATTTCACGACGTTTCGGCAAAGTCGCATTTGCCATCTTCAGGTGATTCGACCGTAGAATCTGGAAAATCTAGGCGAACTGACGCTTACTTGGAGGGACAGGTATTTATATCCCCCGTTATGCTTGACCTTTGGACTTTCGAACTATTTCACGCTTGGTTGATTTCTTCGTGTTTGGCTCCGAGTGACACGTTTGGATGACGTCATTGCGACGCTGGAATCAGCCGGAAAGTTTCCGTGACCTGTTGCACGTGCACTGGATACCACGTTCTCTCTTGTTTTTGGTTGTATCTTCCGACTTTCTAAAGCGGGTTTCCATGTTGCTGGTAATCTTAGTCCGTCATCTAGTTTGTTAAGACTATGTGGACGTTTCTCGATCTCTATTGCCTCCCTGGTTATTCTGGTGTAGAAGTGTTCAATGTTGGCTAGAGTCTTTGTGCCGCTAAAGTTGATCATATGGCCAGTACTTCTTACATGTTCAGCTAGTGAAGACGTGGTTTCGTTTTTCGACACAGCGTTTGCATGTTCAGTCTTTCGCACATCAATGCGTCTGTTGGTCTGTCCGATGTATGTCTTTTCACAATTACCACATGGCACCTCGTACACTCCTTGGCATTCTAGAGGAATTCTGTCTTTTGGATTCCGAAGAACATTTTTGATTTTCCTATCTGTTGTGAAGGTTGTTTGGATATCATGACGGCTCAGTATTTTGCAGATTTTGTCAGTTGTGCCTTTTATGTAAGGTAGAAAAGCGTTTCTCACTGGTTGATCTTCATTGTTGACATCCTTCTCATTTTTGCGTTGAGAGTTATGAATCTGTTTTCTTGAATAGCCATTCATCCTAAGGGCTGCTCGGATGGTTTCCATTTCTCCATCGAAGTTCTCCGCATCAGCGAGACGTTTTGACCTTGTCATGAGGGTATTTACGACTAATTGTAGCTGGGATGGATGGTGATGCGAGTTACTATTCAAATATCGGTTCGTATGGGTCTTTTTTCTGAATACTGTATGTCCCAAACTGCCGTCAGTTTTCTTTGTTACCAAAACATCTAGAAATGGTAATTGGTTGTTCTCTTCGGCTTCTATCGTGAATTTTATCCGATCATGGATTCCATTCAGGTGATCGAGAAACCCTCTTAGTTGTCCTTCTCCATGTGGCCAAATGTAGATGATATTTTCGTTATAGATGATATTTTCGTTATTTGGCCACATGGAGAAGGACAACTAAGAGGGTTTCTCGATCACCTGAATGGAATCCATGATCGGATAAAATTCACGATAGAAGCCGAAGAGAACAACCAATTACCATTTCTAGATGTTTTGAGCACTCATATTTTTATCTACTACCATAGAATAATACAATCATTAAGTAAACGATTTTTGTCTGTTAGTGGTAGGTACCTGTTATTGATATCAACTATATAATAATGATAGTATTATATTAATTAATTCTCTCAGGATGAAACGCCCAAAATTTAACAAGTTTTTCAAAGCAATTCCGTACGTTCTGAGGGTATAGTCGTCTTTTCCGAGTTGTTTCTTTCGAATTCGACTCAATTTAGGTTAAGATTATGTGTTATGTTATGTCATATATCATAGTAGATTTTATAGAGAAATGACAATATAATTAGGATGACACATGTTTAATTAATTTTGTTATGGAAGTTATAAGTTAACAATATATTTATGTTCATAGAATGAAGAATCATAATAGACAGTTGGCTGATGTAAATTCCTTCGCCTCAAATATCCCTTTATCATGTAATAGTTGTGGATAAAGTATACTATTGAACTCGACTCAACACCCACTTCACTTCTTGTTTTGTTTGAAACATTGAAATTAAAAAAAACATCAGTATAAATAAAACAATCTTAATATGAATAGACTATTCTGTTTTTAAAAGTAACTCACTTGGATGCTGATACTCCTGCAATCAATTTTGATGCTATCAACTCTCTATCAGATTTGGGAATTCGTATATGCTGTACTTCAATGTTGTGACCATAATGTTTGCTAAAATACTGGATAATGCATTCATCACTCAGAATATTTCTTCGAAGTATCAATTGACTGGTACAATATTTATTAATTTTGCAAGAACCTTGACTTTTTATGCTACGTTTCCTAGTTTCTACTGGTTTTATCTGTGATTTTCCTGTTGAACATAATAATATGTACAAATAAAATTCCAAATTGCACATTAAGTAACAAACTTTAAAGCACAATATATATAATGTAACACACATACCAGATCTATTGCAGTGGTAATAGGAGGTTTCTTCATCATGACCTTTCTTAATTATTGACAAATAATAACTTGTATTACTGTTTCTCTGTTCAAAAGTGAACCAGCTCTCAAATTCTGAAAAATATTTAAATTATAATTGTTGAACATATTTCCAGGGAATGAACCTTACCTTTTTTAGATGGGAAGTTCTTCTCATTTACTGTAAGTGTATTGATGCCATGCACATGAAAAAGATGCTGTCTCAAATTCTTAGCGTTAATAAATGAGGTATTACAGTTTTGTTTTCCGCATAAAAATTTGTTATTACTTTCGTCTGCTTTATAACTTACAATACTACTATTCATTGTATGCACTTCTCGTCGGTGAAGATTTAAAGAACTTTGATTCGAAAAAACCTTTTCACATTCAGTACAAAACACTGCCATAATAATTATCAAGTTTTCAAGAATAATAATAACTGGAAACACTGAACTTCTCTGAGTATTATAAGTTCGAGAGAACAAAAACAAACACTTAACACTTAACCTCATTTTTATTCTCCACATTGGTTAAATGTCACTTTCTTGAAATTTGGCAACGTCGGTATTTGGTATCATATTTATCCGCTCCTGTAAAGACCAACAAATCATACGCCATCTATGGATGCACTAAGAAATCCTACAATGTACCACTGACAGATTTCTCGAACTTTACAAAAAGAAAAGAGGAAAACAGCTGTTTGTGACGTTACTGATCGATCTGAACTAGAAAGACCTTAACATTGTTATCTGGCGAAAGCCAACATGAGATAAATGAGTTATAGTCCATTATATGTTTATTTCTTGAACTAGTGCAACAAATATGCTTTTTGCAAATGCTGCACACAATTTTTTTTCTGTCTGCAATATATTTTATCTTTCCAATGGTAGATGGATTCGACTTATATATTAACAGTAGAGAACAAGGAGAACTGGCGTTAAGACAAATTCAACGCTACGCGTGACCTTTGGGAGCTTTAGTCTTCGGATGCATGCGCACAATACATTTATTCAGGGGTATTTTCCAATTCATTATCAGAATCGGGAGTTTATAAAAATCATAAATACTCTGAAATGTTATTGAAACCTGCAACTAAAGCTTCTAAATACATTTTATGTAGGAATTTTGAAACATGGCTTATTGTAAGGTTTTCTATTAATTCTTTTCTCATGAGACATTGCAAACATTGACTTTATTATTAGAGAGATACTCAAAATACTAATGCAATTTAATATTATACGATAGCGATATAGAATGTTCAATATAAATAATATTAACTCATGATAATAATTATTGTAATTGAAAATTGATATTTAGAACTAAAGAATACCTGCTAGTTATTTTAGCCGAATTACTTCATTCAATCCATTAAGTCACGAGTTGTTTATATTTTTTAATACCTATGATACGAATGGGAAACCGATAATTAATCTCTCTATTTTCAAATATATCGTAAACAATATTTTTCATAGGTGGTGAAATTTTGCATAAGACGCATAGTTTATCAAAAAATAAATCATTCTGTATTGATTTCTTTGCAGTAATTCAATGTTGAAGCGGGAAATTGAAAATCATTTGTTGAACTATTGGGCAATGAGATTATTATAAAAATTTATGGATGTGCACTCTGTTTAAATTGATAAATCAAAATAAATTATTTTTGTATAATGGTATAGGCCAAGGAATTAGTTATAAAATTAAAGGCTATTTAAAAATAATTTAATTGCAAAGTACACAAAATCCTAAAAATTAATGAAAAGTTTTTGGATGTCTTGGTTCATTCATAGATTCTTGTATTGTAAGTTTGACTTATCATTATCATTTATCGTGCACTGTTGTCTATAAATTTCGATAATATAGTGCACGATCGTGATCATAGCGAAACTAGTTAGAACAATAAACATAAATTTTTCAGGAAGTAGGCAATTATTGCATTATTTTGGTTGAACAATTTTGTTTGATTTTAAATTGCTTCGATAGTTTCCAATTTCGATTTTACAACCAAACGGAAAGACTAGTAGTGAGATTGAAATAAAAAATTACCATATTTCACTTTGAAATCAAAACGCTCTTATGAATACGATGACCAGGTTGTTTACCTGATATGCATATATTTTTTTATTCTGTAAAAGTAATGAATACTGAAGAAGTTTAAGCTCTTTTCTGATTTTAAAATATATTTTTAACATGTTCGCTCGCGGACATTACTCAATTCGAATTTCGAAAGGGTATGTAGAAACGCACTACTATTACATAATATCTATCACACGTTTTATAAAGGGGGATCCTGTTCGATGACTATTAGAATGTTCCATTATTGAATTCTTGACAAAAATCAGGGCGTTTTACCTCATCAAAAATAGATATTGAACAAAACGGCTACATGTTGTTTTTCATTATAATACAATATCTACAGAATATTTATTTATATTATTCAATCGGCGTGTAATAGTCATGGTACTCGAGTTCAATAGTATACTTTATCCACAACTATTACATGATAAAGGGATATTTCAGGCGAAGGAATTTACATCAGCCAACTGTCTATTATGATTCTTCATTCTATGAACATAAATATATTGTTAACTTATAACTTCCATAACAAAATTAATTAAACATGTGTCATCCTAATTATATTGTCATTTCTCTATAAAATCTACTATGATATATGACATAACATAACACATAATCTTAACCTAAATTGAGTCGAATTCGAAAGAAACAACTCGGAAAAGACGACTATACCCTCAGAACGTACGGAATTGCTTTGAAAAACTTGTTAAATTTTGGGCGTTTCATCCTGAGAGAATTAATTAATATAATACTCGTAAAGATACATACATTTATGAAGTTTTCTTTTCTGTGTTGAAGGCCAAAGTTGGTCATATAAATGCAAAAGTATTTATGAGTGACATTGCACCTGCATTTTATAATGGCTGGTGTAAAGTTATGAGTCCTGTGGAACATCGACTTTTGTGTGCATGGCATGTTGACCGTTGCTGGAGAAATAATCTTCAAAAAATAAAGGACACAGATCAACGATATAGTGTATACAAAACACTGAAATACACTCAGTATCTTCTTGATGAAGACATATTTGAATGTGAAATGAACAAATTTATTTCATATTTAAATGATACCTCGTTATTAGATTTTAAAACATATTTTTTGGATAACTAGTTTAATATTAAGCATCAGTGGGCTTATGCTTACAGAAAACAATGTAATTAATACAAACATGCATTTAGAAAGTATGCATAAAGCATTGAAGTATATATACTTTGATGGTAAAAAAATTAAACGTCTTGATAAAAGTATCAACGTTTTATTAAAATTTATTCGGGACAAAACAGTAGAAAGACTGATTAAAGCTACCAAAGGAAAAACAACGAGCCAGCAAACTCAAATACACGCAAGGCACAGAGCTGCTGTATGCTCTTCTGAATATAAATTAGAATCTTGCACTCAGAATAAAGGTATTGTTAAAAATACAAAAACCAGTGAAGTGTATTTAATAGAAATTCAGTCTCTATCAGCATGTTGTGAAATAAAATGTTCATTCTGCCATATTTGTGTACACTCATGTTCCTGCACTTGTATTGACTTTGTAATTCGATCAACAATATGTAAACATATTCATTTCTATTTACTTAATAGCAAAACTGTCAAGGATTTGACTAGACAACGGTCCGCTATAAATATTGAAACAGATATTGAAAATACAACTATAGTGAAATCAATTAATAATAAATCAATATTAACTTTAAAAGACGAAATACATTTAAATGCACTTGATATAGCAAAAAAAATCAAAAGCCATGCATACACTTCAGAACAAGTTACTGCAATTTCAAAGCATATTAAAATCATTGCTGCAATTGAATCATTACCAATTGAAGATTCAAATGCCAAAAAATTAAAACTTATACCCACCAAAGATACAGTTGGTGAATCTTCAAACAAAAACATTAAAAAACAGATATCCTACTTTTCAACTAAAAAGAAATCTAAAAAAAGTTACAGGAAGTACAGGAAACCAAATTTGGATGAAAAATTAGCTATTAGAGGCATTTTGAATGATCACAATTATAATTAAATTTTCGTTGCCGATACTAGATAGGTTTCAAATTTTGTGGGGAATGCGGCAATGTAAATAAAGTATACTCTTTTTAGTTGATTCTGAGCTTTCGGTTTATTATTCTAACCATTTTCAAAGAAAACTAATTGACATTTTAATATATTTTCATTCATATACATAAAACATTTTTTTACAAATGATTATTTTCTCCATTGATACAATTTATAGATATTATAATAATCTCAATTAGTTTTTTTTGAAAATGTTTAGAATAATAAACCGAAAGCTCAGAATCAACTAAAAAGAGTATACTTTATTTACATTGCCGCATTCCCCACAAAATTTGAAACCTATATATATATATATATATATATATATATATATATATATATATATATATATATATATATATATATATATATATATATATATATATATTCATTAATGATTTAACTTCTTCAGTATTTCATATACAAATGCCCAGTATAATATGTTATAATGTAGTATTACAAATATTGATTTTGGTGAGTCTCTGGAGTTAATTTTTTGTATGTATTTGTTTATTTACACCTATTTACCTTATACTGATGACTTATATCAATTGTTTACTGATTTTACTATTGTAATACAAGCTATAAATTTAATTTTGAGTTTTTGTTCTATTTTGTGTAAGCAGAAACAGTAATGTTTTCTATGTTATATGAAAACTATGGGCGTCAATGAATATTTATAAATGATTGCCAATGAAACTTTTAAATAAAATGATGGAAAAAATAATGTAGGTTCTTGCCTAACTGTTTCAGATCCCAGGACTTTGTTATCAGCTATATGTTAAGAAAGACAAAATTTAAGGAAAACTACAGAGAAAGGTATTTAGGGCGCCATTAGTTTTTTTTGATGATTCTTGAGATTAATAAATAAAATAAATAGTGTTTCATTCAATAAAATCCAATTTAGTCAAAGTGTACAGGTAAGTTTAAATGTTACCGCCAACTTCGTAAGTGTCACTTTCTTGAAATTTGGCAACGTCGGTATTTGGTATCATATTTATCCGCTCCTGGTCTTTACCTCGTTTGGTTGAGACCATAGAGATTTTATCTCTATGGTTGAGACTCCATTCAGTGACGTTGCAATCATGCTCGTTCCACTAATGAGCTCTATGAGAATAGCAGTCTGTGACTACATGTTTGTGACATTACTGATCGATCTGGACTCAACTATAAGAGAGTTCACACAGTAAATCTGGATACACTATATATAAGAATCAATTTCCTTATCCACTAAAAATAATGAGGACCTCTCAGATACCAAGTAGCCATCAGAGTAAACTCAGTATTCTCAGTGGATAAAGGCGTTTCTTTATTTATAGTGAACTAAACATTCATTGGGTTTGTCATCTGAAATGCCAATTTTTCGCACCAAGGCAAGAAAACTTCATAATATTGTCATTATTTTATTTGCACGCCTAAACGTAGGATGAAATCAAGGGACGATTTAATATATTTAAACTTTTCTAATACAGTAAAAAAATTTCAATTAATATAGTGATTATTTCATTAGTAATGTGAATAATAAAATACATGTTTACTAATGTCTACCATATTTGAAAATTTGTGGATATCTTTCGCTACATTGTAGGTCCTTCAAGCGATTGAACAACTTAAGTTAGTACCTGGTATTATTATAGACCCTTCTTATTTTAGAATCATTGACATTGTTTGTAAACTTAAATATTCATTTTCAGGACATTTCAGACTCTTCAGTCAAGATTATCTTCATGAAGGATCCACTATAATTAATGTTGATATTAAGTCAATGATGAATCCTTAGTTTTTATGATATTGTACAACTTCAAATTTTATGGGAACAGAACTATTAAAAGTTCCTACTTTAATAAATAAATGTGACTATAGCTTCTTCAAATATTACAAAGTACTCTGTAATATTTGTTTAAAAAGGGTACTGTGTTAGCGAAACTATAGTCACATTTATTTATTAAACTAGTGAAAAATGAACTTGTGATAGTTATTTTTAACTTATGCATCATTATATGTAACTAACAAATGATAAGATTGCAAATTGTTTGTATGCGGCTCTTGTACAAATGAGTAAGTTCTTTACATTTCACCACACTTCCAGTTCCAATAATAACCCTGAACAGCTTTGCAAATCTGTTGCTGTGATCCATTAAATTAGTTCGATATTTTTTTGAAGCTGTATAAAAATTTTTGTTCTGTCACATAGTTGCGTATTATATAAAAGGTATACGCTGAATTCTTTCACTAGTCACTTTGTTCAAACATTCAAAAATGAAAAAGAAATTTATGGAGTGCTGCATCATATTAGGGTTTTTTATATTTTGTAGGGACTAAAATTAACCAAATTTGAAACTTAGTTATTTGATTCAAAATTCGTTCATATAACTTCCCAGCAAACAATTTCGGTCAGCATGATTCTGGCCCAGAATATGTTGGCCAGATTAGGCCAAAACGGCAAGATTCCTGTAGCCAGTGGAGGGCGAGTGAAAATAGGAGACACCGGCCATCATTAGGGCCAATGCCTGTATGCCAGTATTACAGTGCCTTTTGAATGACGGGCCTATGAAGGCGAAACTGTGGCAACCATTGATGGCCTTGTAAACATATTGAATGTAACCTACTCAGAGGGTTAGTACTGGCCCACTGAGTTTTATGTAATGGATGGTAAGGGCCAATGCCTGTATGCCAATATTACGGTGCCTTTTGCATGACGGGCCCATGAAGGCAAAACTGTGGCAACCATTGATAGCCTTGTAAACAAATTCAATGTTACCTACTCAGAGGGTTAGTACTGGCCCACTATGAGTTTTATGAATAGGAATGTAGGCTTTCACGGCTGCCGTCAATGTTTGGTTGGTTTCTGGGTTTTGCAGTGGTCTTCTTTGGTTAAAATCTCCAAACGTTTCAACTGCAACAGTCATCTTCAGTGGCGTGGTCGAAGAACTCTTCTTGACGTAGTATCACTGAAGATGACTGTTGCAGTTGAAACGTTTAAATATTTTAACCAAAGAAGACCACGGCAAAACCCGGACACCAACCGAAACATGGATGCATGATAGAAGTAAAGTTTTCTAAAATGTACACTCATTTTTGTGACCTAATTAGTAATAAAATAAACTTTGAATTCGTAGAAATGTGGTTGGAAAAAATGTTATTAAGAGGTAATTTTATATTAAAATATATAATTTAATGAGATTAATATAACATAACATAAAAATAATTCTTTGGTAAAAAATATAAAAAAAAATTAAATTCTCACAAACACTTTTTCAAAATAGTTTATGTAGCAGGAGTACCATCTTTTTCTTCCTCTGTCGCCTTCGTCCTTCTTTTATTTCTCCCACCTTGTCTGTCAGGTGCGGTTCTTAGCCAAACTTTTATTACGCCAGCAACTTCAGCTTCTGTGGCATTCCTTGTCAATGGGTTTTTTCGAAGACACACTGAAAAGAAATAAACCAGTCAAGTGAAATGAAACCTGGAGTTGTCACTATAATTTTCCATTAAGGTTTAAGTGTAGTTTTAGCATGCCTATTTTTTTCCATTTTGCAGTATAGTTTCCCAGATAGAGGGGAACATATTTTCAGCAATACATTCATAAAATAATGAAGAGAGTATTTTTGAGATTCCTGTCAAATTATACTACACACCAACTGAAAGCATTTTTTTTCAAATATACCTCACTTCTCCTCCCCAACATTTCAAAGGTCTTATTTTGAAATTCAATATAACTATTGAAAAATATGGAAGTCACTATATAAGCCTTATTTTCATGAAACATTTCAACTTTCTACGTCAGTCTTAGAAAAATTACTGTAATGTAGAACCAACAATATAGTAAGGTTGTAAATCAATATTAGCCGACGACCCTCATTATTACCCATTGTTCGGAATACAGATAAGTTTTTCTTAACCCAATATCATTATACCTATTTATTTACATACAAAACAAAATTGAATGGTTAGGGCAGGTAATACAACTCTGCGTAATATGGACGGCCTGACCGCCTGCTGATATCTCAAGTGGTTGGTGATTTATGACCTTCTTATAATTCTGGTTGTACTATACCAAATGGATAGAATGACAAACTGGTGAGTTTCACAAAGGTTTTCATTTTAGACTTTTGTGGTAAGTACAAAACAATAAAACTACTTTTATTTATGAATGAAACTCACCCAAAATCTTTTTGAGGCCCATGAATTCCTTTTTACCCCTTCCAGTCCAATTATATTGAAGGGACAACTCATGGGAAATTAGTTTGACCAATAATCTTCTTGTAGTATCTGCAACGTCTTTGCCACCGATACTTGACAAGGATGCAACCTGAAAAGACGTTCATGAACCTCCAGTTCTTGTTTACAAATATATATGTATATATTGGTACAAGAGTACTTTTATTCGTGTCAATATTGGAAATTGTTATCATGAAGAGTTGTTCACAATTATTAATGATGTTCATATACTCAATTATATCTATCTACAAAAATGACAATTTTTTTTATTTTTCTCTACAGAACACCAAGTTTACCCATTTCTACAGAAATTTGTATTCAAAACTAGCTGAGCCTGCTGCTTTGCCAGCGAATATTCTCTGTCCCTTTAGAGGAAAATGATTGCATATTTGAATGTGGTATTCAATTCTGAACAACTTTTCATAATCAAAATTTTCGATATTGTTATTAATGAAAGTACTTTATTCTTGTACCCAATTCATATTTTTTTTAACAACGGACAAATTTTAACATTTGATTATTAAATATTGGGTTCTAGAACATGCAGAACTTTTTATTAGGAATGATTTTTTTTCAAAACAAAAAAAAGTTTTCCATATTAAGTGGACACACTGTATATATAGAGCATAGTAACAGTAATAATATTGCTACACTGAATCAAAATACATACCATATTTCGTAGAAAATCCTCATCTTCCAATTTTATATTGAGTTGAGTCAATTCACACTCTTGATTAATCGGTAGTGTTAAATTTTCAGGGGTCTGCACATCTTCACTAAGGGCATTTCTTTGTACTATTTGTAGTAAGAATTTGACATCATAGGCAAGTAAATCGATTTTTCTGATTAGGGACTCCAGCTTAACTGAAAAATAAAATACGTTTTAGTTTACTTGTCTATAGGATCAATAACTCAGTATAAAAACAGACAAGCTCAACTAATTACCTTCAGTTTTCTTGCAGTTACAGCCAGAATTTTGTAAAAATGGACGATGTTCACTCATTTTGATGGTGTTGTCCAGTTCAGGGTCAGTATCAGACTGGATAACTCTGCTGTTTTTTTTTTAATCAAGGGAGGGGAGAAGGTTGGAAGATCATCTTCTGACGATGATGTGTCATATTTTCTTGTTGAGCTTGTATGTTGGGAATGTGGCTTGGTTTGAAAATCTTTAAACGGTAAATTTGGCTTGGATTTTCTTTTCGACCTTAGTTCATCTTCGGAATGACTCACCATAGAGGATGATGATTCTGACCTTTCAAGGCGTTTTAGTTTTTCAACTGCTTTTTCATAAGAATCTGAAAAATATAAATCATGCAATTCATCTCCCATGAAGTTACATTTCACACTTTTGTATTTCAAATGAGATAAGTTACTCACTTGTTTTGTATTTTACCACTATTGGGCAAGTTGTACAGGAGTCAGGTTCAAATTGAATTTTTTTTATTACAGCCCTCCTTCTCTCGTCATCATTCTTTAAATTGGGCCAGAAACAAATATTTTTCTTTAAAGATACCCACACCTTAGGTACCACAGATAATGGAATTGAATCTCCGGCTTCATCTGGGAATTCCACTATTAAATAGTCTCTGAAAGTAAATAAAGTATTGAATTCCTAACTGTTGCTACTATATAAATGAATACCTGAATGAGTCAAAATTTTCTAGTTAAAAAAGGTAAATTTTTTGCATGATAACTGGAAAAAGAAAACCGAACCAATCAAAACTATGAAATTCTTTTCAACAGAAATAATAATGGGCAAATAAGATGTGATAAATTTGACTTGCTCAGAGTTGAATATGGAAATTCACTCATCATCAATATTCCCAACAAGTATTTTTTTATTTATCCCAAAAATTAGTTCAGACTAAAATTCAAACCTTTATGAAAAATACACCTGAGTATACCAAATGACACTCACAATTTAATTTTAAGTAAACATTTTAATTTGAGTAATGCTAACAACAATAAGGTGTAAGATAACAGTTCACTGTAAATAAATGAGTGTAATACAAAACTATTTTATAGAGAATATTTTCAAAATTGAAAACTTCTAGACAACCATGTTTGAACACTAATTCATAAATAGACAAAAAATTGGAGTTTGTGGGATATGTTGAGAATGGACCTTTAACATAACACTGTTTTCCGCAAATTATTTTTTTGTCAGAGTTAGTAGCTATGAAAAATACTTTTATAATTTTTTCATTTTTCATCATCAAAAATTCATCACCGCCTTTAGTAGAGATGATGTAATCATTAGAAATCACTTTTCTCCAGAATTTATAGTCAGTATATTGTCCCAAAATGTCTGATGATTCACAACTAAGGGTAATAAGGTTTCCTATAACACGAAAATTTCCTTTTTTATGATCAATGCCATGTCTCAGATTTTCCGCTTCATATAATCTGTTCACTACTTGTTGCAAAGGATTATTAGATTTTCGGATTAAACGTTTCAGCGTTTGCAGATAGTTTTCGAATGGAAAGCAGTTGACAACATTGAGACTTCTGAAACATTCAGCATCTTCTGGAAGGTGAATTAATGAATGTGTGTTATATATACAGAAATCCTGCCCATACATATTTATGGAAAAGCTGACAAAATTAACAAGTAATTTTTTGGCATATGCATTATAATCTTCATTCAACTTTTCGTTCAGTAGGATCGTAATTGCAAACTTCAAGAGCATAAAATGGTCATACATTTTCTTTGGCAGTTTTTCTCTCAATATGACTGGCCCCACATACAATAAAAACTGCCTCAATTCAGTTGCTTTCCATCTTTCCAATTCCTGCCAAGATCTTGGGTTTCTATTGAACTCAGAAGGCCAACAATCCCGAAAAGCTTTCATGTCTGATTCTACCTCATTAATATCCAATCTGGGAAATTTATATTGTCTACTGCCATCTCGCCATATAAAAATTAATTTTCTCATGATTCCCAAACAGACAGAATGCATATAATCAACGGGAAAGCTAGAAATCAATCCCACTCCTAATGCACTCAGAAGTGTTCTGCCTCGATGATGACTTTCGTCAATATTATTTTGGAAATCCTGGTCAGTACGAAGGGGTGCATCCAATTTCAAAAAAAGCATCCTATGGTTGCAGTAAACTCCTTTGTCCACACATTTGTCACAACCGCTGTAACCATTGTGTGATTTTATGTTTTTCACAAAAGCCCTAGCTGGGGTATCACAACAAAATGCTCCTATTTTAATTTGTATTACTTTGTCATTCACATTCAATCCATCATTTCTCAGAGACACCAGCTCACTAACGAAGGCCTCCAAGAAACAATCTAGATCAGGTTTTTCAGGACCATAAAATATGGCTACAGCAAATATATTGGGATCTGGTAAATTTCTCACTCTGCATAATATTGGCCAAAATGAAAAATTTGTGCTTTTATGGACAGGGAGGCCATCAATACCAAAATCTAAAATGAAATGTGGCAGATTATGTTTCTTTCCAATTTGTAACAGTTTTTCCCTCAAGCCAAAATAGTAAAACTGTCCAGATCCGAGAACTTCATACTGCAATTTAGTAAGGGGTTTTCAAGAGTGTACGTGCATCTTTCGGAAGATTTGTGATATCTGGTTTGCTTCCAAACCAAAATAAAAGTTCAGAAATGGCTGTGTGAGTGATATTGTTTTTCAAAGACCATTTAACCAGAAAATCACTGGAACTAACTACATTATCAGATTCTTCTGGTAGGATTGAAACACTTGAACTGGATTCATCGGGTGATTCGTTCATTGAGTGATCTGTATCACTATCCGATATATCAGAAGAGTCCTGATTAAATGTGGGCTCGGTGGCCTCGATGGCAGAAGTAGATGGGGTGGGCTCGGTGGTAGAAGTAGATGGTGTGGGCTCGGTGGCAGAAGTAGATGGGGTGGGCTCGGTCGCAGAAGTTGACAAGGATGGCTCACATGAGTCTAATTGTGCCCTAGAATCAGATGTGAGCGAATCTGAACCTTGACTTCTGCACTGTGTTGTCGTTACGTCAATTCCGTTCAATTTAACACATTTTTTAATATTTTTATTTATAACCTTGTACTTATAACTTCTGCAGTAATTCTTGAACATTTTCGTACCTTTCCGCTCGAAAATTTAGCGGTATACGGTGTATATAACCTCAAAAATATAGAACCGTTTATTATAAATACAAATATTTACTCACCTAATTTCATCGGGAGAAGTCAGCAATTTCGACATCTTATTTTTTTAAATATAAACCCTAAACTTGATACACAAATCTCTCATACTAATCATAAACCACACGTTGCAAATATTGAAAATATTGAAATACGAAATACAATACAAAATGAAATATGAAATTGATGTGTCAAATGTCAAAAACAAAAAACCTGTCGACGACGGCTTTGACCTGGAGTTTCAAAGTATACGAATTCAATTTTGTATCTCTCTTTAACTCGCGGTGCTTGTATCGCTCCATGTTATTTCAAACGTTTGAAAATTATTTCGCAAGAACTCTAATATAGATATGTCGTAGTCATATGGTACCCGCATGCTGTATTCGGCTTATGATTGGTTAATATAGATTGATGTTAATTTGAATATCCGAGAAATTTCATGTTTTCGGATTGGACGTTGGTTTGTAACCAGTGTAACCACCGACATAGTTTGTAACTCATCTCATAAGCTTCATTTGTTTGATTTGTTAGCAAACTGAATACGTTTATCACAATGAATGGATTATGGGCTATGGGCCATTACTGGCTGAATTCCCAACATGTTTCGAGCTGGAAGTAATCAGCCATTACTAGAATGGCGCTGGCAAAAGTTATTCCTTTTAACTAGTTTTGGGCCATTACTGGCATATTAACCGATGCAAGATTACAGATTGGCCAGCATCATTTTGATAATTTTCCGATAACATTCCGCCATGGCCAGTACTTAGCCGGGATGTCCATCATTGGCCCGGATGATGGCCAGAGATTATATGTTTGTTGGGTTCCAACCTATTTGATGGTGAAATGAAAAAAAAACAAATTCAAGACTTTTTATTTACTAAGATCATTTTATTTTCTATAAAATCTAGGATAAATTAGAAAGATACTATTTTAGCTGTAATATTAGCAGAAATTGAGTATGAACGATAAATTTTTATGGTATAAATCATTAATATAGAAAATTTGGTCATCATTTATATTATAAAACATAGTACAAGGTTTCCTAAATCGTTTTATTGCTGCCCTGAAGCTGAAATACAACAAAAAAATTAATACAAACTCTTTTATAGTGAAATTCTAAGCCTTACCATAAACAATTAAAGATATTTGAGTCAAGTTACAAAAATTACACTTAAAGACATTTCCGATTTTTTAAGGCTCTGAATTTTTGTTTAAGAGAATGCCCACTTCTTCTTTTAAGATGTTCATTTGCTTTGATGATCTCTTCAAACTCTTGTAAAGATGACTCAGATCCTTCTAAGCTATATCTCTCAGTGCTTCTCTCCAAAGCTTCTCTTTCAGGAGTAGAATAACGAGGTCGCAATTCTAAAATCAGCATAAAATTCCTTGATAGAAAATGTTTCAATTGCAAAGACCCTAGACAGGTTGACCTGATCCAATCATTTTCCTAGTCACGTATTAAAATTACATACAGGTGGAGTCAGATCGAGCGGTGTATAGGAACATTGTTGAGTGTAAGCGAGCCAGACGCATTGTATTGTTTTGAAAGAGATACAAATAAAGCGCCATAGTGGGTTGGTTCATATAGCGATATGCGACCCACCCAAGCCGACTGACACTGAATCCAAATTTTCTTGCGTGAATTAGCATCAATTTTAGAAGATTATTTACGCTTACCACAGACCCTTCTGGCTCAAAGCTTCATGTCAAACGAATTGTTAGTACTAATTTAAGAAAGGATGATATTGGAACCTACCTCTCGACGAGACCATTCTCTGTCGAGAGACAGGGTGTATAGAAATGCGCGTTATAAATCAACAAATTATGTTCCAGGTTGGGGATACATGCTATCTCCATCTGCCTCAATTATTTATCACTCATTAAAATTCAATACACCGGGCTATTTGACTCAATCTGTGTACATAGGCAGGCTGAAAATTAATGACTTTGCAACAAATAAATTATTGGAGTGGCTATAGGGGAAAATCAGATATCATGATAAACTTCCTGTGTTCCATTCTGGCATTCTATCCAGATATCCCAGTGTATCTTGCGTTGCCTATCTTTTAAAAACGCCAACGTGTTCAGAATTGTGTTGTGTGATGAATGCCGCAGGGTATATACAAAATTCAATTTTGTCTAGTTGCTTCGAGGAGCTTTAGTGATTTCAAATATTTCCACAATTAAACTCGAAGGTGTGCATATAATATATTGGCTATTCTTTTTGAAATTGTCTCATCATGTCAATTTCCATTACTCTCCCTGAGGAGTGATAAATAAACAAGGGCAGCAAAAAGGGATATTTAGGGCGATTCAAAGTAACAGTTTGTTTTTACTTAGAAGTCAAACTAGCCTCCAATAGTTTAGAACTAGAAACACGATTTTTTGGCATGACCAGAAATGAGTTACGAAGATTTATTTTTCGAGTGGGCTCAGAACCATAACCTCCCACATTGTTTCAACAAAGAAAAAAGGTATGGCAAAAAAAAAATGATTCAGAAAGATTTCTCACCAGAAACCCAATATCAATTTGAACTCCAGAAAATACATCGGCTAACGCTCAAGCTTTCAACAAGGAAAACGTCAAGCATATGTCAAAGCATTGGATAAACACAATTTCGAACCACAAAATATTATTAACGTTGATAAAACCGACATGAGCATGCTATTAACCAAAAACCAAAAAATTTTAGCTACTAAGCGACGAAAGCAGTTGGGTGCAGAACGAAGCTTTCACTACTCAGTGGTTTGATGTTTCAATGCTCATGGAACATTTGTATCAATCACCACCTTTTATTTTCCCAATAATATAATATATATGAATATATAATAATACACTCACTCATTTTTAGTATGAATTGTTTTAAAGAAGTTTTTCTGAATAAAATACTGTTCATTTGCTTAAACAAAGTGATTAAAATCAGGTTATCAAAATCACTTGGATTCGCAAGATTCAAGTTAGTTGGATACTTTTGCTGCATGGAACACTATTATGGGCCATTATCTAGAATCTGTGAGCCAATCAGAACGTTGTTTGATTTGTGAAAGTTCTTAGGGGTGCCATTATAGGACTTTCCCCTAGACTTATTATCAATTGTATAAACAATATTTCATTTTTGAAAGATGAAAAGAAGCTACATTTAATATGGCAAATGATTGATTTTCACAAATATTAACATTTTCACCTGATTGATTTGATCATTCTTACCTTCTATACCCTCAGCTTTCAGCTGCCCTTTTCATCTTTCCATTTCTATCCATTGTTTGATCATTTGTACAGAGCGATTATTCATAATGTTGATGAATTGTTCTCGAAATTGTTTAACCCTCTGTGTTCCAAGTATTGCATCTGAAGTTAATATATCTTCAAAGTGGTTTCTGGTAGTACTCTTTTCCAAAGAATTCCAAACACTTCGCTTTTTATATTCACCTGTTAGGAAATGGTCAAATATTTATAAAAGATAGCAATCGATTAAAAAGGAGCAATATAGGTTTGTGAAAACTATCACTGACATTTTATTATACATAAATTCTCAGGAAATAGGTCACATTAACACTTATGCTTTATATTTTCTTGTCTTTACGTACGTTTCGACAGACAAGAAAATATAAAGCGTAAGGTTAATGTGACCTATTTCCCGAGAATTCATATATAATTCATACCTGGGCCAAAAGTCTTTATTATAACTGACATTTTATGTTGAAATAGAGCGGAATGAATAATCTACAGAACACCACAATACCATAATAATAATGTATTATAGAAATCTGCAACTATTTTATCTCAAGCAATTTTAATCTTAACTAAGGAATAACAAATCAACAAATTTCTTCAGTGTGACGATAGCATGAATAAACAACACTAATTTTTGGAAGCATGCATGATGAACATGTCATGACCCTAATATCGGCTCACTACATTTTTCATTCATTCACACAGAATCAGTGCTTAAAACTTTAGAATGAACTGGTGCTGAAAACGAAAATTTCAAAATTTGAGGTTTTCTTTTCCTGGTAGCACGAATAATTCGTTTGCTATACAATAAAATGATTAATGGTGCAGTGGATTTCGAAAATTGTACATTTTTTTCAAATTATCAGGTTACCTCAGCTACTAGCAGTGAATTTACAAAATCGTGAAAATTTTTTTATACAATCATCAACTAAACAATAGATTTCACAATACAAATTATCAATACGCTTCTGGGTTATGAAAGCGATTCCAAATCAAACATTTAGCTGTCTAGGTGCCGACTTCAATCATGTCACTAGGAAAAGTATATGAAATAAGTTCTGTCACTTACCTACACACCTTTTTGCTTCTACATCCTCATTATTAGTGGAACTAATATCAGTAGACGATACCGAAAGATCATCATTTTTCATCATCCTTGCAGCAGTATCATCAGCACTGAGTTCCAGATGTTTCGATACTTGTGTTATATCAACAATAGCTGTACTTTGATCATAAATTTTTTTATGGATATTAAAATCATGCGACATATAATTTGATATTCTCATCTCTTCTTCACGACCAGCAGCTTTTTCTGCCACAGATGTCGCTAAATGTTTCCTTAGAGTTGTAAAAGTAAGTGGTTTATTGCTTAATCCACTGTTTTCCAGAAACTTTCGATGCGACATGTAAGCGTCAAATGTTTTATTCACACTGTGAGGAACTGCAAAGAGAAATCTGTTGTGAGGATGAACACCAGCCCCTTTTCTGTATTTGATCAAAACCTCCAACCCTGGAAGCACTTTTTTCTTATCTACCAGTAGAGCAGTGGAATTTCCTAGTTTCCCTCTAAATCCAATTCTTACATACTTATCTGCCTGTAACCTATCGGCTAGAGTCAAGTTCTTCATATCTTTTTCACTTACAGTTTTCCTTTTATCAAAATCTTCAACTTCTATCCTCTGAGTTTCTCCCGGTCTTTTTCTATTAAATGCAACCAAAGTAACAAGCAAATATTTAGATAGCTTAGACCAGTCTTCAAGTGAAAATTTTGTTTCAACTTTTCTACAATAAAATTCAATATTTTCGTATAAGTATTGAAGATATTTATGAATTTCTTCATTATCTGGTAATTTGAACTCATATTCACAAATTCTTTTCAATGTATTTTCACTTAATTTACATATACGGTTTATATAAGGTGCTAATTCTTGTTTATACCTCCTACTAGTAGCTTTAGCTATTTTCATTAACTCATCATCTCCTGATTTATCACTCTCAGACTTCACAATTTCAATTAGGTTCTTGAATTCTGTACTCAAAGACCGTGCATTATAAGGATGCTCATATGTATGTTTGTTTTTATCAAATCCAGCTATATCATCAATTGCTTTTCTTACAATATCAATATGTCTAGGATGAATAGCGTCCTTGGAACATTTGATATTATGATCATAAAATTTGATTCTGATCATCATTCTACCCAAGAGACGTAATTGAGATCTAACATGGCTTACCAGATGGTTTTCTGTATATTTAATGCATAGTAAGTTGCCATATGAAATGATTATTTCATCAAATAAAATGTTATTTGTTACTTCATCTTGGAACATGTATGGTGTAATGCAATTTCGCATTGTGTCTGATGCTTTCTCATGGATTTTTGCCAATAGTTTTCTTGATTCTGCTTGCAAATGTCTGTCACCTTTAGAAGGGAGACAATGTCTTTTATGATGCCTCAAACTATCTTTGTTAAAATAACCCTTACAACAAGGACAAGGCACATATGTAACACTAGCATTTTTAGACCTTCTAACAACATCATCACTATTCACGATATTTTCCTTATTGTACTGATAATCCCCCTTCTTCCTCAATTCATCAAGTTTTTTTCGCCTCAACGGGTTATTGGAATGTAGTTGTTTAATCTTTAAGATTTCATAATGAATAGAAAGCATATGTCGAGCTATTTGGTAGACTTTCTTTTTGCAAAATAAGCAACAGTGCTTTTTATGGGATACCGATCCTGAAAAATAGATATAGTTAGATGAAACTATAGGATATAAGTAACTTATTGAAAATGAATATACTAGGTCATTTAAGGCTCAATTGAATTTGAATTTAGATAAATTCATAGCTCAAAGGTATCGTACTTGCAACTGGAATTTGATATTGGTCTCCATCATTCACTTCAAATTCTGGTTCTAAAATACAATCATACCAGAAATTGGTCTCTAAACTTGCAAGGATTGAATTTTGTCCAACCTCAGATCTTTCGGTAGGACACAATTTGAAAGGAGGCAGAGGGTCTATTGTTGTTTGTGCTTCAGCAGTAAGAGGACTAGATGTTACAGGTATGTTTGCCACCACTAAAAAAAAGCATAAACATGAAATTAGGAGTCATCAAAATTTAAATGATTAATTGAACAATTAATTAACCAAAAAGCAAAGTAACACAATACCTTCGATATCATTCTCAAATGGTATTTCATTATTTAATACCATTTCATAGTTGATAATGTTATTTTCATTAGCAAGTGGCTCAATCCAAGAGTTTCCTTTTTCAGTGGATACATAATTTTTTTGACCTTTCATTACAATAGTCTGGTTGATTTGTTTGCTTGGAATACCTATAATTTTTCATAAATTAGGTTACAAGGAAAATTGGTTTCGATGAAAAACGGCAACTAAGAAAGCGATTGAGGAACAATAATCCCATATAGATACTCTACTCAACTGCGACATGAACTTAACAAAGAAAAATATTAGACAAAAAATCAAATTAAATGTTATTGCATTACTTAATTCCACTCCATAGCTAATTATGTCGTTTTCATTAGCAAGTGGCTCATTACAAGAGATTCTGTTTTTAGAGGATAATTCATTTCGTTGAACCTTCAATACAAAGGAGGGATTCGCTTGTTTACTTGAAATACCTTTAATATTGCATAAATTATATTTTAAAGGAATTGAGCATGTTTCTTTATTTAGTATACTCAACAATTGACAGCAATGTTAGGATTGGTTTTGATTCATTTTGATCATGTTTAAACAATCTTGTAAAATCTTTAAATCGATGGCAAAAATAAAAAAATTTGGAATCATAATAAATTAACCTGACTGTAGAAAAACAATCAGACATGCAGGAAATGGAGCATTTTGTATGTTTAGATTGATTGAACCAAAAATTCTTCAAAATTTTGTGAAATTATTCATAATAAATATGTTTTAGTAATAATTGTCCAGAATAGTTTCTTCTTTCCTAAACTAACTCATGTGCTCTAAACAGTTCTAGCAGTCCATTTCAAACTATCTTACATTGTGCAAATTGATCAATAGCACAAGTCAATTTGTAAAATAAATTTATTACGATATTTCCCTTATTTACAAGTTTAATGAATATGAGTTGTATGGACGATGTGCAGTTGCCATTGTTACCTATACCAATGCATAATATGGAAGGGCAAGTGTAATTGGCTATTGGAAAATAACATGTGGCATCACCACTCAATATTATCATCCCTTTCAGTTTTAAGCCATCGAAGTTAATCGTGTAACAATATTAAATAGACAGTGCCGTAAGTACTGCAGAATGTGAGGATTGAAAAATTTTATTGTGAACTAACCATTATATTCCGCAATATAAGATTGTGTGAAGAGGTAAGCTGGGAGATTCTAGAACATGAATAGTATAGTGAAAATTTGTGTATTGAAGAAGACAGTATTTCAGACAATTACTTTTGTTTTCTAATAGCCATAGAATAGTCATAATTATATTTCATTATCACACATTGTAATATATTAATCGTACCAAAATAGAGAATGAATCACGTATCAATAAATACCATTTTGTTCTGCTCATTATGATTGTTCATATACAGAAATGACTTACCTGAACCTGACACAGGATATATCTTGATAAGGGAAACCTGTGGTATACCTAATAAAATATTGTCCCTTATTCGTACAAGTTTTTCCTTGTTATTATTTGAACACACTATACTGCAGCTATAGAAATGTCCATCAGTATATCTAGCAGATATCATTTTTCTATATCTTCTAATTTTGGATGAATGACATACATGTAGTATGTCATCTTCATCGTATTTTACCAACATATACATTTTTCTTCTGATATAGGTATTTTGGTGGCAGACCTGAAACTTCAATAATTTAGTAAAAGTAAGAGCAGAACATCCCTAACATATTATCCAATAAATATTCAGGAATTCAGGTATTACAAAATCTGGTTCATCTTCTTAGGTTTCCATTGAAATAGTAATTAATAATGTTCAAATAATATTTTTCTTCATAAAATCGAAATAAGTGCATTACATTGTACTAGTGAGTAGTGTGTACAGGGTGTCCCATTTTGGGTACTTTTGCGGGGTATCTCCTTTATTTTTAAAGATAGAGAGTTGCGGTTTTCGCGACACTGTGCTACTTTTTCGTAAAACTCAAGATGCCGCCAACAGAATTTTCATAGCCCTTTTAGTTTTTAAGATACAGGGCATTTCTGAAAATGTTGCATTTTGTGACCCTCCTCGTATCTCCCTTATCCTTCAACTTATCGAAAAGGTAAAATAACATTCTAATAGTTTTTTTTTCGTAGAATGCAGTGGTGTAGATAACTTTTGTTACATATTTACTGTTTTTGAGTTATAAAGTAAACTTATGTTTTTTTAAATGGAACACCCTGTATATTTATAGACTATAAAATTTGTCTTTTTTTTACCTTTTCAAAAATATATGATAGTATAAACTTTTTTTCAGAAACACGCAAATAATTGACAATTTTCAGAAATTAAATACATATTTTAATAGTAGGCTATGGATAACAATAATAAACAAGTGCAACTTACATATTACTAACAAATAATTGGATACCTTGTATATAGGTATCTATTAAAAAAATTCCCATAGATCTTTTTTCTAACAGTAAGTTTGTAACAACAGTTTTGTGGCGTAAAGTGAGAATATAACAAAAACACAAAAAAATAACATTATTAAAAAAAATTAAATGTGATGTTCAAATTGACCACCATTTTCTCTAATGCAAAATTGGCACATCTTTGAGATTCTTCGAATAGCGTTCAAAAGAACCATTGTTCTCATTCGCAGATTTCGAAAAGCTAAATGAATTGCCTCTCAAAGTTTTGCAATGCCGTCATATCGAGTTTTATATACTTCATTTTGTATATAACCCCATAAAAAAAAATCTAAAATTGAGAGATCTGGTGATCGTGGAGGCCATCTAACAGGTCCGTTGGTACCTATCCATCTTTGAGGAAAGTTATTATTTAGAAAGGCCCTTAAGAGCCTAGAGTTATGACTAGGGGCAACATCTTGCTGTAGGTAAACAGCATTATACTGGGCTAATGCAATGTTTTCGAGCAGTTCTGGAATAACTTCCTCAAGAATTTCTAGGTATCTACGTGCTGTAAGACCTCCTTCAAAAATCCTATAAACTATATGTCTACCCAAAATAAAACATGAAACCCCAACTCCAAAGCGTCCTTGTTGTGCCCTTTCAAACATTAAATGCAGATTTTCACTACGCCAGTTCCTGGTATTGTGACGATTGAAAATGCCAGCACTTGAAATAAAGCATTCGTCTGACCAGATAACAAGTCTGCCTAATAAATCGTTAGCATCGATTTGTTGCAAATACCACTGGCAAAACAGTGCCCGGCGCTCGGCATCGCCGGGCATCATGTATGGATGATACTTATATTTCTTCAAGATCCTCTGAGCGTTAGTTTTTGGCACACCAATTTCCTTCTCAATTTTTCTACATGAGGACGAAGGTGTTGCTTCTATATATCCTTAAGTATCTATCTCTTTTCTTTCCCTGTTCTCTTTGTTGTATGTTTTAGGGCACGGGTGAACAAATGATCCGTGCTCAACTAAATTTGCTTTTAAACGGGCAAATATCCCAAAAAACGGTTACCTTCTTTCTGGATATCTAACAAGCAAAAATTAAAATGATAATAGAGATTTTCATAGCCATAATAGCTTACTCACCTTTGGAAATATAATTCCGAAGCTTCTTCAGAATTTTCATTATTCTGTATAAAACATACCATCATATAATATTTCTCATAATTTTCGTAAACTGCCATTATTCGAAAAAATTGATAAATATCTATTGAATAATGATACCAAAAGAACGAAAATAAACAGCTTAAATGCGATAGAGATTTGATGTTTATTTCTGTTTCTTGTCATAAACAATATCAATGGCCTACAATTAAAATATGTATTTAATTTCTAAAAATTGTCAATTATTTGCGTGTTTCTGAAAAAAAGTTTACACTATCATATATTTTTGAAAAGGTAAAAAAAAGACAAATTTTATAGTCTATAAATATACAGGGTGTTCCATTTAAAAAAACATAAGTTTGCTATATAACTCAAAAACAGTAAATATGTAACAAAAGTTATCTACACCACTGCATTCTACGGAAAAAAAAACTATTAGAATGTTATTTTACCTTTTCGATAAGTTGAAGGATAACGGAGATACGAGGGGGGTCACAAAATGCAACATTTTCAGAAATGCCCTGTATCTTAAAAACTAAAAGGGCTATGAAAATTCTGTTGACGGCATCTTGAGTTTTACGAAAAAGTAGCACAGTGTCGCGAAAACCGCAACTCTCTATCTTTAAAAATAAAGGAGATACCCCGCAAAAGTACCCAAAATGGGACACCCTGTACTGTAGTGTACATATTCCCATCAAGTATCCATGAAACAACTACAAGCTATATAATACTGAACACACTAAAATATGAATTATTCAATTTCAACAATATGAAACACCATTCGGGAAGGCTTTGTGAAAATCACTGTTACGGTACGGCTGCATTAAACTGTAAAATATTTTATGCAATTTGTCAACTCACCTTTACAGCTCCAACAAATTAGTCACAAACTTACAAGTAGT
Source organism: Endomychus coccineus (assembly GCA_958510875.1). Lineage (NCBI taxonomy): Eukaryota > Metazoa > Arthropoda > Insecta > Coleoptera > Endomychidae > Endomychus > Endomychus coccineus. The sequence continues at coordinate 115,136,146 of OY294069.1, forward strand.
AGTCACAACTTCACATATACCTACTCTAGTTTCTACCAAAGTTTCTACAAGAAAAACAGTGTCGGTTAAAGTAAAACAGTGACCACGCTTCGCGGCCACGCGTCGCGCTTCAAGCCAAGGTCAACGTCTACGTTCACCAATCCGCACTCAGTGTTGTTCCAGGAATTAAAATAAAAGTATGACATCGTGGGGGAAAACATGGCGCGTAAATTTAAAAATTAAATATTGCCAATACTGAAAAATACAAATGAATAGACATTAACAAAACAGCATAAGTAAATTAACATTAACTATACAATACATGGCATCCAAAGGAACACGTTGAATTCAAATATTTAGTTCTTTTTGGCGTATAACAAAAATTTATCGATTACTTCATACCACTAGAAGATGAATTGTACTAAATTCGATTGAGAGGTACTACTGTAGTTGCTTTTAAGTCGCGTTGTACTCAATTTTAGGGTGTGGAACATCAATGCCGCAATTCCACAATCCTCCAAATATATCTGTTGCCGCCAAAACTTCGATCCTATGAACCAAACGTAGCCTACTGCTAGAATGGAAAGGTGCTCATCTAGAATTTGTGGCGTCATCAACCGACTGTAATCTTGTTATTTGTTTGCACCAAAAATTAATTCATTTAGGTCTTTATACTGAAATCAAAATAAAATACCTAATTGATTTTGTAATCATCCCATTGTTGATATGGAAGCAACATCATCGGTTTCAATTTTCATAAATGTTTCGATTAGGCTGAATTTATATTATTACGAAATGACAATGCATATTGTATATTTATTTTTTTACATTGCTCTAAGTTTAACCTTTCGAGCATCATCATTTATCAAACACTCTGTTATCGATAGATTTTAATATAGTGCATGAGCATGATGATGAGCAAAGATCAAATCTAGTCACGACAATAAACATCAGTTTTTCAGGAAATGGTAATTGTATTATTTAGGCCTGATAATTTTGTTTGATTTCAAATTGCTTTGATAGTTTCCAATTTTTGTTAGATTTTAGAAAATGTTCTTCAATTTTACAAATGGAAAGACTAATAGTATAAGATTGGAATAAAGAAATGACTATATGATTATAAATTCGAAATCAAAACGCTTTCATCAATATTATGGTCAGGTTGTTCACCTAGGTAGGTAAAGTAGGTATATTTATTATTTTTTATGCAAAAGTTATGAGTACTGAAAGTTAAAAACCTTTGTTTGATTCTACATTCCTCATAGAAATTTAAATTTTTGTCTGATTTTAGAATAATATATTATTAACACGTTCACCGAAATTATAGTTCACTTCGAATTTCGAGAGGGTATGTAGGAACGCACTACGATTACATAATATCTACTAGACGTTTTATAAAGGGGATCCTGTTCGATGACTATTAGAAATGTTCCATCTTTTCACATATGTAATAGCTAACTTGAACAAAATGGATAAAGACGGCTACAGCCGCACATGTTGCATTGAGATTTTTTATTATATGAACAAAAATATATTTTTAAAACATAACTGTCATAACATAATTAATTAAAATGTTAAAGACTTTTTAAATTTTGGGAGTCTCATCTTAAGAGAATTAATTAATATAACACTAATTCCTTGATTCTATGCAGATAATTGATACAACATAGTGTTCATTTTCTTGTAATATTAAAACGGCTAATATAGTTTCAACTTAATTTGACAACGAATAATATTCAATCGTACTTGAAAATTCTTGACTTCCGGAGGTATTTCGCATGTCAATAGCAGGACTTGATGCTGACGTTCCGCCGGCCATTACAGGTTGAAACGGATGTGAAACGGCAGCCCATCTATCCTGGGAGCCAGTGAAACGGACCCGGTAAGGTCGGTTTTAATTGGCCCAGCTAGCTCAATTTAAATTAATTACTCTCAGGGCTCGTAGTGAAACGTGCCTTGTGATTCAAGACTGGTGAATTGCCCGAGCGCCAACTGCTTGAAAAAAAACTATAAAACTGAATGAATTCACAGTCAAGAATACAAGCACTACGAGATGGTTAAACAGTCGATGGAAATTCAGAAAAACAATACAGGTTCAACTTAACAATTCGTATATTCCACAGAATTTGAATTATAACAAAGTAAATTACAAATTTTTAGAATTCCAATTGGGAACATAAATAGTATTGAATTCGTAGGAACAATTATTAAATTAAACCAAATCGTAACATAAATGAAATTTTGAGTAAACGATTATTAAATTAAATTGGTTTGTAACATAAGTGAATTATATGAAAACAATTAATAAATTAAAACAATTATTAAATTGAAAAGAACTAATTTTCCAATAAGAGGACTCACAGTATACCTCGAATGATTCTATAAAAATTAGTGGAATACAACTTCGGATAAACAACAAAATCAGAGAATGAAATTATGGTCATTCAAACAAGAAAATGTTACCCTCCTTGGAACTCGTAGGAACTGGAAATCGGTCCTGTCAGGAAAGTCACTATACCGCCTGGGAGTGAAGGGGTGAGGAACCTCAGACGTTCAAACCCTGTAAATTCAAAGAACGAACAGTACCTGACTTGAGATCAAAAGGACAAGCAACACCGTCGGTTGGAATAACCAAGTGATTCCACAACCGATAATGTTATCTTTTCCAAATTGCGAAAACACTAGTACAAAATGGATATCTTGACGAGATATCAATTTAGGCAAAATTTTAATTTAATCCGAAAGAAATAAACAATTACAATTGATTTTTAAAATTAGCAAAAAGTTAACATGTGACTAAAAGAATAATAATTAAATTTATATCTGAAAAAATATTATTTGAACGATTGAAAATTTGCTAGTTAGCATAAAATTCTGGTTTGCGTGAATTGAATTATACACGTGGATTGATACTGTACCTGCAATAACTCCCTAACGGCGTGACAGTGTCTAAAATATATATATATATATATATACCTAATAAGCAGTAATTAGGTTATTTCACCCTTAACAACCTTTACGGCACGTTGGTCTAATAAGACCACCCTAGGTATCAAGTACTAGGTTAACAAAATGGCGATCTACAGGATCGCGCAACTAACATGTGCTCAAATTACAGGTTCAAGTAAAAGGTGGAAATTAAATATTGACTGCAACAGCTGCTCACGACTCGTCAGAGTAATCCTATACAGCGACTAAAACAATCCCGATAATGATGGAAATGATAAACCTGGGATCATGCTAGATGCAAATTTGATTGTGTGTTTTAATAGCGTAAGTCGAGAAAATTCCTCTGAAATATAATCACATGCGGGTACTTTACATCCAGGCGTTTAATAACAAACTAAATCAAATTATCTGTAACCCGATGTGCATCATATTTCAGAAGCCAAAATTTAAGAAAATGTATGCAAAGAATATGAAATATAACTCGACTTACCCTATCAAAGGTTAACAACACAATGAATTCTCTTCGATTTCCGCTATCCTACATTCCCACTCCGTGATATATAGTGACATCTCATATCAGGAATGGTAGTGTCAATAATCTAAGTTTTATTGACCGGCAGATATCTTTAAATATCATACGGCAAGTTTCCTCTGTTTCTACTCTGTTCTTTAAAGAGTTCTATATAATAATCTCGTAACGACTTGTTCGTTACATTCCCCCTCTACCACGAGAAAAATTTTTGAAGTGAAGCTTCAAACAATTTTTAAGAAAATACCAAAAAAATCGGTCTTGACGTAGAGACTGGTTGACCAATTCCAGAATCACGATACTCAAAAGGAGTAGTAAAAATTTAAATGAAAATTAAAATGTTTCATACATTTTATAAAAATGGATTATTCACAATCGCTAGTGAACATCTCTAAACGAAATACTAAAAGGAATCGACAAAAAAAATGTAATGTAATGTAATGTAATGGCTAACAGCCCTTAAATTGATTCTAAATATCCTCTGCAGTAAAACAAAATTAACAAAAATATAACAGTGAACTATCCCAAATGGATTAATCAACAAATTCTAGATATACTATAAAGATTTAATCCAAAGGAACAATTTTTAACAAACCCAAAAAGAAATATAATGTACCAGCTCAAAAAAAATCTCAGTAAGAAGGTAAATAATGGTTATAACTGTAACTTCTCAAAAATTACAAAGATATATATTCCAAAACAATCAAACAACTGAATCGAGTACTAAAGGATCAATACAACTTTATACCCAATCACCAACTGAACCGATTATTAAACACATCAATAATCCGGCAACTGTGTTGTTTAGTTTGGAAATAATCAAACCCAATCCCAACATTCGGGATACAAAAAACATTAGCCTTCTACTGATACCAAAAAGCAAAAAAAAATAAAGTAGCTGGCACAACTTAGTTCACGATAGTGAATGGAAGTTTTCACTTATCATTCCCAAGCATAAGTGTAGGTCCAATTTAAAGCCCCCTACACTCCGGACCAAAAGTGAATGGAAGTTTTCACAAAGCTATCCCAAGCATAAGTGTAGGTCCAATTTAAAGTCCCCTACACTCCGGACTAAAAGTGAATGGAAGTTTTCACTTATCATTCCCAAGCATAAGTGTAGGTCCAATTTAAAGTCCCCTACACTCCGGACCAAAAGTGAATGTATATCATACAACACTAAACAAGAGGTAATTAAAAATTTTGAAGTGAAGCTTCATAGTTTTTCAAAAGAGCAAAAAAAATTCAAAGAAAACTGGTTTAACCAGAAATCTTACAAATCCTATCATTTCGAATGTAGGAACTGACACAAAAGATAACAAAGAAAAATGCTCATATGTGCTAAGCTATAAAAATATATCAATAATAATCATCACAATCATTTGGTCTATCAAAAAGGTAAGATAATAATCAAGAAAAACTAAAAATTGAATCAACTATAGTAGATGTACCCCCAAGATATGCTATTACCTATAACCTATAAAAAATAACCGAGTTTTTTCACTTTTTACAACCTATGAGCCTGTAGACTCCAAATTAATGTTGTAACATTGGAAAAATTCAACTCGTTATTACAATGAGTTTAATTCATGAAGACTCTAGGGAAGGGGACTTTAAATCCAATTTATATTCCCTACTTTCACAAAAAACTCCTAGTCACCCCCAATTTCAGCAACAAATGGACCCTATGATCCCAAATTGAAAATTGCCTACTCTAGGATTGACTCAAAAATTGGAGCTTATTTCTGAAAATATACGTTTTCCAGACAATAACTCCCTATAAATCAGTCTACTCTTGAGTGTTGCAACACTAAGAGGATAGACCTACCAAAAATAGCATACCAGGGTCAATTTCCAAACCTGTCATAACATGGACCAGCAGATCCCAAATTAACTTATGCAATTATTGAAAATTCAAACCCAAATCAGAAGTAAACACTTCTAAATTCAAAATCTATAAATGGGTAACAAAAACTATAGCTTTAACTATACAAAAGATAAACTATAAGGTTTTGAAGAGTGAACTCGTCAAACTTCCAAATTGAACTACATTTTAAGGGTGATCAACCCTAAAATGAGTGTTACGAAAAAAAATATAATAAATCTGAAATAACAATAACTGAAATGGAAAAATTTTGATACTTATACGATGAAAATTCGAATGTAAAATAGCACGACAAATCAAAATGTAAATTTAAAAAATATAAATAATGATACTTAACGATATCCGAACAGAAGAAAGACCGATGCAGATCAGAGCAACAGGGGATCCCTCGCAGATCACCAATATATTGCAGCTTCCTTAACAGTATTCATCTACTGTGGCAATTAAGGGTCGCGTCCTTCCCAAAACTGACAGTCATAAATGCGAACATCAAAATCCACCGCAACATTAGCAACCTGCTAGGACCTTATCCTCATCTCTGTAACTGCCATCCCTTTGCACAGTCGTCATTTCCAATATAAAGTTCTTAAAGAACAATTTCCAAATTTTGATTTTCATTATTTGCTATAAAGGAAAAAGAATGTATCAAAATTGAGTTTCAGAAACTGTTTAAATAGAAATTAGGGAAGTATCCCTTACTGAAAAACTGAAAAAGACCCAAATGATTTGACTAACAATTCACAATAGTGAAAAAAAAATTTAATAGCACATATGAACACAACTCTACATTGTTTAAAACAATGAACTATAGGAACAAATAAAAAGAAAGAGATAAAACAGCAAAACCTATAACATAGGATTTAATGCTGAAACCTAAAAGCTGAAAACAGCTGATCGCATAATTCCAGATAATCTTAATCATTCTCAGATAAAAAAAAGTATGAGTGACAAATACTCTAACTATATGTAAAAATATGACAATTCCAAAATATAAAATATGCAATTTCAAGCAAATTATCAAAGTCACACAAAAAAAATAAAATGACCAATTTTTCACTTCTAATATATATTTCTCTCAATAACCATCAACTGTGTTCTAGACCACGTTAAAGAAAAGGGCGCCAGTGAAACGAATGGGAAACGGCAGCCCATCTATGCTGGGCGCCAGTGAAACGGACCCGGTAAGGTCGGTTTTAATTGGCCCAGCTAGCTCAATTTAAATTAATTACTCTCAAGGCACGTTTCACTACGAGCCCTGAGAGTAATTAATTTAAATTGAGCTAGCTGGGCCAATTAAAACCGACCTTACCGGGTCCGTTTCACTGGCGCCCAGCATAGATGGGCTGCCGTTTCACATCCGTTTCGGTATCTTCAGGGCAGGTTGAGGCTTGAGCTGAAACCGTTTCAGTTCAAGTCGTGCTATTGTGACGCGGAATACATCCGGAAGCCAGGAATATTAAAGACTAGCTATCCGAGGAAGTATACTTATTAAAGATATACAATCCTACGGTGATTATTATTTAGTTCATAACAGTAACCGGTATCATTACCAGACGAAAATCGTATATTCAATGATTGTATTATTCGATGGTTGTAGATAAAAAAATGAGTGAGTGTAAGACTAGAATCATTAATTATTGTTCAATCTCAGTAGAAGTGGAGGAAGTGTATATCTGATTCTTCAAGATCGCAAAAAGTTCCTTCATAACACATTATTTGCATCGTAAATGTCAGATAGGTTTTTTCTTGTGAATCCCAATGGAATTATTGAAGGAATTGAGGTGACATGCATGTCAAATTTGCATATTATATTTTACGTATGAGGAAATTGAAGTATTTGTATCTGCTGTGGGACACCAGGACACCGTATTCCAATACATCCAGGAATGTATATACTATGGAGCGGCTATAAGCTACAACCGCGTTGTTTCTCATATCTATGGCTGTCTTTGTGATGCCGATATCATACGGAACCGCTTCTTTGAACTATTGCGGCCGGCGGCCGCGCACACTTGCATCATATCATAACCATGTTAAATTTTCATTTTCAATAATTCAAAGTGGTTACTTATCATGGCGATGGCGTACACATAAAAGCGCCACCAGAGGTACCAATCTGATGTATATCAATCAATGCACAAAGTCATCAATAATAATTATGTAAATGGTTTCAGTTTAGTTTCAATAACCAGAACAATTTGTTTTTAAATGCCGAAGTCATGGCATTCGAATAAACAGAAATTAATTCATGGAATCGAAATAGCGATCAGAAATATTTTTAATAAAGTCATAATAAATAAATTTAAAAAGCTTTTTGATCACAATGATTTTCTTTTGAAACCAAATTGCACTAAACAGTTGTAAATTTATTTTTCAAATACAATGGTTTTCTTTCAAAACTAAATTGCACAAAAAAGTGGAAAATATTTTTTTTCAATATTATAAGTTGATCAGAATGATTTTCAACATTTGTAGAAAGAAAACTATTGGGCGCTCATAAAACATAACCTTATCTAATGATTTTGATTTAGGTTTACCTTTATCAATCCTCCTTTCATTCACATATATGGAGCTTTTTATTATGTCACCCGAGGCAATCATTGCAACAAGTTCCCATATTTTTGCCTAACAAAACCATCAGAACTCTTCACCTATACTTTCATAATTTTTTCTGGTCAAGATATTATACCGGGTGTTTCAAATTCGATCCTCACAAGAGATATCGAAAACTATGAGAGATACGAAGATGGTTAAGTTGAGTAAGTTTCAAAATCCCGAGTATATCCGGTGATATTCGGAAAAACCGAAATTTTGAAAAACAATTTTTATTTTTTTTTTAATTTATTATGAGAAGGATTTCAAAACAAATTGTACATTTACATTGCATTCTTCTGCAACATATGATAGTCTCCTCAGATTTGACATTTCGTCTTTCTGTGAACATCATCAACTTTTTTCTTATAGGCTCCATATTGATTACCATAGAAACAGTGTTACGTGTATCGGAATGTATTTAAACATGTGTCTCGAAAGACGACAACCACATCGAACTATATTACAGTTATTGGACAAAAATTTCGTTAAGTTTGGTTTATTTGAAAAGCCAAGAAAAAATACGGATCAGAATGAACGAACAAACTGAAAAAAATTTGATAAACGTAGTACATAATTGAAGCTTAAAGTTAAGACATTATGTCTTTCAGATAAAAAAGGTTATTTGCATATAAATATTAGCCCAGGAAGATATACAAGCCAAATTTCGTTCGATTTGATTTCTTGTCACACAAGTGCTTGGAGACAACCAAAAAAGGCGGTTTCTAATGTTGCAGCTTCTAAATATCACAAAATTTACATCCAGGTGATCCCGAAAGTCTGAAATAACAATAACTGAAATGGAAAAATTTTGATACTTATACGATGAAAATTCAAATGTAAAATAGCACGACAAATCAAAATGTAAATTTAAAAAATATAAATAATGATACTTAACGATATCCGAACAGAAGAAAGACCGATGCAGATCAGAGCAACAGGGGATCCCTCGCAGATCGCCAATATATTGCAGCTTCCTTAACAGTATTCATCTACTGTGGCAATTAAGGGTCGCGTCCTTCCCAAAACTGACAGTCATAAATGCGAACATCAAAATCCACCGCAACATTAGCAACCTGCTAGGACCTTATCCTCATCTCTGTAACTGCCATCCCTTTGCACAGTCGTCATTTCCAATATAAAGTTCTTAAAGAACAATTTCCAAATTTTGATTTTCATTATTTGCTATAAAGGAAAAAGAATGTATCAAAATTGAGTTTCAGAAACTGTTTAAATAGAAATTAGGGAAGTATCCCTTACTGAAAAACTGAAAAAGACCCAAATGATTTGACTAACAATTCACAATAGTGAAAAAAAAATTTAATAGCACATATGAACACAACTCTACATTGTTTAAAACAATGAACTATAGGAACAAATAAAAAGAAAGAGATAAAACAGCAAAACCTATAACATAGGATTTAATGCTGAAACCTAAAAGCTGAAAACAGCTGATCGCATAATTCCAGATAATCTTAATCATTCTCAGATAAAAAAAAGTATGAGTGACAAATACTCTAACTATATGTAAAAATATGACAATTCCAAAATATAAAATATGCAATTTCAAGCAAATTATCAAAGTCACACAAAAAAAATAAAATGACCAATTTTTCACTTCTAATATATATTTCTCTCAATAACCATCAACTGTGTTCTAGACCACGTTAAAGAAAAGGGCGCCAGTGAAACGAATGTGAAACGGCAGCCCATCTATGCTGGGCGCCAGTGAAACGGACCCGGTAAGGTCGGTTTTAATTGGCCCAGCTAGCTCAATTTAAATTAATTACTCTCAAGGCACGTTTCACTACGAGCCCTGAGAGTAATTAATTTAAATTGAGCTAGCTGGGCCAATTAAAACCGACCTTACCGGGTCCGTTTCACTGGCGCCCAGCATAGATGGGCTGCCGTTTCACATCCGTTTCGGTATCTTCAGGGCAGGTTGAGGCTTGAGCTGAAACCGTTTCAGTTCAAGTCGTGCTATTGTGACGCGGAATACATCCGGAAGCCAGGAATATTAAAGACTAGCTATCCGAGGAAGTATACTTATTAAAGATATACAATCCTACGGTGATTATTATTTAGTTCATAACAGTAACCGGTATCATTACCAGACGAAAATCGTATATTCAATGATTGTATTATTCGATGGTTGTAGATAAAAAAATGAGTGAGTGTAAGACTAGAATCATTAATTATTGTTCAATCTCAGTAGAAGTGGAGGAAGTGTATATCTGATTCTTCAAGATCGCAAAAAGTTCCTTCATAACACATTATTTGCATCGTAAATGTCAGATAGGTTTTTTCTTGTGAATCCCAATGGAATTATTGAAGGAATTGAGGTGACATGCATGTCAAATTTGCATATTATATTTTACGTATGAGGAAATTGAAGTATTTGTATCTGCTGTGGGACACCAGGACACCGTATTCCAATACATCCAGGAATGTATATACTATGGAGCGGCTATAAGCTACAACCGCGTTGTTTCTCATATCTATGGCTGTCTTTGTGATGCCGATATCATACGGAACCGCTTCTTTGAACTATTGCGGCCGGCGGCCGCGCACACTTGCATCATATCATAACCATGTTAAATTTTCATTTTCAATAATTCAAAGTGGTTACTTATCATGGCGATGGCGTACACATAAAAGCGCCACCAGAGGTACCAATCTGATGTATATCAATCAATGCACAAAGTCATCAATAATAATTATGTAAATGGTTTCAGTTTAGTTTCAATAACCAGAACAATTTGTTTTTAAATGCCGAAGTCATGGCATTCGAATAAACAGAAATTAATTCATGGAATCGAAATAGCGATCAGAAATATTTATTATAAAGTCATAATAAATAAATTTAAAAAGCTTTTTGATCACAATGATTTTCTTTTGAAACCAAATTGCACTAAACAGTTGTAAATTTATTTTTCAAATACAATGGTTTTCTTTCAAAACTAAATTGCACAAAAAAGTGGAAATTATTTTTTTTCAATATTATAAGTTGATCAGAATGATTTTCAACATTTGTAGAAAGAAAACTATTGGGCGCTCATAAAACATAACCTTATCTAATGATTTTGATTTAGGTTTACCTTTATCAATCCTCCTTTCATTCACATATATGGAGCTTTTTATTATGTCACCCGAGGCAGTCATTGCAACAAGTTCCCATATTTTTGCCTAACAAAACCATCAGAACTCTTCACCTATACTTTCATAATTTTTTCTGGTCAAGATATTATACCGGGTGTTTCAAATTCGATCCTCACAAGAGATATCGAAAACTATGAGAGATACGAAGATGGTTAAGTTGAGTAAGTTTCAAAATCCCGAGTATATCCGGTGATATTCGGAAAAACCGAAATTTTGAAAAACAATTTTTATTTTTTTTTTAATTTATTATGAGAAGGATTTCAAAACAAATTGTACATTTACATTGCATTCTTCTGCAACATATGATAGTCTCCTCAGATTTGACATTTCGTCTTTCTGTGAACATCATCAACTTTTTTCTTATAGGCTCCATATTGATTACCATAGAAACAGTGTTACGTGTATCGGAATGTATTTAAACATGTGTCTCGAAAGACGACAACCACATCGAACTATATTACAGTTATTGGACAAAAATTTCGTTAAGTTTGGTTTATTTGAAAAGCCAAGAAAAAATACGGATCAGAATGAACGAACAAACTGAAAAAAATTTGATAAACGTAGTACATAATTGAAGCTTAAAGTTAAGACATTATGTCTTTCAGATAAAAAAGGTTATTTGCATATAAATATTAGCCCAGGAAGATATACAAGCCAAATTTCGTTCGATTTGATTTCTTGTCACACAAGTGCTTGGAGACAACCAAAAAAGGCGGTTTCTAATGTTGCAGCTTCTAAATATCACAAAATTTACATCCAGGTGATCCCGAAAGTAGATTACAATTTTATGGTTGGCTGGGAGAACATGATTTGCCTGTTTTCTTATAAAAAATGATTTGGATAGATGAAAGCACTTTTACGAATTGTGGAATATTCAACCAAAATAATGAGTATATTTGATGCATAAACAACCCCAGACAGATCTGATAAATTAAACCACAAGTGCCATTCAGTATTAACCTGTGGGCAGCGATTTATGAAGATATAATTCTGAGTCCTTATAACTTTACGGAACTTTTTGGAAAACCTGTCGGTTTTGAAGACTATTTGGATGATCCACCTCTGACTAAATACAACGGTACCTAGTTTCAATACCACCCAATCCAAGACAAGTGTCTCATTGTTTTACCGACAGGTTTGGTGAGATGGATAGGGAAGAATGTTCTGGTAATGTGGCCAGCAAGTTCTCCAGATCTCAATATTCTTATGGGGTAAACTAAAAGATAGAGCTTATGACCAGAAGGAATACCAAAACAATGAGAACCTTCAACTCAATACTGAGAATTTGGAGGATGGAGAAGTATTGGAAGAAGGGCATTGTTGTATTTATATGAACGATGACAAAATTTTGGGCATTTGCTGTGGTTTCTTGTTGTCTTTACAGTTCACTCCAATAATGTTCATCCAATAACATAACCTTAGTTCGATGTGATTGTCGTTCTTCGGAATATATGTTTGAGTATAAATCTAACATCTTAACACTGTTTCTATCGTATTTGCAATAAAGCGGCGACTCACAAAATGTCATCAACGTGTGATAGATTGAAATCCAAAGTTAAAAATGTTGAAGTTCACTATGGTACAAATATTTTTTCCGTTATCGTGGATTTTTGTAAGACGTAAGTGTAACTTGTGATAAACCATTGGAACGATAATAAGAAGGGTTTATTAAAAACTGCCACAATTCAATATGGCACCCATGAGAAACATAAAAAGTTAGTGATAAAGGTTCCTTCATGTTTATACCTTATTTCGTAGCCGTCGTTTTGTCACAGAGGGCGAGTTGATACTCCAGAGTGGACCAAAGAAAATAGTACTGTGTTTCATTTATAGATGTCCACACCTCGTTTGAGAAACATTTCTACTGTCAATGTCGCGTATTTGTTACATAGAGAGATCTCTATAATTAATGTTAATACGTTAGCCATATTCCAATGATACGTTATTAATTCGTTAATCGATGCCTGAGACCTTGAGTCTTGGGACGCTTACGCGCTATACATTTATTGAGAGGTAATTTCCAATTAATTAGTAATTTAAAAATATGATAAATACTCTTAAAGGATATTGAACAACAGCAACTAGAGCTTCTAAAATGCATATCATGTTGTTATGTAGGAATTACAAGACAAGTTCAAGGTTTTCTATTGATTCAATTTTCAGAATTTACCACTAATGCACAGAACACCGAGGAAGTATAATATTATGTATTGTAAATATTAAATTGGACATAGAGAAACAACATTTGGCTATCCATTTACCAATTTATGATGGAAGCTTGTCGCCTGTGGATCAGTACTCATACTACACATTATTATTCGTCTTTGGGCATTTACAAATATTGAATTCATTATTAGATAGATGTACTCAAAATATTAATAAAATTTAATATTATACGAAAGCAATATAGCATGTACTTCCTACGTAATATTACTTTATAATAACATAATTATTGTAGACAATTGAAAATTGATATTTAGAACTTACGCATAGTCATGTCACTGCCATTGCCATAGTTGAGCTATTTAGGTATAACGATTATTAGAAACAGAATCTAAGCATTTAATTCCTTTGTAATAAGTGTAATAAGTGAGTTAATAAGCGGAATAAAAAGCACCAAACGATTGTCTGTTGATAAGCAGCCATTGTGATGGCTAGCTTAGTTCGCCTGTCTACAACTGTCCTGGTAGGGTCGTCTTGTGAAGGTTAACTGAACACCTGGAACATTTTTAATTAGACCGGAAAAAGTACAGAATTGACTACAACAATTTTGGGTTAAAATATCTACGAATATACTCAGCCATCTACAACTGTTTTAACATTAGCAGAAAACTTGTTTGGGAAATATTGTGACAGACAATAATTAGTATAGTTCACAAGAACTCATATACATCATAGATGTTCTAGTACAGTGTGAATAAACAGGAAAGATCTGCCAGAACAAGTGAAACTGAGAAATTTCAAAAATGGTGAGAAATGTGCAGCTTTCAGTGTGAAATTAATGGGTTTTAATTTAACTATGAAAATTAAAAGGGCATTACAATGTTGAGTATGAATAAAATGTGTGTGTGGTTTCCAACAAATATTGAAAATCCAGCTGCGACTGTGGATTATCATTTATATACTATAGCCCAAAATTGGAAAGGCTGAAGAAATATCGAAATTTTTTTTAAAAATATAGCTGATGTTTATAAGAATTTGTGATATACTGACAAAAGGTTGGAAAACTGAGAAATCTAATTTTACATTGAAGTGTTATAATTCGTGAAATATTGCGATTGTACCCTTAAACCTACTAGAAATGGGCATACTGATACAGAAGCTCATCTAAAGCCTTAATTATGAGACATTTTTGAAACAAAATACCCCAGTAGGACAGAGAAAACATAACCAACGAATATGTGTAGCTTGAGCGGAACACAATATTCTCAAAAAAAATGTTTGCCTTGTTTCGAACATTATCATACAATTCAAAATTATTAAATGACATTGTTCCATATCAGTAAAGAAGCCAGAGCTTATACACTTCCACCATGTGCCATAATTTTTTATCGTGCCCGTTTATCAGGCCGACCAGTTAAAATTGGACCGAAAATGGACTGCAAGTTAAACCCTCCCAAACCTGGTGGAAAATTTTCATTGGTGTTGGCAATTGTTAACATAACCTATGCCATCAAAAGTTTTAGGTCCATTTCCGAGTAATTGGCCATCATTTGGACCAAAAATGTTTCTTTTTTTCATTTTGTGGCTAAAACTTGCGGGTTACAAGATAACATGATGGCACCATGTTAAATAACTTTATTGGAGGTCAAATAAAGATCTAAAATTATTGTCATCACTCCTTATTAAAACTCCCCAAAATCCCCTAAAATCACCTCCCAAAACAAAACGAAAACAAAACAACTGTTCTTTCGATTTTAAACCAGCCAGAATCTCAAAAATTGACTAATTCATCATAAAATTGGTCGTATTATACATATTATTCATATTTTTTTCGGTGTAGTTTCAGGGAATTTTGGGGGGTTTAAATAGGCAAGAAGTGATGGCAATGATTTTAAGTCTTTATTTGACCTCCAATAAAGTTATTTAACATGGCGCCATCATGTTATCTTGTAACCCGCAAGTTTTAGCGACAAAATGAAAAAAGGAAAAATTGTTAGTCCAAATAATGGCCAATTACTCTGAAATGATCTTATAACTTCTGATGACATAGGATATGTTAACACCTCCCAACACCAATTAACATTTTCCACCAGGTTTGGGAGGGTAACTTGCAGTCCATTTTCGGTCCAATTTTAACTGGTGGGCCTCATAAACGGTCACGATAAAAAATGATGGCACATAGTGAAAGTGTATGAGAATGGCATGCTTTTCAAGTAACCGCAGTTTGGAAAGGGTTAACCTCCAGTCAAAAAAAAAAATGTTGGATGCTGTATCTCGAGATCTAGCAGCCGGCGAAAATTCGGTCTGTGAGATGAATTGGTCATTGAACCGTCCTCTAACGATAAACCATAGTGCCATCAGGTTAATGTTCAGACCATCAATATCGCTCTGGCTTCTAGACTATATATGTCGAGATATTTGTACAAAATTTACTTTTAAGAAACTTAGAAATTGGGATATAGTGTAAATACTGGTAAGAAGGTATTTAATAAGCATGTGTACTTTGTTAGCATTATTTTTCTCCCTTGTGTTATACCATTGGAATATTAGATGAGATAATAGTATCATAAGAACAAACATTCCGATAGTGGGTACATCTATTAATCTTTTTCATTTTTCAAACTTATCATTTAGGTAAAACCCATCATAATACACGCCACTGGCTCACATGATTCTAATATTTTGTTTTCAAACATACAACTCCATTGAAGTCGCAAATGCGACTTTGCCGAAACGTCGTGAAATTGGTCCTTCTGAGGACCGAAACCACACAACGCGGATCAATACCCGAGAATCCAGTTCTACATATATATATATATATATATATATATATATATATATATATATATAGTTAAGAGATATAGAATTAAATTTTCTGAATTATGAAGATAACTTAGATAATTTAACATAGGATTATATATATATATATATATATATATATATATATGTAGAACTGGATTCTCGGGTATTGATCCGCGTTGTGTGGTTTCGGTCCTCAAAGGGACCAATTTCACGACGTTTCGGCAAAGTCGCATTTGCCATCTTCAGGTGATTCGACCGTAGAGTCTGGAAAATCTAGGCGAACTGTTACCTGAAGATGGCAAATGCGACTTTGCCGAAACGTCGTGAAATTGGTCCTTTTGAGGACCGAAACCACACAACGCGGATCAATACCCGAGAATCCAGTTCTACACATTACGTCCGTATATATATACATATA
Source organism: Endomychus coccineus (assembly GCA_958510875.1). Lineage (NCBI taxonomy): Eukaryota > Metazoa > Arthropoda > Insecta > Coleoptera > Endomychidae > Endomychus > Endomychus coccineus. The sequence goes on from OY294069.1 coordinate 115,152,619, forward strand.
TATATATATATATATATGCTTTCTTGGTATATTGGTTCGTATCTATACTGAAAATAAAATGAAATAAAAATTCTTTTTGACGTTTCGACAATGTTTATTGTCTTTATCAAAATTATGAATGTGTTTTCATGTAATTTAGAAAAGAGTAGATGATTTCGATTAATGAAATGCGTCTGCAGCCGACTTGTGTTTTAAGATCCAATTAAAACTGCAGAAAACATTGGATCGGTTGTGTGTGGAAGAGTAATGTATGGCTAATTACAATTTGAAATGGATTGAATTTGATTAAATACAAGACATTCTAAGATTGTACAATTATAAATATCTATGATTATTGTATGAATTAGTTATTCTATGATAAACACTCCACATCTATTATAATCAACTATTCAAGTTTAAGATAATTCTATGGAAATTTAACCTCAAAATTGTTACACATAGTGTCATAGTTAAATAATACGTTATCTTTTTCAGGTTGAATTTTGAATAGACATTTACAAGTGTCAGATATCAAGAGGTTTAATACTTTCAATTGAAATGTTTCATTGAATTGAAGATAAGTATTATCTAAGTACTCACTATTGAGAATGATGTGATTATCATTGATTTTTGAAAATTTTGGTATTATTCTTAATCTTTTTAGTCGTAATAAGTATATTTTCCTATTTTTTATGATTGGCGAAGGTATTCATCATCTTTGAGAATGTTTTCAATAAATGGACGGTGTAGAATCCATAATCTTCTTCAATTTTCTTATAAAAAGCCATGATTCTTATGATGTATGTATATTGATGTTGAAAGTAGTGTATTCTTGAAAAATAAAAAACCTATTTCACCAGGCCAAATTATTCTTTTATTGATATTCTTGAACCATTTGTAATATCTGTATGCTTTCTTGGTATATTGGTTCGTATACATTGAAAATAAAATGAAATAAAAATTCTTTTTATAAGAAAATTGAAGAAGATTATTATTATCCGCTAGATATGATGATGGAAAAGCAATTGAAAACTTTCTCGCGATATTCCATAATACGGGATAAGTATGACAGGTATGTCTTTTTGACGCTAGAATTGCTCATTTCCGTTTCATATAGTTTACTTCGCTACTAATATTATAATTGCTAAAATAAGTTTGTATACTAGACGTTTTCACCTAAAAACTAACCAACAAATCTATCTGTGTATGTGGATTATTGCATTCATTCCTTAAATGAGATCTATCGTGAGCCCCCATTCATCTCATAGACTCTCAATAATTTTTTTCGCTGACATGGACCCCTTCCCGGTCATCGTCGACCCCTGGGAGTCGATATAGGCCACTTCGGGTATCACTGGCTTAGAGAATAATTATTGTATGAAGAACCTTTTCTATTTGTTTTTGTGTGAATCTTTACCTTGAGGTTTTCAACATTGTAAGTTATCTATTTAATAATTGGAATAATATTGGTTGAGTGTCTATATTTTGGTGACTTTGTATGAGTTTACCATTCAAAATTGCAAAAATTACTTCAAATTATGATTTACACCTACAGGAATTTATTGTTATATGTTACAAATGGCCAATTTAACAATGCGCCAACCTGTATTTAGTGAATGGATCTTAGTTATAACTTACAATCGCCTCATTTTGAGCCTTTTCGGCTAAAATTATGCTTCTCGCTTTAGCAGCTCCGGCTGCTTTCAATTTGGCCCATTGGGCCCTTGTTGCCGGTCTTGGGCCTCGGCACCTCCTGGAAAGAGATTAAATGTTACAACAAAATAATAAAATGCAGTGAGATTATTACTATCATAAAGATTCTTGACCCACGTATGAATTAATATAAATTCTCGGGAAATAGGTCACAGGTGTTACAATTTCGATTTCGTGTTTCTGTTCGTTTCAGCGACGTTAGCATTTAAATGAAATCGGTGCGATAAAGACGCTTCGTGTTGATACAATTAGTTTTGAATAATCATGTTATGAAATAATAATAAGTCTTCTGATGATAGTAGTAAGAACGAAACGTACGTAAAGACGAAAATATATAGTATTTGTATTGATGTGACCTATTTCCCGAGAATTCATATTAATTATTACTATCTACCTAGATGGATTTAAACCGTAAACCGTCTGCCAGCGATACGACAACCAGGCAGGAATATGTGCTGGTCAGGGGCACGGGGACCTTGGCTTAATCTCCCGGGTCGCGTGTTGAGGTCACTCTAACACCTCTTAACTCTCACGGTATGGTGCAAGCGAAAGTTATGTAACGATGTAAGTAAGGCTCAATCGTCAACGACCACCTTTGGGACACCGTGCGATACCCCATTGTATTAGCCTTAGCCATGCATACGGGGCATGGGTAGACCATTATTTCCCTTGTGACTCGTGGAACCAAAAACGAAATTCGAAAACAAAACAATTTATTCCAATATGTGTTAGTTCATAAACTGTTTTGTTAGTTCATCATTCGTTTTTATACGAATTATCACGTAAATTACCGCCTATAGGGCTCGCTCCTCCCAACCACCACACCGAGCTCTTGAAAAGTACATCCGCACGTCTCAATTTCGTACTGCTGCACCACAACGTACGAGCCTACCAGCCTTGCGCTGTACACTACTCGGGGAATACCCTCCAACTCGGGGAGTTCCCACTGCCAAATATTCTGAAAAATCTCTAGACGTAAAAGCGGTTCCTCTATCCGCCACAATTTAATTAGGCCTGCCAATTTCATCGAAAGCTCGATCTAAAGCAACAATAGCATCATGGGAATTCTTTCCCCCAACTGGAATCAGCTTGCAATATTTCGGAAACGCATCTATGATAAATAAAATTTGCGTGGAACCTTCAGACTTAACCAACGGTCCAGCATGGTCTACATGCCATACATGAAATGGTTCATTAGGCTTTTCTCCTAATTGATATAAACCTGGACATTTTCCTGTATGAGATTTGCCAATTGCACAAGCACGACAGTTGTCAACATATTTTCGTACACATTATTGCATCTTAGGCCAATGAAGAGTTTCTCGTAGTTTGGCTAACATCTTCCCAGCACCAATATGTGTTGACTGGTCGTGAAATGCTTTTAATTGTCTCAATCCGGCTTGTTCGGGAACATAGCAACGCAGAGTTTTTACAATTAATATTTTAAATCATTGGTCTCATTTGTTTTCTCGGTTTGTAAATCTTAGGTAAGCAATACAATTTACGAGGATTAAGATTTGAAAGTCAAAGTACAAAGTGAGTTTGTATTTTTAAATTATCGAAGAATACAGTACAGTACACGATTTTAATGAATTATTGAGTAGTTTAACGCATTTTGATAACGGACTTTTGGTAATCTGTTCATAGGGACCATCATTTAATAAGGTATTTACCGACAATTGTAATAATCGCCTTCACCCCATAATTATAAGGGAATTTCCCTTATTTGCTTACAAGTAGTAACAGTCTTTTCCTTTCAATGATTTACAGATATTATTGAAGTTATTGGAGGAACTTTTCTATGATTCATTTGAATGTTCAAGAATTGTCCTGCACTTGTTGCGAATAATAGCTTTATCTTGAAAGTTGAGAGACCAAATCGTATTTTCAATATCATTAATTCAAAGTAGCAAATTTATCAGAATCAATTGCATCTAAAATAAGAGAGTTAAGCACCTTTCAATTTGACTATAATTTGATACCATTTTTTTCCATCCTGTACAAAATTTTTAACGATTAAGTATTTACGAGCCTACCAGTCTTGCGCTGTACACTACTCGGGGAATACCCTTCAACTCGGGGAGTCCCCACTGCCTATTGCCACCGCCCTTTGATAGATGGCAGCAGATCAACTAAATATCAACTAAGACGGCCATTCTGACCCATACCATGTCCTCATGGCTAAAACACAGAAAAAAAATACATTAGAGAACAACAATGAACTTTTGGTTGAGGCTCTCAACGGGGCAGTGCACCTCTTGCTTACAAACACAAATCAGTTGACTTTTGATTGAGACCCTCAATATAGGCAGAGCACCTTTCACATTGTAGACTTTTGATCGAGGCTACACTCAATACAGGCAGAGCACCTTTTACATTGTAGATCTTTGAGACTACACTCAATACAGGCAGATCACCATTTATTTACATTGTAGACTTCTGATCGAGACCACTCAATACAGGCAGAGCACCTTTTACATTATAGACTTTTGATCGAGACCACTCAATACAGGCAGAGCACCTTTTACATTGTAGACTTTTGATCGAGACTACACTCAATACAGGCAGAGCACATTTCACATTGTAGACTTTTGATCGAGACCACCCAATACAGGCAGAGCACCATTTACATTGTAGACTTCTGATCGAGACCACTCAATACAGGCAGAGCACCTTTTACATTGTAGACTTTTGATCGAGACCACTCAATACAGGCAGAGCACCTTTCACATTGACTTTTGATGAAATAATAATTGGTGCAATGAAACTGTTGAATAACCAACTTAAACATAAGTGAACGGAACCAATTTTATTTTTCTTTTTTTTTCTTTTTTCTTTGTACAAAACTTATTTTATTTTATTATGCTGGCCCTGCACGTAACTGGTCTCTGGAAGCAACAGTTTCTCGTTTACCTCCTTTACTTGGGCAATACCGATCATTTGACAGTACCCGCTTCACTGTATAGGGACCTTCATATCGAGGTCCTAATTTACCTCTTCCAGGGGCTTGAGTATCTTCAATTAAAACACGATCCCCTGCAACAAAAGCAATAGCAGGCTTACGACTATCATTTAACTTATCCACAACGGCTTGATAAGTCTTAGCGGCACGCTATTTAACCCTCTCAGTGACAATATTCAAATCAACAGCTGCCTGTAACAAGTGCTGCGAAGCCTCCAGAGCCGAGTTAATGCCAAACATAAGTACTGCGGGAGTCGTACATGTCGAAGTACTAATAGTATTATTAATGTTGTCTTCAATGTGCGGTAACACATTAATATATGTATTTTCTTTTTCGGCGATCAAAGTCGATCGCATCATATTAAAGATAGTCCTCATAAGCCTTCCAACAACGCCATTACCACGCGGTACTCCAGTCGCCACTAAATGAATATCAATGCCGAACGCTGCCAAATATTCTGAAAAATCTCTAGAGGTAAAAGCGGTTCCTCTATCCGCCACAATTTTCTTAGTAATGCCAATTTCATCAAATTTCGATCTAAAGCAACAACAGCATCATGAGAAGTCTTTCCCCCAACTGGAATCAGCTTGCAATACTTCGAAAATGCATCTATGATAACTAAAACCTTAAGACTTAACCAACGGTCCACATGGTCTACATGCCATACATGAAATGGTTCATTAGGCTTTTCTCCTAATTGATATAAACCTGGACGTTTTCCTGTATGAGATTTGCCAATTGCACAAGCACGACAGTTGTCAACATATTTTCGTACACATTTTTGCATCTTGGGCCAATGAAGAGTTTCTCGTAGTTTGGCTAACATCTTACCAGCATCAATATGTGTTGACTCGTCGTGGAATGCTTTTGAAAGTCTCAATCTGGCTTGTTCGGGAACATAGCAACGCAGAGTTTTTGGTGACCCTATCGAACGATACACTATTCCGTTTTTGACTTGATATTGAGGCAATTCAGAATTTGGTAGAACTCTTTGAATAACACTCTTACAGACATTATCTGTTGCTTGATAACTTTCTACAGGTTGAAGCGGTTCATTCAAATTAGATCTGGTGGATGTTCGACAGACAATAGGGTTTCGGCTTAAGTAATCGACGTGAGCCATTTTAACACCGGCACGATATTTTATGTCGAAATTGTAATACTGTAGTTTAATCCACCAACGAGCTATTCGGGGATGTAATTCCTTTTTTACCGCCGTAGCGCGAACAGCATTACAATCGGTGAATATTTTGAAATGTCGGCCGTACAAATAGACTTTAGAATACTGAGTTGCTTCCACTATGGCCAGTGTCTCCAAATCAAAAGAATGATATTTCGCCCCAATTCAGTTGTTCTACGACTGAAATAGGCCACTGGGTGCATCTTATCTCCATATTTTTGTAGGATCATTCCACCAAGACCAACGGAACAGGCGTCGGTATGAAGTTCCACATCAATATCTGGATGATAAATTGCCAGAATAGGATCGGCCGTTAGTCACTTAATGATGTGTTGACGAGCTTGTTCATGCACATATGTCCATTCAAATAAGACGTCTCTTCTCAAGAGGGCCGTAATAGGTGCTGATATCACAGCAACATTTTTCATAAATCTCCGGAAATAACTAGCTAATCCTAGAAATTGCCGGACACCTCGAATATCTTCTGGTGGTAAGGATTTTACTAAGGCATCAATTTTAGATGAGCTAGGTTTAACACATCCATCGCTAATGATGGAACCCAAATACTGGATCTCTTGTTTCAAAAATTGACATCTTTTGTAGTATAAAGAAAAACCACCCCTAACGAGTGATTGTAGAACCAATGACAATTTTTCACATGCTTCTTCTATTGTTTCTCCTGGACAAAGCACATCGTCAATATAAACAAATGCGGCCCTGTTTTTCAAATCTCCTAGCGCTCTATCAAATGCCCGCTGGTAAAACGACGGAGCATTAACAAACCCGAAAGGCATCACATTAAATTCATAATACCGTCGGGTGTAACAAACGCAAACAAATGTCTCGAATTTTCCTCTATTTTCATTTGGTAGAACCCCGTTTTCATATCAAGAGTTGAAAAATAACGATATTTCTGTAGTGCATCTATTTCATCTTGAATTCTTGGTAGTAGGTACCTGTCTTTAGCTACTCGTTTATTTAAATCCCGATAATCAACGCATAATCGCAGCGATCCATCCTTTTTTGTGACCAAGACAATAGGACTTATGGATTTGGAATAGCTTTCCCGTGCAATGCCACTGTCGATCATTTCTTCGATCAGTCATTTTATTCTAATTCTTTCCGCATCACGGGGTCGATGGACCAAAGGCGTCGAATCAATTAACTTGACAATCAATTCACTAGTAGATATAAAAGAAGCTACTCTATCGCGATGTTGCTTTAATAATGAATACACGCTTTTGGTCCTTTACGGCCAGTCCTGACATATCTGCCGCGAAATCTTCGCTTATTCTCGCCCTTGCAACAATCGGAACAAATGCGGTATTATATCGCAAGTTGATGAAACCATCACATTTTATTAGCTCAAACCCAGGTTTTTGAATGACGTCTAAACCAATTAGCATGTCTGCTGTACCTGGTAAAGCGTTATCGGATATTATAGAGAATTGTTTATCCAATAGCGCTTGACGGAAGTTGACAAACATAATACAACGACCTCCAGTAAGCACGGTGGTACCCACTGTATCCAACAAAGTTTCATCAAACGCAACCTTAACATTTAGTAGTTTGGCAGCACCTTCTCTCAAAAGTGAAACTCCGGAGCCAGTATCAATCAAATAAGTAAGGGAAATTGTGTGTCGGTAATATACATTGCACAACCTTAGGTTTTCCGAGCTTTTTGCTGGAACAATCATTTTCAACATGTCCCGATTTTTTACAATAGGAACACTCGTGTCGAGTTGAAGTAATCGAGGTGCTTCGTTGCTTAGATAATGACTGGTTTCGAGAAAAACAATATCTTTCCCGATGACCTTCCCAACGAAAACATTTTCCAACAAATTTACTGGAATAATTATTTGACGAACTTGAAGCTCTGTCGTGCAATATTTTTTGTCTGCTCCAGCGTCCCTGTGTTGAATCACGGTATCCTGACATCGAACTCGAACGTTTATCTGCCCGAAATCTGTAATCACCATGATCTTTGGACGAAGTTTTTTCGGCTTCGTATTGTCCTAAAAGTTGGAGCAAGGCCGGTTGATCCTTTGGAAGTCGTGCTTGGATCAGATCACGAGCGCTCTAACTTTCTAGTGCCGTTACGACACAGCTTAAGATGTACTCCCATGTAAACGTGTTCATAAAGCGTTTCATGTACCCTATTTTAGTTAAAGCATAATCTGTTAAACGAATTGGCCGAATTGGCGGCTTTTTAAATTAGCGGCACGAATCATCCGCGTTCCGTAGATTTCTCCGTCGACAGGACGCCAATGATTATAATAAACTAATGCCTTACCTTTCAAAGCATCTGCGCATCGCACAATCATCCAATTTTCATCAATACCTAACTTATCTTTTATTTTGCTGACGTCGTCTAACCATTCCAACATTGTATGTACATGCGGTTGAGCGAAACCTCACATCAGATTTCATAAACGGAGGATCAGTTCGTTCATCATCCCTTGAACTATTGGTATTTGCCGACACGGCAGTTTTGACTTTGTCACGTCGCTCCAGATGTTTTAAAAACAACTTCATTGTTTGTTGGCACAGCTCCAGACGTTATCGCTGTTAATCAACGCATCAATATTATGAAGCGATTCATTTTCACCACTCTCAAAATCGCGATCCGATTCCACACTTTCATTTTCACTATCATAGCTTTGAATTTCTTCCATGTTGAAGTCTATTTATCCCATTCACAAAACTAGGCAAGGAAAAATTAGGACAAACTAGGCCGCTCTGAGTTAATCTCACTTCTGATGCTAGTGCTGCTGTTTTGCTAGTTTATCATTCGTTTTTTATACGAATTATCACGTAAATTACCTCCTATAGGGCTCGTTCCTCCCAACCACCACACCGAGCTCTTAAAAAGTACATCCGCACCTCTTAATTTCTAACTTCGTACTGCCGCTCCACAGCTACGAGCCTACCAGCCTTGCGCTGTACACTACTCGGGGAATATCCTTCAACTCTGGGAGTCCCCACTGCCTGTTGCCACCGCCCTTTGATAGATGGCAGCAGATCAACTAAATATCTACTAACATATCTATTAATTTTACTTTACATTTTTTGATTCGTAACGAAGGTTGCTTAAAGTTTCTTTGAACTACTTCGCAAAAAGGTTCTTACAGTTCAGGATTCTCAGAATATGAATGATATTGCTCATCTGGAGTTATAAAATTTGACTATGGATTTGTCAAACTGATTTTGAGGAATTTGAAATTTGATACATCTGCAATCACCAAATAATATTGTAATTTTCGGATTAGAAGGTGGGTATAATACAGAACTAACGATAATTTGTTTTTTTTTCGTAATTTACAGGGGTATCCGAGATCGGAAAACTCATAACAGGATCTTCTTCGTTATTGGTATGTACAGTAACGTCATCAATTCCATAGCCAACTTTTTAAATTTCGATGATTTCAAATAACACAGCTGCAATACGAGGTTTTACTTATTCCGGCTTGTTTTGAAAACAGTAGTTTTTTATAAAATATCAAGAGTGAAAAAAGTTTCAGAATTATGTTCCCCGTAGAATAATAATTGTTGAAGTCCTTCAATTAATCAAAAAGTTCAGTGACAAGTTAATGGTGCGCCATCCCTCATCAACTTTGTAAAATGTCACAAATGAACTCTACTTACTGTTCATTAATGCTCTTGGCACACTCACCACGTGTACCAAATTTTAATTTTCCAGGTTCAAGTATATCCGATATTAATTTTTTTCGAAATTTGTAACCCCACTTTTAAGGCCTATGTATAGAATTACTATATTCAAAACTTGAATTTATTTAGTGTATCTTCTCTACTTAAACTAAAACATATTTTAGAATATGATTTAAGAGGTAGAATTGAATTGGTGAATACTTTCAATTTATCAAATATAGTAGTTTTATTCCCTACATTAAGGGATTAATGATTATATGAAAGTAGAATGTCAAAACTTATCTTCGAAAATTCAAATGTATTAATTTTCATGAAAAATATTTTTTTCGCAGAATTATTAGAATTAAGTCAATAGGGAATAGGAATAAAAATAACAAATGTCAAAAATGTTGCATTAGATTGAGTAATAACAAAATTATAAAAAATTAACAAAAACTCATAACGAATTTTCTAAAACTACGAAAATAATAGAGGAGGGTTACGATAGTGATGCACAAAATTCAAAATGAGGGCTTATGATCATAATAAGGGAAAAATCTGAAACAGGTGAGCTAGTAAGTTTGAAAAGGTTTTTATTCAAATAATTGTGGCCGTCGTATCAGTTTTCAAGACGACCGGTAATCCACTGCTAGTCGCGGAAACGAAGCACTAAAAACGGCCAAAGTTCGAAAAAATTAAACAGTAAAACGGATTTGAATGCGGTTTTTTGCATTCGATTCGTTAGAGCTTCAGGAATAGGTCACTGCGTCGTTGTGACAGCAAATATAGCGGTTACAATTATCTTAAAATAAAGCTTTATTGATATACTTACATACATGTTTTAGCGTTATGGTTACAAACTCGAATTTTGAATATCGTGCGTCACAGTAACATAAATACGGAGAGGCATCATCCGCACGACATATTATGGTCATATTAACATAAGTTCAGAGATTCCAAATCCCTAAACTACACTCCCTTCATTGCACGCGTAAACATGATTCACGACAGACATCCGTCCAATAACATTAACGAAATGAAAGAACAAAATCAATTTTTCTTTTTCATTACAAAGTAATGGTATAAATACGAAATAATCACCCTTATCCGCTAAAATACTATCAGTATTAAGGACTTTTCGACTTCCAAGTGACTCGGTAGCTGAAAGGTCCTCAGTACTAATAGTAATTTAGTGGATAGGTTGATTATTTCTTATTTATATTGTTACAGAGTATATACACTCCACAGTAATGAACTCTTTTATAGTTCATTACAAAATATTGGGATGTCGCAAAGCATACAAAATATATCACTATGTGCAAGGAGAACGTGTTATTACGTGTATAAAACGTGAGAAAATAAAATTATTCATGATTGAATTGAAGTTGCAAAACTTGGAACGCCGAAATCCAGAAAATCGCGAAATATTTGTACTCGCTTAAGAATGAATGTGGAGGAAATTGATATCAATTTTATTTGCTCTTACAGTTGCCACTAACTTAGCAAAAGTCTATGAAGGAGTAGGTATCATATTATTATGGTGAATAGAAACGGATAAACGAAAACTGACAAATACATAATACAACAAATTCCTGAAAACTATGTAGAATGAAACAGGATTACGATGAAGTAATGCACAAAATTCAAAATGAGAATTTGTGACTATAATAAGGCCAAACTTCGAAAAAGCTTGTGAATTTAAGAAGCTCTGTTTTAGAATGATTGTGGCTGTCATATCGGTCGCAGTGACCTCCATGACCACATTTAAATGAAGAAGGCACTGCGTCATTGACATCCGATATGACAGCCACAATCATTCTGATCGTTCCAACATTTACCCTTATTATTTTCACAAATTTGAATTTAGAATTTCGTGCGTCACCGTTGTAATCATGAAAAATAAACGAAAATGACAAATACATGATAATACAACGACTAAATGACAATGAAGGATCCACAGTCCACAGCAATAAATCTGTTACAGTTCATTACAAAATATTGGGATGTCGTAAAAGATAAAAAATATATCACTATGTGCAAGGAGACCGTGCTATTACGTGTATAAAACGTAAGAAGTTGCAAAACTCAAAACGCTCAAAATCCAACAAATCGAAAATATATGTACTGGCTTACGGATAGATCTGGAAAAATTGATATTAATGTTTAAACTATTGTTCACATAATATAGGTTCATTATACATTATATATTATGTTGATTTCTGCCACTTGATATATTTGAAATCATGTTGCAAAAAGCTTTTAATAACATTAGTAGATTTGTTTCTTAACAATGGCTCCCTGTCTATTGCATCGCTCAGCACCCGTTGACCAGGAAATTTTGTAGCACCTTCACCGTTGTAGAAGTTTTTGAACAGTTCCCTCATTCTTAGTTTTTGAGGAGTGGACCAACCAGTTTTCCTTCTGCGTGAGCCTGAAATATTACGAAATATGTACTACTTGTTAGACAGTTAATGTGTACACATTCAAAGTTTTCAAGTATGTTTTCTTTATTTCAAGATTTACAAAAAAAGTGTATTGGAGGGTACAGTAGAAAATTTATGTTGCATACTATGGGATTCAGAACAAGCTGCGAGTCGGAATATTTTCTGACACTATTAATCTAGATTCCTAGAAATGTGAAAGTAACTACGTGACAAATATCTGTTTATTTTAACGGTTCCGAGATTTAAGCACCTACAAATCAAGATTCTGAACATGGTAGACCGTGAACAAATAACTGTTTCGAATAAAATTGTATGTCTCAACATTTTCAAATAGTATTAAAAATATAAAGAGGAATGCTGATAAGGTCATTAGAAACTTTTTCATACAGGTTGGTTCATAACTGCGGCGACTTTAGGAAAAAGGAAGGGATATTTTGAAAATCTGTTTCACTGTCTAATACATACAGGGCCAAATCAGTGGCCTGAAAAATCTCAATAGCTTTTATGCCCTCGAAAATATCAACATAGGGTTCTTATTTTTAACGTGACAGCTACAGTAATAATTCTACACAAAGCTAAATCATTATAGTTTATATACAGGTAATGGCAATATTACAGAGATACTAGAGGCTAGGTTTTTTACGGAACACTATATGTTTATCAAGATCGTTTTAGAGTCTCCTTGACGAGCGGATATCGTAGCTTGTTGAGGTTTATTGTTACATTAATGTATGTACAGCATGGTGAGTAGGTAGGTAACTTCAAAGTAAAAAACGATCTAAATTATTCCTTTCTTCAGTTATAAACTCAAGTCTTGTCTGTATAGCTGTCAGTAAAATAGATGGAGAGGTAGTGTCAAAATATAGGGAACGACTTTGCACAGCAATATGAATGGCTGCACCAAAGTATAATGCATTAATGAAACAGAAAAAACAGATGAAGAATATACAATTTTTTAGTAATATATGAATAAATTGTCCTAACTAAAACTTACCAGAAGATTTAATAGCCAATTGATTTCTAATCCATGTTCGAATTTGCAATACAGACTTGTTGATATGTTTGAGATCCGTGGTTTGTTCAATATTTTTAATAACTGTAGATAAGATAAGATTATTATCGAGATAGAATCGAAAAACTTTTCGAACCGTAACCTTATGAGGAGTCATCCATTTGGATGGACGAGAATTGGTTGAACTTTGAGGAGCTGCAGGCCTAACATTTTCGCATTATCAAGAAGAAATCGTGGAATTTTCAAAGACAAAAAATTATGAATAAAGCTATCCAATACCCCATTCAAACGCCGCATCGGAGTACAAGTAGTCACGTCATTTGAATGTGCAGATTCCAAGGAATAATGGTGCAGAATGATATCATTTAACAGGAATCTGTTTTGAAGTTATTTCAATTGAACCGATGTTGACGCGCCATCTTTAAAGAGCTCTAGCTCCGGTAGCAAGCATTTTGTGATGAGATGATTTACGTCTAAATCACATGAAATGAGCTCTAGCATTTGTAGTTTTTTCTAATGAGATAAGTGTGCCAAAAGTGATAACTTTCATTTTCACCCTGGCTGAACAGTAGTACAGTATGGCGAAACCGTAACTTTCTATCTTCAAAATTAAGTGAGTTCCCAAAAATTCAGACCCGTACTTATTATCGAATTCTACCCATACCATCTATTCGACATATATCATGCATAAAAAGATTCCAACCCGGCAAAAATAAATGTATGTCTTGATAGTTTGTCAAGGCCCAAGCGTCTTGAATCAATTTTTACGACTTATGCTGTCTCATCAAATGCCTTGTAATATTAGTTTGTACACCATCACAGAAGAAACAAACATGTTTCTTGACAGTTCGCAACCGTTTCGCAAGTCTCTCTGTAATACATCAACAGTAGTTATGTGACTGTAATTCGAATATTTTATTAAGTATTGAAACAAAAACAAAAATCTTGTGCCATTCAGATATTGATAATCGTTTGATTTCGGAATTCACGGCCATTTAGTATTGAAATAATTCGAGAAAAGTCAAAATATAGAGGATGTGGTGTCGTATAGGGACCGGTGGACTTAAGGAAAACTGTCCAACATTTCAAGTTGATTTATTTTAATTAATGTGCGGGAGCTCTAGGAGAGCACAAGTTAAAAATATTTTCAATAATACAGGGTCATTCGAACGTGTACAAGATAGCTTTTTTGAATGGGACACCCATATGGTACTATCGGTAGGTTAGGTTAGGGGTTAGATGTTCGAATGATCGTGTATAATTGAAAATATTCCCAAATTGAACCTTTAGAGGTTCTGCCTGATAATAGGAAGTAATCAAATTGAAAAATTAAATAGTTTGGTTCGAATCGACCGGCGCGTACACGATGCACCATCCTGAAAAAAATGCTTCATTGAGAATATCTTCATATGAAGTAACAAAGTTACCTGCAACTCCCGTTACAATTGGAAGTAGCAGACAGTTGTGCATAGTTTCAATTAATTTTTGCCGATAAAACGATATCGTATATTATATATGTAAGTTATTGGGAAATAGGTCGCCAAAACGAGTCGCCCTGTATATTCGTTAGTGAAAACTGATAAGAATCATACAATTGCTTACCATAGTTGATGTAATGATCTTGCAGACCGACTTCCGTTTCGTCATGAGTGGATTCATTAGCAATTTCTTGTTCAGTAAGGGATTCATTTAGGAAAGTTTGAGTTTTTGCGGTACTGTTTTCATCACAAGGTTGCTCTATCAGGTCGTTGTTAAAATCTTCTTCAACGTGTTTACTCAATCGTTCAATTATTACCAATGTGAATCCATTATTAAAATTTGATTGACAACTTTTCAAACTATCCAAATTGGGAGAAGAAGCTAAGATGTTTGCTCCAAAATATGTATTCTTCCATTTCACGGAGGTCCCATTTTTCTGTTTTTGAATATCCTTATCGTTGCTTACGTGCCAAATATTGTCGCCAATAAATTGAAGCAAATGATACATTATGTGCCCGCAATTGCCCGTTTAGGCATTACCCATAACGAATATATGAGTTGCATAAATTTGAACTTAAAAATAAGTATCATTTTATCAGTTTTCGTGGGAAGGGGAACTAAATGCTAAGCTAACCGTATGGGTAGGATGGGAAAGAATAAGAAATATAACTATTATTATAAATTAATCTGCCAGTTATCGCGAAAAAGAAAATGCTAAGCTAAACGCAATATTGCCTTGATATGTATGAATTTCAAGAATTCAAATTGTAAACAAAGGATTATTGAATAAATTTTACTTATTCGTGTACGGCTCTTTATAGAAAATTAAAAACTGGATTGCGGCTCCCTTAAGCCTCATGTGTGGCCACCCCTGTTATATTGTATAACGGCAATGGTGTTTGTACAGTACACAAATGGTACTCATGGGTAAATTCCCAAGAAGAACATCTCGAGCTATAACAATCTGACGTGTTCCATCCTTACTAAAGGATTGCCATTCGCATCGTACTCGATTCTTGCCGAATGCAACGCACAGCCCACTGAGGTGCGCCCCATGGAATCGAATTTGAACTGTGATAATCTATCACAGCGGCAATCATAATTACCATCCAGCCTGCTGTACAAACCAACCCATCTATGGGGATCTGCCCCCAATGTAGTAATAGGCCTTACCGATATGCGGGTATAGTCAAGGTGAGAGAGTGCTTGTAAAATCACCAAAGCTGCCTTGATTATTGCCGGAGTCGCATAGTCGGTGCCTGGGAGGCGACCGGGAGAATCAGCCTGAAACATAGCGCAACATACGAGTAATAGAGGAAAAATAATGATGCCTCCCATTTTCACTGGTAAAAAGAACGTTGTAATGATTAGAATAATGATTCCTGATCGGATTAATAAATCACTCGTCAAATTATTCTCATAAAGGCTTGGAGAAAAATTACTAAGGATGTAAAATATCATCCCAGAAATATGCTAGATAACAAAATGATTCGCCATTAATGTTGAGAGGTTTGTTAAGAATTAATTCTGGTGAAAAATATCGACATTCAGGGACTGTACATATCTTGAATTATGTTTTAAGATATCAAATCAAATTAAATAGTCCCTGATGTCAATAATTTTCAATGGCAGATTCATAATAACCGAAAAAAACATAGAGACTGTTAAATCTTGACTCACCTCAACAAGCATTCACAACGGAATGCCCACCTTATATTTCCTTGTTAAGAATCACCCTCTATCCGCGAATCGGACGTCGTGCAACGAGTATCCGCGAAGGATTCAATTGATTCACTATTGAAAGATAGGTGACACTTCTAGTCGATACGAGTTTAGTGATTCAATAATCCGATCAGGAATCGTTATTCTAATCATTACAGCGTTATTTTTCCAATAACATGGAAATCGTTACATTCCTCCTCTACCACGAAGAAAATTTATGAAGAGAAGTTTCAAAAATTGTTTTAAAGATAAATAAAAATTGAAATAAAGTAGGTCATGACATAGAGACTGGTTGACCAATTCCAGAACCACGATACCCAGATGGGTTTATGGTCTTCACATAGATATTGGCTGACCAATTCCAATATCACGATATCCAGATGGGTTTTGTGGTCTTCACATAGATATTGGCTGACCAATTCCAATATCACGATAACCCGAAGAGAAATGAAGAATTGAGAAAATGAAAAAAATGTTTTGCACATTTTATAATAAGGAACCATTCACAGCCCTTCGGTTGTAAGTTCACAGGAATACATGAACAAAAGGGACTATAGGATAGCTGTGGAGTCGCCGAAAGAATACTCAGCGAACGGCCCCATACGGAGTCCAGCATCCCCGGCAAGAAACCTACCGTCGGACACTGGTAACGCCCCAACTGGACTAAGTCGACTACAGAATCTCCTTCCTCAAGAACCATCGGCAACCAAGCAATAAAAAGAAATAGTTTTCAGAATGAAGAAGAGAAAGATATGGGATTGGGTCAGACGGTCTAGGATGCCTGAAAGAAAAAAGAGTAGGAGTAAAAATAAATAAAAAATAATATTAGCCGGGTCAGAAGGTTCGACCATCAAAACGTACCCCGTCCCCAAGGCCTTTCTAGGGGGTCCATTCTCCCCGTAACTACCGGTTGTCACCCGCCTGCGCTGTCGCATGGTCCCTACGCTCCAGCACCTCCTCTGGTTCACACAACGTCCTCTCAATACAAAAAAAACTATGTATCCTGATCCCTTCCATCCTAACCCTAAGGAAAAATTAACATATAAAAGAAGCGTATCTAAACCTCTGTATCAAAGTAATTCGACATAATTTGGTAATTTTATCTGTAACTTAACCAAAATTAATCAGATATACAGTTTCATTGTATTTCCCAAGCATTCGGGTTGCAAAAAGCATTACCATTTCAACAACAATAACTGAATTTTCTATTCAGAAAATTTAGCAGCTGCTATCAACTATAAATTGTAAATTGTTCTTTGTTACGGTGTAAAATCTACGATAGGTAAATTCAGGAAGGAAATCGATTATATCAAATCTATACTTGCAGCGACATCTATGAACGAAGGGTTGTGTCATACACTACGAAGGACATAGGTAAACAGGAATATGATCTCACACTGAATTAACAACATAATTTTAATTTTTAAACATTATGAAAATATTTTTCTTAAAAGACACAGTATTATAGTGGGAGAGCACTCAGAAAGTTTCACTAACCCTCCCCACCAAAAAACTGATCGGACTCGGTCCCTATCCCTATGTCGAACATATCAATGCTCAATAGGTGATGGCTTAATGATATCCGCCCTTACAACGAAATTACTAGCGGGTGTTGACGCAATGTGATCTCCGCCCTAATGGTCCGAATGTCACCGTGAAAAATCCAAGCAAGAAAAGCTCCTACTATCAGTAGAAAGTGAGTTTGGAGTAAAGTTGGTTAATAACCGAAAGATGATATTGGATACGATTTTTTTCAAATAGGACTGAAAATGATGTAACAGTGGGAGATTTGTTATTAGCTGGAAGAGTGACAGATGAAGATGACTATATAGAAGGAAATGAATCCAGTTGACCTAAGACCCAATAAATGATTCGACGGTTTAAAGAGATGAAGAAGAGTTTCGTGTGAACACCGTAGCACACTAGTTATTAGAATTACTGAAAGAATCGGCAACTGATATGACGATTTAAAGACGAGAGAGAAGAGTTTCCTGTAACCACCGTAGCACACTACTTATTAAATTATACTTGAGAAAAAAGTAGTAGCTGGTATAAGTAGATACAGTGGACAATCTTTGCGCCAGGATATCCGCTCTAGCATCCGGTCTGTGCTGGCGATTGGCATCCGTTGTTTGTAATTAGTGTTATCGGGTAGATAGCGTTATCAGTGATTGCGATGCAAATTGGGGGAAAACATGTAACCATAGCTTTATGGGTATCAAAATACATAATGATTTTGAGTAAGTGGTGTTTTATTGAATGGAAGATCCGGCGATCATAGTTTACGAACGATGATGACGTCACAGCTTCAAACCGGTGACAGTAACTGATTCAATCCGTCGACCATAGTTAACGAACGATGATGACGTCGCTGCTTCAAACCGGTGACATTAGCTGATTCAATCCGGTGACCATAGCTGACGAACTATGATGACGTCACCGACGGCAGCCACTGTTTCAATCCGGCGACCATCGTTTACGAACTATGATTGTCAGATAAGGAATAAAATGCGAGTAATAATAATAATGATATCTACTCATTATTCATCACACTGATATTGAGAACTCTATGTGTAGCAATGTGAATAGCTGGAGGTTAGGATATAGATATCTAGTAAGTCTGTAAATGTGTCATGCATATATCTTTTGAAGAATACACACGTAGACTTTGTGAATTCGTTGAAAAAGTTCATAAACCAAGAAGAGACCTGAATTTCAACGAAGATAAAAGAAAAGTTTTAAGACTGTTGAATACATTAAGTGTAAACAGTGAGAATGGGAGTGGGGGTGTTAAAAACAAATTTTGTGATTCTAACCTCAACTCTGAATGGTATTCTATACGCGAACGTTCCCCAATACGTTGAACGCATTTATATTTGTCTGAAAGATGTCGCAACTGATGGTGGTGAGGAGTGAGTGTAACCGTACCGAATGGATTCCGATGAATTTTCGAAAAATCAACGATAATCAATTGGAGGTATTCATATTTAACATCCCACAAGACAATCGTACAACCATAAATTATAATCTTAAACTCTTATTCTTCGATCAGAGTGAGGGGGATATGACTGAATGGCAAATGATCCAACAATCATCATGTTTACCACATCTCATACAAAAGACAATATCAACACCATCCACACGTACACCATCCTCACTAGGCGAAGAAATTCCTAAAATTTTCGCAATTCTGTATGCAATTTTATCTTCTTTATCAGTGCTAATGTTGAAAATGTTTGTTAAATATGTAAAGAAGGCTATTCACCATATAAATAAATGATTGTTTGAAGATATAAGTGTTTCAATAAAACAAAAAGAATGATAATAATAATTCAGATATGTGGTGATGAGTTCACTGCTTCTAACCGGTGATGGTAACTGATTCAATCCAGTGACCATAGTTTACGAACGATGATGACGTCATCAACTATGGTCGCTGATTCAATCCGGTGATCATAGTTTACGAACGATGATGAACACTTGAATAATGAAACATATATATAACAATTAACGCAAGCGCATTTCATAGTTACCTCTGTTTTTATGTTTGAAATAATAGAAGAACTAAATATTTTTACATCAATATATTGATTGATAATTAATCATTTGCTAGTTCATAATCTTTATTTTTGTGATTGATAACGCGTTCTATCAATGACTCGATCTTGACGTCACTAATCAATTGTTCACTCCCCTCTTCTTCTTTGGCACGAATAAGATTTCCTCTTGCATACCATTTCAAATCGGTACGGAAATTCTGTTTCACTTCATTACCAATGTCGATAGCATGAGATATGTTTGACCATTTGCGTATTGATCGCATTCCTCGATTTTGTAATTTACTGTCGGCATCACGCCAACCATCCTCCTGTCGACGCATCAGGTACCATTCAGGCGTCACATCATTCGATGTTCGATATGATCCTAAAATTGAAGAAAAAAAAATTATGTAAATTTTATTACAAAAACAGTAATCACCTGAATTTCGTCTTTTCCCCAAATTAATCAAAGGTGGAACAATATTTGGCGCAATGTTATTCCGTAAGGTGATAACAATCATTTGAATTTGTTAAGACAAGCGTTGAGATCGTTCTTTCGCACGAAATTCACGTTCCTCAGCAAGTTTACGTTCAGTTTCGGCTTTTAGACGTTCCTTCTCTGCTCCACGTTCACGTTCCTCAGCTCTTTGATGCTCTTCCCCTGCTTGTTCTTTCACGACGAACACTTAAGATATCAACTCTTCTACTGATTGTATCAAGTGGTTATTTCTTGTTTTCAACAGTTCTACACAATGTTGTTCATAGAATTTCTCGTACTCACAATATTTCATCATGATAAATTTCATTAACGAAAACAGTTCACGTAACTCGATGACTTTGGGTGTTCGCATTTGCATCAATAATGATTCGAAATCAATAGCATCTAGAACATAAAATATCTTTCGTGCATCAGTGTTATCACAAATTTCTAAATGGTGTATATGCGGGTTATTCCTCAACAATCTTGTTATAACACCCTTTTTAGAGTAATATTTTTTGCTGCGATAACCTAACCAATCCAATAGATCTTCATTCATTAGAACGCGTTGGTTTAGTTGTATATTCCAAAATAAATAGTTTCTTTCATCGTTCCTTATTTCGAGCCCACATTTTAGACACACTCAACTGTTAACTTAATAAAATTGTTGGTGGACCATGTAGCCATTTTTGAAACACGAACGCGCGCTGCTAAGTTCATTTTTCTCACTGAACATTTTCTGAAATGATTCTTTCTTACATACGTGAGAACGTGAACATGAATAGTGGGGGTTACTTTCTGTTTCGATCTCATTGCAAACGTTGATAACTGGCTGATAACGTCACTAGTTGTTTCAATTTGTTTAATTCCCAGCAACCGGCTACCATAGTTCACAAACTATGATCGCCGGGTGTTTACATCACCACCTACCGTTTGAGAAGTAAAATATCAAATATAATAATAATTACATTGATTTGGAAAAATTCATATTTATTTTGATAGTACATCATTTAGAGCTAAAATAATAACATTATGATTCATAACTTGGTTCTTCACACAAAATTCCGAACTGATCCTGTAATTGGGCAATACTCCATTATACGGTCGTTAATGATGATGCAATAAGTCCGGGTGTTTTCAGGGGAATTCAGGATACTTTCCATCTCTAGTTTGACGTCAACTGTTGATGACTTTATAGCATCGTTTTGTTTTGAACAATCAATCACAAAAATTGCTTTATTCTTGCATGGTGTATAATATAACATCGGCTCGCTTAACATTTTATTTGAAAATGATTTCTGGAAATCATAGTATATATGGTATGCTTCCACGTATTGCTGGTCGTTGAAATTCAATTTCATTGCTTCATATGATTAACACTCTGAATTCAAGTATAATTTTACATTTAGCAAGTTTATATTATTGAAATATGTACTTTGCTTAGCAGGATTATTTTCTCGATCAGTTTGGAAAGCTAGAATCACATATCTGGGACGTTCTAAATTCAGTGATGTTTCAACAGCCCAAATGTCACGAGTGCTCTCCATCATCAACGGATTTTCATGCAGATCCCATTTACGGAATGGAATCAAAATAGTCTTCTCAGCACTCAAATTCTCCATCATTTGAAATTTAACTTCATCATTTGGAAACACATGTCGCACTTTTAATGCTATAACCTTTACATTTATTTTAGCCCATTTCGTACCTGTGCTATTAGTTTAGCAATCGTTATTGGTTCGAGACCTTATCAAGCGCAGCTTGTGCTTACCACTCAAAACTTTGTTATAGTCAATGAATAGGCCTAGTAGAAAATTCAACGGTATCCATAAATTGATTTTATTATTGTAGACTGAACTTATTGCATCTTTATATGACCATCCGGAAATACCAGGATCGCGTAACTTGTCTATCTCTTTTTCATTCAATTCATAACTGATATATTCAAAGAGAAACGCTCCAAAATTATTGGTTAGGGTACACCATCACCACTTGCTACTGGCTGGAATTCTGTCTCGATGAATAAAGCAGACGAGGCCAAATCTACCAATACATCTTGTTGATTGATTAATATCTCAATTTCATCGCTGTTGCCGAAAGATGTTGTATGTGGATAGTACGTATGAGTTTCTTTTCGGACGATGTCTTCATTGAAGTTTGGCTCGTTGAAAATTTGAAGTTTCTCCGACATTGTATGTAACCAAGGGACTTCAAAAAATTCATATTCTCCAATGATATTGCTGCAGCAGCAACCTTTTCCTCTGATCTCGTTGTAGATAATGACTGATGGTCAATATAAGGATGTCTTTTATTGCTGACATCCAAACCCATATCCTCTAGTGACGGTTGCACTTCTCAGATGATGAATGCTGGTGAGTATTGGATTATTATTTATTATTGGAAGCCATAACCTCTAGCGGTCTTTTTCAACTTCAACCGTATAATAATTTCTTTTCCACGAAAATTTACCCGTTTCCAGTTCTGATCTAAAATATTCAGTTTGATGTTATCGAAGGACGTCTTGTTGATGATCGGTAGATAAATAAGATTCTTAGGCTCTATATCAATGAAAAAACCAGGTGGTACAAGAGGTGAAAACTCATATATCATATGAGCTAACCTATTGTTATAATATGCTCCTGCGGTTAAGTTACACTCCACTCTAATAGTTTGAACTTTGATTATGTTTATAGGTCGATCAGATACATGTAGTTAACGAGATGTCAATTTCTTTTTACAGAATCCCAACAGTTTCCTTATACTATCTTGAGGAATAAAATTCACTCTAGAATCAATCTTCACCTCTGTGTGTAGAGTGTTGTTGTTAGATTTTATGATAATTTCCGGTCACGTTCTTCTTGCTTCACTCCTATCCCACAAACTGCACTTCGTATGAAATTCTCGATGTCGGTCAACTCGTAGGACCCCGTAGGTATAGTTACTACTTTTTCCTCACCCTCCAGATTTTTATAATGAAATTTATTGAAACCTTCTTCAATGTTCGGGATGCTATTGTACGTATGCAAACCAACAAGTGCGATAGAATGATATGAATGACGATCTAGTTCTATTGGTGGGTTGAAATCTACAGACAAGCGGGAGCTCTTACCCGTGATAGTGAACATCTGAGACATGATTGATGAAAAGTTTATCAACAATCTATTTATATCCTAATAAATACAGTTTTAGTCGACCACAACTGAAGAGTTGCGAGAAGAATTCCAAACATAACTGGCCACAATCATAAGTGTTATATTGCTGAAAATTGTCGTGATTGAATAATATCTTACACTTTTTGAAATAATCCACTAGTGCGTGAGGGGGACGTAAATTGCCAAAACTGTCATAATATAAAACTGTATCACCGACTTTATCAAACCCAACCCAGTGAGTGCCTTCATTGTCTGATCTATCTGAATGAACTATTCCACGTTTTTTTCCATGGTCCTTTTGATGGCAGTTCATCACGCATTCCTCTAAAATGGGGAATTTTCAGAGCTTTTGCTAGTTTTCGTAGATCGAGATCGGTTAGGGGATCTGCTGATGGCCATTGACAAGAAAGATGCAAATTTTACAGCGCTGCGAGAAAGAATTATTGATAAATTGGGAGACAAGAATGTACGAACAAAAGGCGCAGAAAGAAACAAGGTGCTGCATATTCGAGAGATTGACGCGATTACAACCAAAGAAGAGATAGAAAATGCAATTGCCAACGTTGTGGGCCGGGAAATAAGTGAACAACACAACCCTATAGTGGTAAGTAATCTAAGACCTACCTATGGGAGCTGTCAAATGGCCACAATTAAAGCCACAGAGGGCATAGCCAATATACTACAGAAAGAACGCATACTGATTGGCGCTACGAGATGCTTAGTCGAATCAAGGAGGAGGTGAAAAGATGCTACAAATGTTGAAGCTACGACCATATTGCGATGAAGTGTGACGGACCTGATAGATTCAAAGCATGTGTTAAATGTGCAGAAGTAGGTCACCAAGTGAAAGAGTGCCAGAACAACTCATACTGTCCAATATGCGCGAATAAAGAACACAGAGCCGGAAATGCTGGATGTCCCAAATATAGGGAAGCGCTGGCGAATTCCGAGTAAAGATATTGCAACTTAATGCTAATAGAAGCTCTGTAGCGCATGATCTGATGAAAGCAACGGCTTCAGAGCTAGAGATAGACATCCTGGTGGTATCAGAGCCTAATTACAAGCGAATGAACAACAACGCATGGATAGTAGATGAGATACGTAACGCGGCAATTAAAGTAACAAATAAAGATCTAGTAATTGCTGGATTTGGGGGTGGCGAAGGTTACGTATAGATAGACCTAAATGAAACTCGGATTTATAGCTGTTACGTGTCTCCAAATGTTGGATTAAGACCCTTCGAAAAACTCTTAGATGAACTGGAAGTTAATGTACGCAATGCAAAAAAATATGTAATATTGACCGGTGATTTTAACGCGAAGTCTCCTAAATGGGGTTCAAGAAGAGAAGATGATAGAGGTAACATGTTTTCACAATGGATGGCAGCCAATAATCTAATAGTTCAAAATAGAGGAGACAGTCCAACGTTCATGAGAGGTAATTCAACGTCTTATATAGACATAACATGCACATCAGAAAACCTAGCCAGATTTGTTATATCATGGGAAGTACTTCAGCAAGAATCACTGAGTGACCACCGATATATACATATGGTAATTGATACAACTAATGGAAATCCACAGAAGAAAGAAAGTAGAAATAAGGGATGGGCAATCAGCAAATTTAATTCAGAAAAATTCTTAGAAGCTATTAGAGTAAACCTTGATGACAATGAAAATGAGTCGATTGAGATTTGCGTCTATATAATAAGTAAGGCATGCGACATAGCTATGCCAAAAGAAGGCTGTAAAAGAAAAGGCAGAGCAGGAGTTTATTGGTGGTCACAAGAGATAGCGCAGCAAAGAAACGAATGTTTTAATCAAAGACGGAAGATGCAAAGAGAAAGGAAAAGAGGAGATCTAGAGGCTGTTTTCATAACTCAAGCTCAATACGAGGAGACTGAGAAAGAATTGAGAGATACAATCTATAAGGATAAGGAACTACATTGGGTAAAGACGTTGAAAATGATATTTGGGGACTAGGCTATAAAATAGTAATGAAGATAAAAACGTTCACCCTAGAAGAACTACAGGAAGCAGGCAGGAAAATGAAAAATGGCAAATCAGCTGGACCGGATGGCATTCCACCGGAAGTTGTAAAACTAATGGTGGAACAACATCCCGAATTCTTGCTTGATACCCTCAATGAAACTTTGAAACAAGGAGTTTTCCCAAAGCCATGGAAGAAAGCTAAGCTGGTTCTATTGAAGAAACCAAAAAAAGCAAACAATGATGCCTCATCATTTAGACCAATATGTTTGCTTGACACTCTAGGAAAGTTGATGGAACATCTAATAGCAACAAGAATAAGAGAAGAACTAACAAAAAATCAGTGTGAGATATCGGAGAGACAATATGGGTTCATAAAAGGGAAATCAACAGTTCATGCCAGTAGATGAACACCACTAGTCCTCGACCAGGATATCCGGTCTCCACTTCCGGTCTAGCTGTCGATGTGCATCCGGTGTGAGCTTGTCCTTATCAGTTTTGAAAGGATGTAGGTGATAAGGATTTTATTTGTAAAGAGTATACAGGGTGTGTATAAAAAGTGTGTCACATGAGAGAGTATACAGGGTGTGTATCAAAAGTGTGTCACATGTACAGAGTCACGTGACTAACACATGACAGCATGGCGGCCCTAAGGTACAACTGTCATGGCGACCATAAGGTCCAGCTGTCATGGCGACCATAAGGTTCAGCTGTCATGGCGACCATAAGGTCCAGCTGTCATGGCGACCATAAGGTACATCTGTCATGGTGACCATAAGATCCAGCTGTCATGGCGACCATAAGGTCCAGCTGTCATGGCGACCATAAGGTCCAGCTGTCATGGCGACCATAAGGTCCAGCTGTCATGACGACC
Organism: Endomychus coccineus; assembly: GCA_958510875.1. Taxonomy (NCBI): domain Eukaryota; kingdom Metazoa; phylum Arthropoda; class Insecta; order Coleoptera; family Endomychidae; genus Endomychus; species Endomychus coccineus. The sequence continues at coordinate 115,178,790 of OY294069.1, forward strand.
ATAAGGTACAGAATGCGTCGTGCAGATGTCGCCACCAAGTGACAGCTGTCATGGTGGGCCTAAGGTACAGACAGCTTCGTGGAGGGGGCTCCGCCACCTCTAGGAAGCAATCTGTACCTTCGGTCCAAAAGGTACAGGCTGCTTCATGAAGATGTCACCACCACGTGACAGCTGTCATCGAAGGTACAGACTGCTTCGTAGAGGTGGCGCCACCAGTTCGACTCACCCGACTCATGCGTCTCATGCGACTTTAGCAAATGAAAGATCTAGACTCGGGAATCATTGGCTGCAACGTTTCGTGCGACTCGTACGACTCATCCGACTCGTTCTAGTTTGCATTGTTGGTCTTAATTATTGTGTGTGTGTGTGTGTGTGTGTGTGTGTGTGTGTGTGTGTGTGTGTGTGTGTGTGTGTGTGTGTGTGTGTGTGTGTGTGTGTGTGTGTGTGTGTGTGTGTGTGTGTGTGTGTGTGTGTGTGTGTGTGTGTGTGTGTGTGTGTGTGTGTGTGTGTGTGTGTGTGTGTGTGTGTGTGTGTGTGTGTGTGTGTGTGTGTGTGTGTGTGTGTGTGTGTGTGTGTGTGTGTGTGTGTGTGTGTGTGTGTGTGTGTGTGTGTGTGTGTGTGTGTGTGTGTGTGTGTGTGTGTGTGTGTGTGTGTGTGTGTGTGTGTGTGTGTGTGTGTGTGTGTGTGTGTGTGTGTGTGTGTGTGTGTGTGTGTGTGTGTGTGTGTGTGTGTGTGTGTGTGTGTGTGTGTGTGTGTGTGTGTGTGTGTGTGTGTGTGTGTGTGTGTGTGTGTGTGTGTGTGTGTGTGTGTGTGTGTGTGTGTGTGTGTGTGTGTGTGTGTGTGTGTGTGTGTGTGTGTGTGTGTGTGTGTGTGTGTGTGTGTGTGTGTGTGTGTGTGTGTGTGTGTGTGTGTGTGTGTGTGTGTGTGTGTGTGTGTGTGTGTGTGTGTGTGTGTGTGTGTGTGTGTGTGTGTGTGTGTGTGTGTGTGTGTGTGTGTGTGTGTGTGTGTGTGTGTGTGTGTGTGTGTGTGTGTGTGTGTGTGTGTGTGTGTGTGTGTGTGTGTGTGTGTGTGTGTGTGTGTGTGTGTGTGTGTGTGTGTGTGTGTGTGTGTGTGTGTGTGTGTGTGTGTGTGTGTGTGTGTGTGTGTGTGTGTGTGTGTGTGTGTGTGTGTGTGTGTGTGTGTGTGTGTGTGTGTGTGTGTGTGTGTGTGTGTGTGTGTGTGTGTGTGTGTGTGTGTGTGTGTGTGTGTGTGTGTGTGTGTGTGTGTGTGTGTGTGTGTGTGTGTGTGTGTGTGTGTGTGTGTGTGTGTGTGTGTGTGTGTGTGTGTGTGTGTGTGTGTGTGTGTGTGTGTGTGTGTGTGTGTGTGTGTGTGTGTGTGTGTGTGTGTGTGTGTGTGTGTGTGTGTGTGTGTGTGTGTGTGTGTGTGTGTGTGTGTGTGTGTGTGTGTGTGTGTGTGTGTGTGTGTGTGTGTGTGTGTGTGTGTGTGTGTTTTTTTTTTTTTTTTTAACGAGGGTAGGTGGAAATCTTCAAAAGACGCTGTGAAGCCCGCGCTTCACAGTGCGTGGGATTTCTACCCACTAAAACCACCTCCCGTTACGTCCCAGCACCCCGCGGAACCGCCGTCAGGCATTACTTCGCGGGGGACGAAATGGCTGTTATGCGCCCTTCCCTGGTTCAGCTGTTTGCCGTCTCATTCTATGCCATTGGTTGGTCTCTCCTCTCATTGTCTATACGTCTGAGCTCCTTCAATACGGTGGCCGCAAAATCAGACACTGCAATCCAGGTGGTCTCTGACTCAAGCATCTCCTTAACGATATTCTCCGGGTACAACTGCTGCTGTAGATTTCTTTGCAGGATCTCACGCGGTTCATTGAAACGTGGACAATGGCACATAACGTGCTCTACGTCCTCTGGCACTTGTAGACAGGCAGGGCATGATGCGTCATCGTCTATTCGAAAACGGTGCAGATACGCCCTAAAGCACCCATGTCCTGTTAGCAGCTGCACGAGGTAGTGATCTACCTCCCCGTGCCCCCTACTGATCCATGCAGCAATATCTGGAATGAGGCGATGGGTCCACCGACCCTTGGTGGATGCATTCCAGAGCTGCTGCCATTGCGTTGACAACGCTATCCTTGCCTCCTGGGTTATGATGTGTCGGTTGGTATCTCCAACTTCACGTCTATGCCTATAGATCTCCGCTCTTTCCTCCACCATCAGACGGATTGGTGGCATGTCGGCGATAACACACACAGCATCATACGAGACCGTGCGAAATGCGCGCGTCACTCGTAGAGCACACCTACGGTACACCGAGGTCATTTGGCGTACGTACGATATCACCGCCGTGGCTGATACCCAGATTGGGGCTGCGTACAGCATCGTGGAGCTGACAACGCTGGAAAGTAGCTTTCTGCGACTCTGGGTAGGTCCTCCAATGTTGGGCATAAGTCTAGCCAGTGCGTTGGCCACTGCAGCTGCTCTCGTGCTCACCACACGCAGATGTTCGTCGAACCGGAACCTGGCATCTATCTGGACTCCCAGGTATCTCAATGATGGCTGCGAAGGTATGTCGCAGCCCCCAACGTTTAGTGTCACAGTTTCTGTCGTTTTCCTGCTGGTCACCAGAATTGCCTCGGTTTTATGGTCTGCCAATTGCATGCCATTAGCCGAGAGCCACCGGCGGATTGTGGCGACAGCCTCGTTCGAGTTCTGAGTGGCTTCTTCCATGTACTTGGCAATGACAACCACAGCAATATCGTCGGCGAAGCTAACAGCCTTTGTCCCTGTGGGCATGGGCAACCTCAGCACCGCATCGTACATGATGTTCCACAGTAGGGGTCCAAGTACCGAGCCTTGTGGAACGCCTCCTGTAATGTTGTAGGCTTTGGGTCCCTCGTCCGAATTGTACAATAGTGTCCTTTCACTAAAGTAGCTCGCGATCATCCTTGTAAGGTACTCCGGAACCTCCATCGATGTCAGCGCCTCCAGAATTTGATTCCAATTCGCTGAGTTGAACGCGTTCTTTACGTCCAGGGTGACCACGACGCAGTACTTCTTGGCACCACCCTTCCAACGCTTCCCTTCGATGGCCTCACGGGCAGTGGCTACGACGACGTCAATGGCGTCAACCGTTGACCTCCCCTTCCTGAATCCGTGCTGGTTTTCTGACAGACCACGAGCACCTTCACTGAATTTCTCTATCCGGCTGCTAAGAATCCTCTCGAGCACCTTTCCTGCTGTATCCAATAGGCAAATTGGTCGGTAGGATGATGGATCGTCCGGAGGCTTGTTGCCCTTCGGGAGAAGAACTAACTTCTGCTGCTTCCAACAACGTGGGAAAACTCCTTCGCGGAGGCACGCATTATAGGTCTCCAGGAAAGCATCTGGCCGTGCTTTGATGGCTGCTTTAAGGGCGACATTCGGTATACAGTCTGGACCCGGAGCTTTTGCATCACCTATCTTGTTGCAGGCTTTCGTCAACTCTTCTTCCGAGATTGGCATGGCGGCGAAGCGACGAGTGGCTGGCACACCTACTGATTGGGTGTGTCCCGGTTGTTCTGGGAACAAGGTGTAACCTCCTTCCGCTTGAATGGTTAATTACAAGTGGGGAGGTTGTCACTTACTGTCCTCTTATGACAGTAACTGACCTGCTCGGGTTTCTTGAGGGTCCAGGTTCCCTTTTTATATAGGTTTTAAAATTGCTGTTTCTCTTTCGTGTGGATTGCCAAATAAAACAGATATTTCTTGCTTAACTAAGTTTATTAATTATCTCTATTTACATTTACACCAGCTATGTACAATCTATTTACAAAATGTTGCTAGGAACAGGCCGTTTTAATGTGTTCGTTTTCCGTGTATAAAATCACGCGCTAATTAGATGTTTTCCTATCGTCGGGCGTCTCCACCATCTGCGTGAGATGGTAGACAAGTTTTTGTCCCTAGGTCTAGAAATGAAATGAATCGCGACAATCTAAATATTTAGTACACTGTTAACTTCGACGGAGCGTGGGTCGTGTATTCGCTCTGACCTGTATTTCAGACGTAATTTCTTACGGAACGGGGTATAACGGACTAGGTTGATTTGTCAGCTATCGGCTAGGACTGACTTAATAATTTCACAAGTCGGTCTCGGAGAGAATCACCACGTAGCCCCTGAAATCAATTCGCAGAAGCTGGATCGTATTCGTCCAGGCTATAAGGATTGATTTTTCCAGCGGTTTCGGCTGTGACTTTATTAACAATTCTACAAATCGGTCTCGGACAATATCCTAACTTAGTCTCTAGAAAAACAATTCGCAGAAGCTGGATCGTATTCGTCCAAGCTATCAGGATTGTTTTGTAGACTATTGAATTTATAAACAAAGTTCGAATTTGAAATCGGACTTATATACTGGAATGTTAATTCTCTAGAAAAACAATTCGCAGAAGCTGGATCGTATTCGTCCAAGCTATAAGGATTGATTTTCCCAGCGGTTCCGGCTGTGTGTTTATTCACAATTCTACAAATCGGTCTCGGACAAAATCCTAACTTAGTCTCTAGAAAAACAATTCGCAGAAGCTGAATCGTATTCGTCCAAGCTATCAGGATTGTTTTGTAGACTATTGAATTTATAAACAAAGTTCGAATTTGAAATCGGACTTATATCCTGGAATGTTAATTCAATGACTTGAATGGATTTTAAACGGCAATTAATACTCACTCTCTATTTCTCGGATTTGCACAATAGCAACGGCTTCGGGTTGTTTAGATTACGGCAGGTCAATCTCGGTGCTGGTCTGGCAAGTCAGTCCCCTTTCGCTATGAAATGGGCTTGCTTTTATACAGATCGCGGCGTGTGACGTAACGTGAACAGGTGACCGGCTGGCGAATTCTGTTCACCAGTTTTTATACATAGATGTGCACGAAGTTTGATCTCTTAACTTTGCCTATGTAATTCGATTCTACTGAGATATTCAAATTTATTTGTAAGTAATGAAGAATGCTTCATTACACACCCCCCTTTCTTTCTTGGAAAATTTTCTCCCGAAAATTTTCGAACGTACGATACGTTTCGTACGTCGGCTTGACCTCACAGTCCCACGGTATTTTCACGCGCGCCACAAGCCGGCCGGTTGGATCATACACCCTATAGTCATGCATTTTACGTAAACGTTTCTTAAAATATGGTTTCTTACTATCTACACTTAATCTATTTATACCACTAACGGTGTCTCTGTCACTATATTTCAGGGGGTTATTTACGCAAGGGGCTGATAGTTTCTTTGGTGAGGACGGTTGCTGCTGGGGTAGATCGGGAGTGGGCGGTGTCATATTGGGGATCGGCGAATAGTACAGCTGGAGTTCTGGACTTGATTCCGGACTGGAACCAAATAGATCGTGCAGCCTCTTTCCCAGTCGGATGGCAGCCTCGGCGTCTTTCCCGGGAGTTCTAATTTCCGGAACTGAAATCATATTTACTCCTGGGGAAAGAAAATTACATTAGTTAACAGTTAATTTTTTTTCAAGTCCTTTACATGGACTCGAACGGGTTTACGACTAGTTCCATTTTCCAGCTCGACCACTACCGGTGAAATGATTTTCTTCACTTTAAACGGGCCTGCGAACTTCGGGGCCAGTTTAGCGGCGAAACCTTGAGCTGCCGAGGATAGCGGGTGTTCTTTGCACATGACCTCCTCCCCTACTTTAGGTGTCCAATCGCGCCGTCTCAGATTATAGTGTCGACTCTGGATAGTGAAGGCTTTATTCAACTGTAATTTGACGAAGTTGACGGCGTCTCTCAATTTTCCTAACTGTTCCTCATGTCTAGTAGGATCGGGGTTTCCATCATCATCGTCGCTACCCGGTCCCTGAACTTCCCGGAACAAAGTCTTCGGGTGGTCCACTTCTCGACCGTAGTTTAAATATGCGGGAGTAAATCCAGTTGAGTCATGTCGGGCCGTATTGATGGCAAATATTAATTCCGGCAAATATGCGTCCCATGTATGGTGATCGTCCTCACAGTATTGCGCAATCATCGTTTTTACCACTCTATTAACTCTCTCTACTGGATTGGCCTGTGGGGTATAGGGAGGGGTGAGTTTATGTTTGATTCCAAACTCTTCTAAAAATTTCCGAAATTTATTAGCGACAAACTGGGCCCCATTGTCACTAATTAACACTCTGGGACATCCGAATCTCATAAGCACCCTATCTTTCAGCACCCTCATGACAGTTTCCGTGTTCGCTGTCCGAATTGCTTGACATTCTGTCCACTTGGTCAGCCGATCCTGCAGCACTACTAAATAATTGTTGGATTTGTTCGATCGAGGTAGGGGTCCTACTAGATCCACACTCACCATTTCCCATGGTTTGGATATTTTGCTTTGCTGCATGAATCCCGGAAGTGCCTGTTGCGAAGCTTTGTATTTCAAGCAGTGCTCGCATTTCCTCACATAGCGGGATATCTCCCTGAACATACCAGGCCAGTAGTATCTCTGAGCCACTCTTGCGATTGTTTTATTAATCCCTAGGTGTCCTGCCGTGTTCTCATCATGACATTCGTACAGAACCCGTGTTCGGGCATTCTTTGGAACACATAACTTCCATGGTTCGGGGGAGGCTCCTTCCGTGTAATCATTAGCCTCGTGAAAGTGTCTGTATAGATTATCGTTTTCCACTCGATAATCCGGAAGTAGTTCGGGTTTTTCGTTGACGGCTTTAACTTTCTTTTCCCACCAGGGATCCGGTATAACAGGCTCGATAAGGGCAATCTCTTCTTCTTCTTCGTGATCCGGCAATGGGGCTCGGGACAGAGTATCTGCTACTCTGTTTAATACACCCTTCCGATACACAATCTCGAAGTCATATTGCTGCAGTTCTATGACCCATCTGGCCAGCCTCTGGGATGGGTTTTTCAAATCGCGTAACCACTTTAAAGCCCTGTGGTCAGAGATAACGGTAAATTTGTAACCTTCTAAGTACATTTTCATCTTTCGAATTCCAAAGATAATGGCTAGACACTCTTTTTCTGTCACGGAATAGTTCTTTTCTGAGGAACTTAGCGTTCGGCTAGCAAAGGCTATTATTTGTTCCTGTGAACCTAATTTTTGAGTGAGGGCCACCCCAAGCCCGCTATCTGAGGCGTCTGTTTGCAGCGTAAATGGTTTGGAAAAATCAGGACACGTTAGAACCGGAGCCTGCGTAAGTTTTTCCTTGATTTTCTCGAAAGCTACCTGTTGCTCGGGAAGCCATTGAAACTTCATTTGTTTCTTCAATAGTTTCGTTAAAGGCCCCACCATCTTTGAAAATTCAGGAATGAACCTGCGGTACCAAGATGCGACTCCCAAAAATCTCCTCAAGCTACGTACATTCGTTGGAGGATTCATTTTCACGATAGCTTCCACTTTCTCTGGGTCTGTTTTTATCCCTTCTTTTCTCACTACATGCCCTAGATACCGTAGTTCCGGCTTACGAAAGTGGCATTTTTCTGCGTTAATTTGCAGATTGGCCATCCTCAATCTTCTCAGCACTTCCTTTAAATGGGCCAAATGTTCCTCAAAGGTTTTGCTAACCACAATTATATCGTCGATATATGGGTACGCATTTGGCTCCATGTCCGGTCCTATTACTCTATCGAGTAGGCGTTGGAATGTGGCTGGTGCTGAATGTAATCCGAAAGGCATCACTTTAAATTGATATAGTCCTCGGCCAGGGACAGTGAAGGCAGTGACAGGTTTACTTTCGGGAGTAAGCGGAATCTGCCAATAGCCTTGTTTTAAATCCAGGGTAGACACATACTTTGCTTCTTTCAGCTTTTCAAGCGTGGCAGTAATATACGGTAACGGATATGCGTCCTTTTCTGACTGGGCGTTAACTTTCCTGAAGTCTATACAGAACCGATGCTTACCCTCTTCCTTTTTGACGAGCACTATTGGTGAACTCCATGGACTGTTCGATGGCTCAATTACTCCCTCTTCCAACATTTTATTTACCTCCTTGTCCACAATTTCCTGCATTACGGGATTCTGTGGTCTATACCGCTGTTTTATAGGGGTGGGATCCTTCAGCTTGATTTGGTGTTTAACTAGCGGCGTACATCCTTTCACGCTTATAAATTTCCCCAGCTCGTGTTTCAGGAATGCTTTCAGTCTCTCTTCCTGACTAGTCTCCAATTTAGAGATACTACCTATTATTTCCGTTTGGGTCTCAACCGCGTTCCTGGGCATATCGGGCTCTCGCAGGGCAATGGTTATCTGCCATTTATATAATAAATCCATCCCTAAAATAATCTGGGACATCATTCCCGGTAAGACCAGAAAATGTCCTTCCTTGTCTTGGTTATCCACAGTACATGATATAAAACCCTCGGTTAATTGGTACTGTGGCCCCATTCGCTAAACACGCCCTTTGTCTGACCTCTTGTTGTGGAACATTCCATCTTGAACAATGATCGGCCACCTCCTCATTAATATAGGACCTAACTGATCCTGTGTCCACTAGTGCTGAGAACACTTGCCTCCCTATTGCAACCTTAAAATGTATCCTCGGGTCCACTGTGCCCTCGGTTGTGGAGGATACATCCTTTATTACAGGTATGTGTTCTATGACGTCCCAGCGGCTCCTGCTTGTCCGCTGGACGTCCGCTCGTTTCCCGGTTTCGTATTCCTGCATTGGCATTCTCGAGTCATAATACCCTGTTTGCCACATCGCGAGCAGAATCGTTTAAAAGTGCCCCTACACTCGAAACGCCGGTGTCCCTTTTCACCGCATCTCCAACATACTTCTTGCTGATCTATATTCCGTGGCTATGCTTTATTCGCTTGTATGTAGTTTACAGTCTCTTTCGTTTCTAATCCCAACTTGGCAAGTTCCCCTTCCAATTCGTCTTGTCGTTTGCTATATACCCACGATACTTTGCTACCGACCCCTGTAATATCTTCCTCTACTAATGACATTTTATTTGGCAATCAAAGAGAGCAATTTCTATCTAGTTTCCATTACTTTAAATCTCGGGCGCCATTTTGTAACCTCCTTCCGCTTGAATGGTTAATTACAAGTGGGGAGGTTGTCACTTACTGTCCTCTTATGACAGTAACTGACCTGCTCGGGTTTCTTGAGGGTCCAGGTTCCCTTTTTATATAGGTTTTAAAATTGCTGTTTCTCTTTCGTGTGGATTGCCAAATAAAACAGATATTTCTTGCTTAACTAAGTTTATTAATTATCTCTATTTACATTTACACCAGCTATGTACAATCTATTTACAAAATGTTGCTAGGAACAGGCCGTTTTAATGTGTTCGTTTTCCGTGTATAAAATAACGCGCTAATTAGATGTTTTCCTATCGTCGGGAGTCTCCACCATCTGCGTGAGATGGTAAACAAGTTTTTGTCCCTAGGTCTAGAAATGAAATGAATCGCGACAATCTAAATATTTAGTACACTGTTAACTTCGACGGAGCGTGGGTCGTGTATTCGCTCTGACCTGTATTTCAGACGTAATTTCTTACGGAACGGGGTATAACGGACTAGGTTGATTTGTCAGCTATCGGCTATGACTGACTTAATAATTTCACAAGTCGGTCTCGGAGAGAATCACCACGTAGCCCCTGAAATCAATTCGCAGAAGCTGGATCGTATTCGTCCAGGCTATAAGGATTGATTTTTCCAGCGGTTTCGGCTGTGACTTTATTAACAATTCTACAAATCGGTCTCGGACAATATCCTAACTTAGTCTCTAGAAAAACAATTCGCAGAAGCTGGATCTTACGGCAGGTCAATCTCGGTGCTGGTCTGGCAAGTCAGTCCCCTTTCGCTATGAAATGGGCTTGCTTTTATACAGATCGCGGCGTGTGACGTAACGTGAACAGGTGACCGGCTGGCGAATTCTGTTCACCAGTTTTTATACATAGATGTGCACGAAGTTTGATCTCTTAACTTTGCCTATGTAATTCGATTCTACTGAGATATTCAAATTTATTTGTAAGTAATGAAGAATGCTTCATTACACACCCCCCTTTCTTTCTTGGAAAATTTTCTCCCGAAAATTTTCGAACGTACGATACGTTTCGTACGTCGGCTTGACCTCACAGTCCCACGGTATTTTCACGCGCGCCACAAGCCGGCCGGTTGGATCATACACCCTATAGTCATGCATTTTACGTAAACGTTTCTTAAAATATGGTTTCTTACTATCTACACTTAATCTATTTATACCACTAACGGTGTCTCTGTCACTATATTTCAGGGGGTTATTTACGCAAGGGGCTGATAGTTTCTTTGGTGAGGACGGTTGCTGCTGGGGTAGATCGGGAGTGTGCGGTGTCATATTGGGGATCGGCGAATAGTACAGCTGGAGTTCTGGACTTGATTCCGGACTGGAACCAAATAGATCGTGCAGCCTCTTTCCCAGTCGGATGGCAGCCTCGGCGTCTTTCCCGGGAGTTCTAATTTCCGGAACTGAAATCATATTTACTCCTGGGGAAAGAAAATTACATTAGTTAACAGTTAATTTTTTTTCAAGTCCTTTACATGGACTCGAACGGGTTTACGACTAGTTCCATTTTCCAGCTCGACCACTACCGGTGAAATGATTTTCTTCACTTTAAACGGGCCTGCGAACTTCGGGGCCAGTTTAGCGGCGAAACCTTGAGCTGCCGAGGATAGCGGGTGTTCTTTGCACATGACCTCCTCCCCTACTTTAGGTGCCCAATCGCGCCGTCTCAGATTATAGTGTCGACTCTGGATAGTGAAGGCTTTATTCAACTGTAATTTGACGAAGTTGACGGCGTCTCTCAATTTTCCTAACTGTTCCTCATGTCTAGTAGTATCGGGGTTTCCATCATCATCGTCGCTACCCGGTCCCTGAACTTCCCGGAACAAAGTCTTCGGGTGGTCCACTTCTCGACCGTAGTTTAAATATGCGGGAGTAAATCCAGTTGAGTCATGTCGGGCCGTATTGATGGCAAATATTAATTCCGGCAAATATGCGTCCCATGTACGGTGATCGTCCTCACAGTATTGCGCAATCATCGTTTTTACCACTCTATTAACTCTCTCTACTGGATTGGCCTGTGGGGTATAGGGAGGGGTGAGTTTATGTTTGATTCCAAACTCTTCTAAAAATTTCCGAAATTTATTAGCGACAAACTGGGCCCCATTGTCACTAATTAACACTCTGGGACATCCGAATCTCATAAGCACCCTATCTTTCAGCACCCTCATGACAGTTTCCGTGTTCGCTGTCCGAATTGCTTGACATTCTGTCCACTTGGTCAGCCGATCCTGCAGCACTACTAAATAATTGTTGGATTTGTTCGATCGAGGTAGGGGTCCTACTAGATCCACACTCACCATTTCCCATGGTTTGGATATTTTCCTTTGCTGCATGAATCCCGGAAGTGCCTGTTGCGAAGCTTTGTATTTCAAGCAGTGCTCGCATTTCCTCACATAGCGGGATATCTCCCTGAACATACCAGGCCAGTAGTATCTCTGAGCCACCCTTGCGATTGTTTTATTAATCCCTAGGTGTCCTGCCGTGTTCTCATCATGACATTCGTACAGAACCCGTGTTCGGGCATTCTTTGGAACACATAACTTCCATGGTTCGGGGGAGGCTCCTTCCGTGTAATCATTAGCCTCGTGAAAGTGTCTGTATAGATTACCGTTTTCCACTCGATAATCCGGAAGTAGTTCGGGTTTTTCGTTGACGGCTTTAACTTTCTTTTCCCACCAGGGATCCGGTATAACAGGCTCGATAAGGGCAATCTCTTCTTCTTCTTCGTGATCCGGCAATGGGGCTCGGGACAGAGTATCTGCTACTCTGTTTAATACACCCTTCCGATACACAATCTCGAAGTCATATTGCTGCAGTTCTATGACCCATCTGGCCAGCCTCTGGGATGGGTTTTTCAAATCGCGTAACCACTTTAAAGCCCTGTGGTCAGAGATAACGGTAAATTTGTAACCTTCTAAGTACATTTTCATCTTTCGAATTCCAAAGATAATGGCTAGACACTCTTTTTCCGTCACGGAATAGTTCTTTTCTGAGGAACTTAGCGTTTGGCTAGCAAAGGCTATTATTTGTTCCTGTGAACCTAATTTTTGAGTGAGGGCCACCCCAAGCCCGCTATCTGAGGCGTCTGTTTGCAGCGTAAATGGTTTGGAAAAATCAGGACACGTTAGAACCGGAGCCTGCGTAAGTTTTTCCTTGATTTTCTCGAAAGCTACCTGTTGCTCGGGAAGCCATTGAAACTTCATTTGTTTCTTCAATAGTTTCGTTAAAGGCCCCACCATCTTTGAAAATTCAGGAATGAACCTGCGGTACCAAGATGCGACTCCCAAAAATCTCCTCAAGCTACGTACATTCGTTGGAGGATTCATTTTCACGATAGCTTCCACTTTCTCTGGGTCTGTTTTTATCCCTTCTTTTCTCACTACATGCCCTAGATACCGTAGTTCCGGCTTACAAAAGTGGCATTTTTCTGCGTTAATTTGCAGATTGGCCATCCTCAATCTTCTCAGCACTTCCTTTAAATGGGCCAAATGTTCCTCAAAGGTTTTGCTAACCACAATTATATCGTCGATATATGGGTACGCATTTGGCTCCATGTCCGGTCCTATTACTCTATCGAGTAGGCGTTGGAATGTGGCTGGTGCTGAATGTAATCCGAAAGGCATCACTGTAAATTGATATAGTCCTCGGCCAGGGACAGTGAAGGCAGTGACCGGTTTACTTTCGGGAGTAAGCGGAATCTGCCAGTAGCCTTGTTTTAAATCCAGGGTAGACACATACTTTGCTTCTTTCAGCTTTTCAAGCGTGGCAGTAATATACGGTAACGGATATGCGTCCTTTTCTGACTGGGCGTTAACTTTCCTGAAGTCTATACAGAACCGATGCTTACCCTCTTCCTTTTTGACGAGCACTATTGGTGAACTCCATGGACTGTTCGATGGCTCAATTACTCCCTCTTCCAACATTTTATTTACCTCCTTGTCCACAATTTCCTGCATTACGGGATTCTGTGGTCTATACCGCTGTTTTATAGGGGTGGGATCCTTCAGCTTGATTTGGTGTTTAACTAGCGGCGTACATCCTTTCACGCCTATAAATTTCCCCAGCTCGTGTTTCAGGAATGCTTTCAGTCTCTCTTCCTGACTAGTCTCCAATTTAGAGATACTACCTATTATTTCCGTTTGGGTCTCAACCGCGTTCCTGGGCATATCGGGCTCTCGCAGGGCAATGGTTATCTGCCATTTATATAATAAATCCATCCCTAAAATAATCTGGGACATCATTCCCGGTAAGACCAGAAAATGTCCTTCCTTGTCTTGGTTATCCACAGTACATTTGATATAAAACCCTCGGTTAATTGGTACTGTGGCCCCATTCGCTAAACACGCCCTTTGTCTGACCTCTTGTTGTGGAACATTCCATCTTGAACAATGATCGGCCACCTCCTCATTAATATAGGACCTAACTGATCCTGTGTCCACTAGTGCTGAGAACACTTGCCTCCCTATTGCAACCTTAAAATGTATCCTCGGGTCCACTGTGCCCTCGGTTGTGGAGGATACATCCTTTATTACAGGTATGTGTTCTATGACGTCCCAGCGGCTCCTGCTTGTCCGCTGGACGTCCGCTCGTTTCCCGGTTTCGTATTCCTGCATTGGCATTCTCGAGTCATAATACCCTGTTTGCCACATCGCGAGCAGAATCGTTTAAAAGTGCCCCTACACTCGAAACGCCGGTGTCCCTTTTCACCGCATCTCCAACATACTTCTTGCTGATCTATATTCCGTGGCAATGCTTTATTCGCTTGTATGTAGTTTACAGTCTCTTTCGTTTCTAATCCCAACTTGGCAAGTTCCCCTTCCAATTCGTCTTGTCGTTTGCTATATACCCACGATACTTTGCTACCGACCCCTGTAATATCTTCCTCTACTAATGACATTTTATTTGGCAATCAAAGAGAGCAATTTCTATCTAGTTTCCATTACTTTAAATCTCGGGCGCCATTTTGTAACCTCCTTCCGCTTGAATGGTTAATTACAAGTGGGGAGGTTGTCACTTACTGTCCTCTTATGACAGTAACTGACCTGCTCGGGTTTCTTGAGGGTCCAGGTTCCCTTTTTATATAGGTTTTAAAATTGCTGTTTCTCTTTGGTGTGGATTGCCAAATAAAACAGATATTTCTTGCTTAACTAAGTTTATTAATTATCTCTATTTACATTTACACCAGCTATGTACAATCTATTTACAAAATGTTGCTAGGAACAGGCCGTTTTAATGTGTTCGTTTTCCGTGTATAAAATAACGCGCTAATTAGATGTTTTCCTATCGTCGGGAGTCTCCACCATCTGCGTGAGATGGTAAACAAGTTTTTGTCCCTAGGTCTAGAAATGAAATGAATCGCGACAATCTAAATATTTAGTACACTGTTAACTTCGACGGAGCGTGGGTCGTGTATTCGCTCTGACCTGTATTTCAGACGTAATTTCTTACGGAACGGGGTATAACGGACTAGGTTGATTTGTCAGCTATCGGCTATGACTGACTTAATAATTTCACAAGTCGGTCTCGGAGAGAATCACCACGTAGCCCCTGAAATCAATTCGCAGAAGCTGGATCGTATTCGTCCAGGCTATAAGGATTGATTTTTCCAGCGGTTTCGGCTGTGACTTTATTAACAATTCTACAAATCGGTCTCGGACAATATCCTAACTTAGTCTCTAGAAAAACAATTCGCAGAAGCTGGATCGTATTCGTCCAAGCTATCAGGATTGTTTTGTAGACTATTGAATTTATAAACAAAGTTCGAATTTGAAATCGGACTTATATACTGGAATGTTAATTCTCTAGAAAAACAATTCGCAGAAGCTGGATCGTATTCGTCCAAGCTATAAGAATTGATTTTCCCAGCGGTTCCGGCTGTGTGTTTATTCACAATTCTACAAATCGGTCTCGGACAAAATCCTAACTTAGTCTCTAGAAAAACAATTCGCAGAAGCTGAATCGTATTCGTCCAAGCTATCAGGATTGTTTTGTAGACTATTGAATTTATAAACAAAGTTCGAATTTGAAATCGGACTTATATCCTGGAATGTTAATTCAATGACTTGAATGGATTTTAAACGGCAATTAATACTCACTCTCTATTTCTCGGATTTGCACAATAGCAACGGCTTCGGGTTGTTTAGATTACGGCAGGTCAATCTCGGTGCTGGTCTGGCAAGTCAGTCCCCTTTCGCTATGAAATGGGCTTGCTTTTATACAGATCGCGGCGTGTGACGTAACGTGAACAGGTGACCGGCTGGCGAATTCTGTTCACCAGTTTTTATACATAGATGTGCACGAAGTTTGATCTCTTAACTTTGCCTATGTAATTCGATTCTACTGAGATATTCAAATTTATTTGTAAGTAATGAAGAATGCTTCATTACACACCCCCCTTTCTTTCTTGGAAAATTTTCTCCCGAAAATTTTCGAACGTACGATACGTTTCGTACGTCGGCTTGACCTCACAGTCCCACGGTATTTTCACGCGCGCCACAAGCCGGCCGGTTGGATCATACACCCTATAGTCATGCATTTTACGTAAACGTTTCTTAAAATATGGTTTCTTACTATCTACACTTAATCTATTTATACCACTAACGGTGTCTCTGTCACTATATTTCAGGGGGTTATTTACGCAAGGGGCTGATAGTTTCTTTGGTGAGGACGGTTGCTGCTGGGGTAGATCGGGAGTGGGCGGTGTCATATTGGGGATCGGCGAATAGTACAGCTGGAGTTCTGGACTTGATTCCGGACTGGAACCAAATAGATCGTGCAGCCTCTTTCCCAGTCGGATGGCAGCCTCGGCGTCTTTCCCGGGAGTTCTAATTTCCGGAACTGAAATCATATTTACTCCTGGGGAAAGAAAATTACATTAGTTAACAGTTAATTTTTTTTCAAGTCCTTTACATGGACTCGAACGGGTTTACGACTAGTTCCATTTTCCAGCTCGACCACTACCGGTGAAATGATTTTCTTCACTTTAAACGGGCCTGCGAACTTCGGGGCCAGTTTAGCGGCGAAACCTTGAGCTGCCGAGGATAGCGGGTGTTCTTTGCACATGACCTCCTCCCCTACTTTAGGTGCCCAATCGCGCCGTCTCAGATTATAGTGTCGACTCTGGATAGTGAAGGCTTTATTCAACTGTAATTTGACGAAGTTGACGGCGTCTCTCAATTTTCCTAACTGTTCCTCATGTCTAGTAGGATCGGGGTTTCCATCATCATCGTCGCTACCCGGTCCCTGAACTTCCCGGAACAAAGTCTTCGGGTGGTCCACTTCTCGACCGTAGTTTAAATATGCGGGAGTAAATCCAGTTGAGTCATGTCGGGCCGTATTGATGGCAAATATTAATTCCGGCAAATATGCGTCCCATGTACGGTGATCGTCCTCACAGTATTGCGCAATCATCGTTTTTACCACTCTATTAACTCTCTCTACTGGATTGGCCTGTGGGGTATAGGGAGGGGTGAGTTTATGTTTGATTCCAAACTCTTCTAAAAATTTCCGAAATTTATTAGCGACAAACTGGGCCCCATTGTCACTAATTAACACTCTGGGACATCCGAATCTCATAAGCACCCTATCTTTCAGCACCCTCATGACAGTTTCCGTGTTCGCTGTCCGAATTGCTTGACATTCTGTCCACTTGGTCAGCCGATCCTGCAGCACTACTAAATAATTGTTGGATTTGTTCGATCGAGGTAGGGGTCCTACTAGATCCACACTCACCATTTCCCATGGTTTGGATATTTTCCTTTGCTGCATGAATCCCGGAAGTGCCTGTTGCGAAGCTTTGTATTTCAAGCAGTGCTCGCATTTCCTCACATAGCGGGATATCTCCCTGAACATACCAGGCCAGTAGTATCTCTGAGCCACCCTTGCGATTGTTTTATTAATCCCTAGGTGTCCTGCCGTGTTCTCATCATGACATTCGTACAGAACCCGTGTTCGGGCATTCTTTGGAACACATAACTTCCATGGTTCGGGGGAGGCTCCTTCCGTGTAATCATTAGCCTCGTGAAAGTGTCTGTATAGATTACCGTTTTCCACTCGATAATCCGGAAGTAGTTCGGGTTTTTCGTTGACGGCTTTAACTTTCTTTTCCCACCAGGGATCCGGTATAACAGGCTCGATAAGGGCAATCTCTTCTTCTTCTTCGTGATCCGGCAATGGGGCTCGGGACAGAGTATCTGCTACTCTGTTTAATACACCCTTCCGATACACAATCTCGAAGTCATATTGCTGCAGTTCTATGACCCATCTGGCCAGCCTCTGGGATGGGTTTTTCAAATCGCGTAACCACTTTAAAGCCCTGTGGTCAGAGATAACGGTAAATTTGTAACCTTCTAAGTACATTTTCATCTTTCGAATTCCAAAGATAATGGCTAGACACTCTTTTTCCGTCACGGAATAGTTCTTTTCTGAGGAACTTAGCGTTTGGCTAGCAAAGGCTATTATTTGTTCCTGTGAACCTAATTTTTGAGTGAGGGCCACCCCAAGCCCGCTATCTGAGGCGTCTGTTTGCAGCGTAAATGGTTTGGAAAAATCAGGACACGTTAGAACCGGAGCCTGCGTAAGTTTTTCCTTGATTTTCTCGAAAGCTACCTGTTGCTCGGGAAGCCATTGAAACTTCATTTGTTTCTTCAATAGTTTCGTTAAAGGCCCCACCATCTTTGAAAATTCAGGAATGAACCTGCGGTACCAAGATGCGACTCCCAAAAATCTCCTCAAGCTACGTACATTCGTTGGAGGATTCATTTTCACGATAGCTTCCACTTTCTCTGGGTCTGTTTTTATCCCTTCTTTTCTCACTACATGCCCTAGATACCGTAGTTCCGGCTTACAAAAGTGGCATTTTTCTGCGTTAATTTGCAGATTGGCCATCCTCAATCTTCTCAGCACTTCCTTTAAATGGGCCAAATGTTCCTCAAAGGTTTTGCTAACCACAATTATATCGTCGATATATGGGTACGCATTTGGCTCCATGTCCGGTCCTATTACTCTATCGAGTAGGCGTTGGAATGTGGCTGGTGCTGAATGTAATCCGAAAGGCATCACTGTAAATTGATATAGTCCTCGGCCAGGGACAGTGAAGGCAGTGACCGGTTTACTTTCGGGAGTAAGCGGAATCTGCCAGTAGCCTTGTTTTAAATCCAGGGTAGACACATACTTTGCTTCTTTCAGCTTTTCAAGCGTGGCAGTAATATACGGTAACGGATATGCGTCCTTTTCTGACTGGGCGTTAACTTTCCTGAAGTCTATACAGAACCGATGCTTACCCTCTTCCTTTTTGACGAGCACTATTGGTGAACTCCATGGACTGTTCGATGGCTCAATTACTCCCTCTTCCAACATTTTATTTACCTCCTTGTCCACAATTTCCTGCATTACGGGATTCTGTGGTCTATACCGCTGTTTTATAGGGGTGGGATCCTTCAGCTTGATTTGGTGTTTAACTAGCGGCGTACATCCTTTCACGCCTATAAATTTCCCCAGCTCGTGTTTCAGGAATGCTTTCAGTCTCTCTTCCTGACTAGTCTCCAATTTAGAGATACTACCTATTATTTCCGTTTGGGTCTCAACCGCGTTCCTGGGCATATCGGGCTCTCGCAGGGCAATGGTTATCTGCCATTTATATAATAAATCCATCCCTAAAATAATCTGGGACATCATTCCCGGTAAGACCAGAAAATGTCCTTCCTTGTCTTGGTTATCCACAGTACATTTGATATAAAACCCTCGGTTAATTGGTACTGTGGCCCCATTCGCTAAACACGCCCTTTGTCTGACCTCTTGTTGTGGAACATTCCATCTTGAACAATGATCGGCCACCTCCTCATTAATATAGGACCTAACTGATCCTGTGTCCACTAGTGCTGAGAACACTTGCCTCCCTATTGCAACCTTAAAATGTATCCTCGGGTCCACTGTGCCCTCGGTTGTGGAGGATACATCCTTTATTACAGGTATGTGTTCTATGACGTCCCAGCGGCTCCTGCTTGTCCGCTGGACGTCCGCTCGTTTCCCGGTTTCGTATTCCTGCATTGGCATTCTCGAGTCATAATACCCTGTTTGCCACATCGCGAGCAGAATCGTTTAAAAGTGCCCCTACACTCGAAACGCCGGTGTCCCTTTTCACCGCATCTCCAACATACTTCTTGCTGATCTATATTCCGTGGCAATGCTTTATTCGCTTGTATGTAGTTTACAGTCTCTTTCGTTTCTAATCCCAACTTGGCAAGTTCCCCTTCCAATTCGTCTTGTCGTTTGCTATATACCCACGATACTTTGCTACCGACCCCTGTAATATCTTCCTCTACTAATGACATTTTATTTGGCAATCAAAGAGAGCAATTTCTATCTAGTTTCCATTACTTTAAATCTCGGGCGCCATTTTGTAACCTCCTTCCGCTTGAATGGTTAATTACAAGTGGGGAGGTTGTCACTTACTGTCCTCTTATGACAGTAACTGACCTGCTCGGGTTTCTTGAGGGTCCAGGTTCCCTTTTTATATAGGTTTTAAAATTGCTGTTTCTCTTTGGTGTGGATTGCCAAATAAAACAGATATTTCTTGCTTAACTAAGTTTATTAATTATCTCTATTTACATTTACACCAGCTATGTACAATCTATTTACAAAATGTTGCTAGGAACAGGCCGTTTTAATGTGTTCGTTTTCCGTGTATAAAATAACGCGCTAATTAGATGTTTTCCTATCGTCGGGAGTCTCCACCATCTGCGTGAGATGGTAAACAAGTTTTTGTCCCTAGGTCTAGAAATGAAATGAATCGCGACAATCTAAATATTTAGTACACTGTTAACTTCGACGGAGCGTGGGTCGTGTATTCGCTCTGACCTGTATTTCAGACGTAATTTCTTACGGAACGGGGTATAACGGACTAGGTTGATTTGTCAGCTATCGGCTATGACTGACTTAATAATTTCACAAGTCGGTCTCGGAGAGAATCACCACGTAGCCCCTGAAATCAATTCGCAGAAGCTGGATCGTATTCGTCCAGGCTATAAGGATTGATTTTTCCAGCGGTTTCGGCTGTGACTTTATTAACAATTCTACAAATCGGTCTCGGACAATATCCTAACTTAGTCTCTAGAAAAACAATTCGCAGAAGCTGGATCGTATTCGTCCAAGCTATCAGGATTGTTTTGTAGACTATTGAATTTATAAACAAAGTTCGAATTTGAAATCGGACTTATATACTGGAATGTTAATTCTCTAGAAAAACAATTCGCAGAAGCTGGATCGTATTCGTCCAAGCTATAAGAATTGATTTTCCCAGCGGTTCCGGCTGTGTGTTTATTCACAATTCTACAAATCGGTCTCGGACAAAATCCTAACTTAGTCTCTAGAAAAACAATTCGCAGAAGCTGAATCGTATTCGTCCAAGCTATCAGGATTGTTTTGTAGACTATTGAATTTATAAACAAAGTTCGAATTTGAAATCGGACTTATATCCTGGAATGTTAATTCAATGACTTGAATGGATTTTAAACGGCAATTAATACTCACTCTCTATTTCTCGGATTTGCACAATAGCAACGGCTTCGGGTTGTTTAGATTACGGCAGGTCAATCTCGGTGCTGGTCTGGCAAGTCAGTCCCCTTTCGCTATGAAATGGGCTTGCTTTTATACAGATCGCGGCGTGTGACGTAACGTGAACAGGTGACCGGCTGGCGAATTCTGTTCACCAGTTTTTATACATAGATGTGCACGAAGTTTGATCTCTTAACTTTGCCTATGTAATTCGATTCTACTGAGATATTCAAATTTATTTGTAAGTAATGAAGAATGCTTCATTACACACCCCCCTTTCTTTCTTGGAAAATTTTCTCCCGAAAATTTTCGAACGTACGATACGTTTCGTACGTCGGCTTGACCTCACAGTCCCACGGTATTTTCACGCGCGCCACAAGCCGGCCGGTTGGATCATACACCCTATAGTCATGCATTTTACGTAAACGTTTCTTAAAATATGGTTTCTTACTATCTACACTTAATCTATTTATACCACTAACGGTGTCTCTGTCACTATATTTCAGGGGGTTATTTACGCAAGGGGCTGATAGTTTCTTTGGTGAGGACGGTTGCTGCTGGGGTAGATCGGGAGTGGGCGGTGTCATATTGGGGATCGGCGAATAGTACAGCTGGAGTTCTGGACTTGATTCCGGACTGGAACCAAATAGATCGTGCAGCCTCTTTCCCAGTCGGATGGCAGCCTCGGCGTCTTTCCCGGGAGTTCTAATTTCCGGAACTGAAATCATATTTACTCCTGGGGAAAGAAAATTACATTAGTTAACAGTTAATTTTTTTTCAAGTCCTTTACATGGACTCGAACGGGTTTACGACTAGTTCCATTTTCCAGCTCGACCACTACCGGTGAAATGATTTTCTTCACTTTAAACGGGCCTGCGAACTTCGGGGCCAGTTTAGCGGCGAAACCTTGAGCTGCCGAGGATAGCGGGTGTTCTTTGCACATGACCTCCTCCCCTACTTTAGGTGCCCAATCGCGCCGTCTCAGATTATAGTGTCGACTCTGGATAGTGAAGGCTTTATTCAACTGTAATTTGACGAAGTTGACGGCGTCTCTCAATTTTCCTAACTGTTCCTCATGTCTAGTAGGATCGGGGTTTCCATCATCATCGTCGCTACCCGGTCCCTGAACTTCCCGGAACAAAGTCTTCGGGTGGTCCACTTCTCGACCGTAGTTTAAATATGCGGGAGTAAATCCAGTTGAGTCATGTCGGGCCGTATTGATGGCAAATATTAATTCCGGCAAATATGCGTCCCATGTACGGTGATCGTCCTCACAGTATTGCGCAATCATCGTTTTTACCACTCTATTAACTCTCTCTACTGGATTGGCCTGTGGGGTATAGGGAGGGGTGAGTTTATGTTTGATTCCAAACTCTTCTAAAAATTTCCGAAATTTATTAGCGACAAACTGGGCCCCATTGTCACTAATTAACACTCTGGGACATCCGAATCTCATAAGCACCCTATCTTTCAGCACCCTCATGACAGTTTCCGTGTTCGCTGTCCGAATTGCTTGACATTCTGTCCACTTGGTCAGCCGATCCTGCAGCACTACTAAATAATTGTTGGATTTGTTCGATCGAGGTAGGGGTCCTACTAGATCCACACTCACCATTTCCCATGGTTTGGATATTTTGCTTTGCTGCATGAATCCCGGAAGTGCCTGTTGCGAAGCTTTGTATTTCAAGCAGTGCTCGCATTTCCTCACATAGCGGGATATCTCCCTGAACATACCAGGCCAGTAGTATCTCTGAGCCACCCTTGCGATTGTTTTATTAATCCCTAGGTGTCCTGCCGTGTTCTCATCATGACATTCGTACAGAACCCGTGTTCGGGCATTCTTTGGAACACATAACTTCCATGGTTCGGGGGAGGCTCCTTCCGTGTAATCATTAGCCTCGTGAAAGTGTCTGTATAGATTACCGTTTTCCACTCGATAATCCGGAAGTAGTTCGGGTTTTTCGTTGACGGCTTTAACTTTCTTTTCCCACCAGGGATCCGGTATAACAGGCTCGATAAGGGCAATCTCTTCTTCTTCTTCGTGATCCGGCAATGGGGCTCGGGACAGAGTATCTGCTACTCTGTTTAATACACCCTTCCGATACACAATCTCGAAGTCATATTGCTGCAGTTCTATGACCCATCTGGCCAGCCTCTGGGATGGGTTTTTCAAATCGCGTAACCACTTTAAAGCCCTGTGGTCAGAGATAACGGTAAATTTGTAACCTTCTAAGTACATTTTCATCTTTCGAATTCCAAAGATAATGGCTAGACACTCTTTTTCCGTCACGGAATAGTTCTTTTCTGAGGAACTTAGCGTTTGGCTAGCAAAGGCTATTATTTGTTCCTGTGAACCTAATTTTTGAGTGAGGGCCACCCCAAGCCCGCTATCTGAGGCGTCTGTTTGCAGCGTAAATGGTTTGGAAAAATCAGGACACGTTAGAACCGGAGCCTGCGTAAGTTTTTCCTTGATTTTCTCGAAAGCTACCTGTTGCTCGGGAAGCCATTGAAACTTCATTTGTTTCTTCAATAGTTTCGTTAAAGGCCCCACCATCTTTGAAAATTCAGGAATGAACCTGCGGTACCAAGATGCGACTCCCAAAAATCTCCTCAAGCTACGTACATTCGTTGGAGGATTCATTTTCACGATAGCTTCCACTTTCTCTGGGTCTGTTTTTATCCCTTCTTTTCTCACTACATGCCCTAGATACCGTAGTTCCGGCTTACAGAAGTGGCATTTTTCTGCGTTAATTTGCAGATTGGCCATCCTCAATCTTCTCAGCACTTCCTTTAAATGGGCCAAATGTTCCTCAAAGGTTTTGCTAACCACAATAATATCGTCGATATATGGGTACGCATTTGGCTCCATGTCCGGTCCTATTACTCTATCGAGTAGGCGTTGGAATGTGGCTGGTGCTGAATGTAATCCGAAAGGCATCACTGTAAATTGATATAGTCCTCGGCCAGGGACAGTGAAGGCAGTGACAGGTTTACTTTCGGGAGTAAGCGGAATCTGCCAATAGCCTTGTTTTAAATCCAGGGTAGACACATACTTTGCTTCTTTCAGCTTTTCAAGCGTGGCAGTAATATACGGTAACGGATATGCGTCCTTTTCTGACTGGGCGTTAACTTTCCTGAAGTCTATACAGAACCGATGCTTACCCTCTTCCTTTTTGACGAGCACTATTGGTGAACTCCATGGACTGTTCGATGGCTCAATTACTCCCTCTTCCAACATTTTATTTACCTCCTTGTCCACAATTTCCTGCATTACGGGATTCTGTGGTCTATACCGCTGTTTTATAGGGGTGGGATCCTTCAGCTTGATTTGGTGTTTAACTAGCGGCGTACATCCTTTCACGCCTATAAATTTCCCCAGCTCGTGTTTCAGGAATGCTTTCAGTCTCTCTTCCTGACTAGTCTCCAATTTAGAGATACTACCTATTATTTCCGTTTGGGTCTCAACCGCGTTCCTGGGCATATCGGGCTCTCGCAGGGCAATGGTTATCTGCCATTTATATAATAAATCCATCCCTAAAATAATCTGGGACATCATTCCCGGTAAGACCAGAAAATGTCCTTCCTTGTCTTGGTTATCCACAGTACATTTGATATAAAACCCTTGGTTAATTGGTACTGTGGCCCCATTCGCTAAACACGCCCTTTGTCTGACCTCTTGTTGTGGAACATTCCATCTTGAACAATGATCGGCCACCTCCTCATTAATATAGGACCTAACTGATCCTGTGTCCACTAGTGCTGAGAACACTTGCCTCCCTATTGCAACCTTAAAATGTATCCTCTCCCGAAAATTTTCGAACGTACGATACGTTTCGTACGTCGGCTTGACCTCACAGTCCCACGGTATTTTCACGCGCGCCACAAGCCGGCCGGTTGGATCATACACCCTATAGTCATGCATTTTACGTAAACGTTTCTTAAAATATGGTTTCTTACTATCTACACTTAATCTATTTATACCACTAACGGTGTCTCTGTCACTATATTTCAGGGGGTTATTTACGCAAGGGGCTGATAGTTTCTTTGGTGAGGACGGTTGCTGCTGGGGTAGATCGGGAGTGGGCGGTGTCATATTGGGGATCGGCGAATAGTACAGCTGGAGTTCTGGACTTGATTCCGGACTGGAACCAAATAGATCGTGCAGCCTCTTTCCCAGTCGGATGGCAGCCTCGGCGTCTTTCCCGGGAGTTCTAATTTCCGGAACTGAAATCATATTTACTCCTGGGGAAAGAAAATTACATTAGTTAACAGTTAATTTTTTTTCAAGTCCTTTACATGGACTCGAACGGGTTTACGACTAGTTCCATTTTCCAGCTCGACCACTACCGGTGAAATGATTTTCTTCACTTTAAACGGGCCTGCGAACTTCGGGGCCAGTTTAGCGGCGAAACCTTGAGCTGCCGAGGATAGCGGGTGTTCTTTGCACATGACCTCCTCCCCTACTTTAGGTGCCCAATCGCGCCGTCTCAGATTATAGTGTCGACTCTGGATAGTGAAGGCTTTATTCAACTGTAATTTGACGAAGTTGACGGCGTCTCTCAATTTTCCTAACTGTTCCTCATGTCTAGTAGGATCGGGGTTTCCATCATCATCGTCGCTACCCGGTCCCTGAACTTCCCGGAACAAAGTCTTCGGGTGGTCCACTTCTCGACCGTAGTTTAAATATGCGGGAGTAAATCCAGTTGAGTCATGTCGGGCCGTATTGATGGCAAATATTAATTCCGGCAAATATGCGTCCCATGTACGGTGATCGTCCTCACAGTATTGCGCAATCATCGTTTTTACCACTCTATTAACTCTCTCTACTGGATTGGCCTGTGGGGTATAGGGAGGGGTGAGTTTATGTTTGATTCCAAACTCTTCTAAAAATTTCCGAAATTTATTAGCGACAAACTGGGCCCCATTGTCACTAATTAACACTCTGGGACATCCGAATCTCATAAGCACCCTATCTTTCAGCACCCTCATGACAGTTTCCGTGTTCGCTGTCCGAATTGCTTGACATTCTGTCCACTTGGTCAGCCGATCCTGCAGCACTACTAAATAATTGTTGGATTTGTTCGATCGAGGTAGGGGTCCTACTAGATCCACACTCACCATTTCCCATGGTTTGGATATTTTGCTTTGCTGCATGAATCCCGGAAGTGCCTGTTGCGAAGCTTTGTATTTCAAGCAGTGCTCGCATTTCCTCACATAGCGGGATATCTCCCTGAACATACCAGGCCAGTAGTATCTCTGAGCCACCCTTGCGATTGTTTTATTAATCCCTAGGTGTCCTACCGTGTTCTCATCATGACATTCGTACAGAACCCGTGTTCGGGCATTCTTTGGAACACATAACTTCCATGGTTCGGGGGAGGCTCCTTCCGTGTAATCATTAGCCTCGTGAAAGTGTCTGTATAGATTACCGTTTTCCACTCGATAATCCGGAAGTAGTTCGGGTTTTTCGTTGACGGCTTTAACTTTCTTTTCCCACCAGGGATCCGGTATAACAGGCTCGATACACAATCTCGAAGTCATATTGCTGCAGTTCTATGACCCATCTGGCCAGCCTCTGGGATGGGTTTTTCAAATCGCGTAACCACTTTAAAGCCCTGTGGTCAGAGATAACGGTAAATTTGTAACCTTCTAAGTACATTTTCATCTTTCGAATTCCAAAGATAATGGCTAGACACTCTTTTTCTGTCACGGAATAGTTCTTTTCTGAGGAACTTAGCGTTCGGCTAGCAAAGGCTATTATTTGTTCCTGTGAACCTAATTTTTGAGTGAGGGCCACCCCAAGCCCGCTATCTGAGGCGTCTGTTTGCAGCGTAAATGGTTTGGAAAAATCAGGACACGTTAGAACCGGAGCCTGCGTAAGTTTTTCCTTGATTTTCTCGAAAGCTACCTGTTGCTCGGGAAGCCATTGAAACTTCATTTGTTTCTTCAATAGTTTCGTTAAAGGCCCCACCATCTTTGAAAATTCAGGAATGAACCTGCGGTACCAAGATGCGACTCCCAAAAATCTCCTCAAGCTACGTACATTCGTTGGAGGATTCATTTTCACGATAGCTTCCACTTTCTCTGGGTCTGTTTTTATCCCTTCTTTTCCCACTACATGCCCTAGATACCGTAGTTCCGGCTTACGAAAGTGGCATTTTTCTGCGTTAATTTGCAGATTGGCCATCCTCAATCTTCTCAGCACTTCCTTTAAATGGGCCAAATGTTCCTCAAAGGTTTTGCTAACCACAATTATATCGTCGATATATGGGTACGCATTTGGCTCCATGTCCGGTCCTATTACTCTATCGAGTAGGCGTTGGAATGTGGCTGGTGCTGAATGTAATCCGAAAGGCATCACTTTAAATTGATATAGTCCTCGGCCAGGGACAGTGAAGGCAGTGACAGGTTTACTTTCGGGAGTAAGCGGAATCTGCCAATAGCCTTGTTTTAAATCCAGGGTAGACACATACTTTGCTTCTTTCAGCTTTTCAAGCGTGGCAGTAATATACGGTAACGGATATGCGTCCTTTTCTGACTGGGCGTTAACTTTCCTGAAGTCTATACAGAACCGATGCTTACCCTCTTCCTTTTTGACGAGCACTATTGGTGAACTCCATGGACTGTTCGATGGCTCAATTACTCCCTCTTCCAACATTTTATTTACCTCCTTTTCCACAATTTCCTGCATTACGGGATTCTGTGGTCTATACCGCTGTTTTATAGGGGTGGGATCCTTCAGCTTGATTTGGTGTTTAACTAGCGGCGTACATCCTTTCACGCCTATAAATTTCCCCAGCTCGTGTTTCAGGAATGCTTTCAGTCTCTCTTCCTGACTAGTCTCCAATTTAGAGATACTACCTATTATTTCCGTTTGGGTCTCAACCGCGTTCCTGGGCATATCGGGCTCTCGCAGGGCAATGGTTATCTGCCATTTATATAATAAATCCATCCCTAAAATAATCTGGGACATCATTCCCGGTAAGACCAGAAAATGTCCTTCCTTGTCTTGGTTATCCACAGTACATTTGATATAAAACCCTCGGTTAATTGGTACTGTGGCCCCATTCGCTAAACACGCCCTTTGTCTGACCTCTTGTTGTGGAACATTCCATCTTGAACAATGATCGGCCACCTCCTCATTAATATAGGACCTAACTGATCCTGTGTCCACTAGTGCTGAGAACACTTGCCTCCCTATTGCAACCCTAAAATGTATCCTCGGGTCCACTGTGCCCTCGGTTGTGGAGGATACATCCTTTATTACAGGTATGTGTTCTATGACGTCCCAGCGGCTCCTGCTTGTCCGCTGGACGTCCGCTCGTTTCCCGGTTTCGTATTCCTGCATTGGCATTCTCGAGTCATAATACCCTGTTTGCCACATCGCGAGCAGAATCGTTTAAAAGTGCCCCTACACTCGAAACGCCGGTGTCCCTTTTCACCGCATCTCCAACATACTTCTTGCTGATCTATATTCCGTGGCAATGCTTTATTCGCTTGTATGTAGTTTACAGTCTCTTTCGTTTCTAATCCCAACTTGGCAAGTTCCCCTTCCAATTCGTCTTGTCGTTTGCTATATACCCACGATACTTTGCTACCGACCCCTGTAATATCTTCCTCTACTAATGACATTTTATTTGGCAATCAAAGAGAGCAATTTCTATCTAGTTTCCATTACTTTAAATCTCGGGCGCCATTTTGTAACCTCCTTCCGCTTGAATGGTTAATTACAAGTGGGGAGGTTGTCACTTACTGTCCTCTTATGACAGTAACTGACCTGCTCGGGTTTCTTGAGGGTCCAGGTTCCCTTTTTATATAGGTTTTAAAATTGCTGTTTCTCTTTCGTGTGGATTGCCAAATAAAACAGATATTTCTTGCTTAACTAAGTTTATTAATTATCTCTATTTACATTTACACCAGCTATGTACAATCTATTTACAAAATGTTGCTAGGAACAGGCCGTTTTAATGTGTTCGTTTTCCGTGTATAAAATAACGCGCTAATTAGATGTTTTCCTATCGTCGGGAGTCTCCACCATCTGCGTGAGATGGTAAACAAGTTTTTGTCCCTAGGTCTAGAAATGAAATGAATCGCGACAATCTAAATATTTAGTACACTGTTAACTTCGACGGAGCGTGGGTCGTGTATTCGCTCTGACCTGTATTTCAGACGTAATTTCTTACGGAACGGGGTATAACGGACTAGGTTGATTTGTCAGCTATCGGCTATGACTGACTTAATAATTTCACAAGTCGGTCTCGGAGAGAATCACCACGTAGCCCCTGAAATCAATTCGCAGAAGCTGGATCGTATTCGTCCAGGCTATAAGGATTGATTTTTCCAGCGGTTTCGGCTGTGACTTTATTAACAATTCTACAAATCGGTCTCGGACAATATCCTAACTTAGTCTCTAGAAAAACAATTCGCAGAAGCTGGATCGTATTCGTCCAAGCTATCAGGATTGTTTTGTAGACTATTGAATTTATAAACAAAGTTCGAATTTGAAATCGGACTTATATACTGGAATGTTAATTCTCTAGAAAAACAATTCGCAGAAGCTGGATCGTATTCGTCCAAGCTATAAGGATTGATTTTCCCAGCGGTTCCGGCTGTGTTTTTATTCACAATTCTACAAATCGGTCTCGGACAAAATCCTAACTTAGTCTCTAGAAAAACAATTCGCAGAAGCTGAATCGTATTCGTCCAAGCTATCAGGATTGTTTTGTAGACTATTGAATTTATAAACAAAGTTCGAATTTGAAATCGGACTTATATCCTGGAATGTTAATTCAATGACTTGAATGGATTTTAAACGGCAATTAATACTCACTCTCTATTTCTCGGATTTGCACAATAGCAACGGCTTCGGGTTGTTTAGATTACGGCAGGTCAATCTCGGTGCTGGTCTGGCAAGTCAGTCCCCTTTCGCTATGAAATGGGCTTGCTTTTATACAGATCGCGGCGTGTGACGTAACGTGAACATGTGACCGGCTGGCGAATTCTGTTCACCAGTTTTTATACATAGATGTGCACGAAGTTTGATCTCTTAACTTTGCCTATGTAATTCGATTCTACTGAGATATTCAAATTTATTTGTAAGTAATGAAGAATGCTTCATTACACACCCCCCTTTCTTTCTTGGAAAATTTTCTCCCGAAAATTTTCGAACGTACGATACGTTTCGTACGTCGGCTTGACCTCACAGTCCCACGGTATTTTCACGCGCGCCACAAGCCGGCCGGTTGGATCATACACCCTATAGTCATGCATTCTACGTAAACGTTTCTTAAAATATGGTTTCTTACTATCTACACTTAATCTATTTATACCACTAACGGTGTCTCTGTCACTATATTTCAGGGGGTTATTTACGCAAGGGGCTGATAGTTTCTTTGGTGAGGACGGTTGCTGCTGGGGTAGATCGGGAGTGGGCGGTGTCATATTGGGGATCGGCGAATAGTACAGCTGGAGTTCTGGACTTGATTCCGGACTGGAACCAAATAGATCGTGCAGCCTCTTTCCCAGTCGGATGGCAGCCTCGGCGTCTTTCCCGGGAGTTCTAATTTCCGGAACTGAAATCATATTTACTCCTGGGGAAAGAAAATTACATTAGTTAACAGTTAATTTTTTTTCAAGTCCTTTACATGGACTCGAACGGGTTTACGACTAGTTCCATTTTCCAGCTCGACCACTACCGGTGAAATGATTTTCTTCACTTTAAACGGGCCTGCGAACTTCGGGGCCAGTTTAGCGGCGAAACCTTGAGCTGCCGAGGATAGCGGGTGTTCTTTGCACATGACCTCCTCCCCTACTTTAGGTGCCCAATCGCGCCGTCTCAGATTATAGTGTCGACTCTGGATAGTGAAGGCTTTATTCAACTGTAATTTGACGAAGTTGACGGCGTCTCTCAATTTTCCTAACTGTTCCTCATGTCTAGTAGGATCGGGGTTTCCATCATCATCGTCGCTACCCGGTCCCTGAACTTCCCGGAACAAAGTCTTCGGGTGGTCCACTTCTCGACCGTAGTTTAAATATGCGGGAGTAAATCCAGTTGAGTCATGTCGGGCCGTATTGATGGCAAATATTAATTCCGGCAAATATGCGTCCCATGTACGGTGATCGTCCTCACAGTATTGCGCAATCATCGTTTTTACCACTCTATTAACTCTCTCTACTGGATTGGCCTGTGGGGTATAGGGAGGGGTGAGTTTATGTTTGATTCCAAACTCTTCTAAAAATTTCCGAAATTTATTAGCGACAAACTGGGCCCCATTGTCACTAATTAACACTCTGGGACATCCGAATCTCATAAGCACCCTATCTTTCAGCACCCTCATGACAGTTTTCGTGTTCGCTGTCCGAATTGCTTGACATTCTGTCCACTTGGTCAGCCGATCCTGCAGCACTACTAAATAATTGTTGGATTTGTTCGATCGAGGTAGGGGTCCTACTAGATCCACACTCACCATTTCCCATGGTTTGGATATTTTGCTTTGCTGCATGAATCCCGGAAGTGCCTGTTGCGAAGCTTTGTATTTCAAGCAGTGCTCGCATTTCCTCACATAGCGGGATATCTCCCTGAACATACCAGGCCAGTAGTATCTCTGAGCCACCCTTGCGATTGTTTTATTAATCCCTAGGTGTCCTGCCGTGTTCTCATCATGACATTCGTACAGAACCCGTGTTCGGGCATTCTTTGGAACACATAACTTCCATGGTTCGGGGGAGGCTCCTTCCGTGTAATCATTAGCCTCGTGAAAGTGTCTGTATAGATTACCGTTTTCCACTCGATAATCCGGAAGTAGTTCGGGTTTTTCGTTGACGGCTTTAACTTTCTTTTCCCACCAGGGATCCGGTATAACAGGCTCGATAAGGGCAATCTCTTCTTCTTCTTCGTGATCCGGCAATGGGGCTCGGGACAGAGTATCTGCTACTCTGTTTAATACACCCTTCCGATACACAATCTCGAAGTCATATTGCTGCAGTTCTATGACCCATCTGGCCAGCCTCTGGGATGGGTTTTTCAAATCGCGTAACCACTTTAAAGCCCTGTGGTCAGAGATAACGGTAAATTTGTAACCTTCTAAGTACATTTTCATCTTTCGAATTCCAAAGATAATGGCTAGACACTCTTTTTCCGTCACGGAATAGTTCTTTTCTGAGGAACTTAGCGTTTGGCTAGCAAAGGCTATTATTTGTTCCTGTGAACCTAATTTTTGAGTGAGGGCCACCCCAAGCCCGCTATCTGAGGCGTCTGTTTGCAGCGTAAATGGTTTGGAAAAATCAGGACACGTTAGAACCGGAGCCTGCGTAAGTTTTTCCTTGATTTTCTCGAAAGCTACCTGTTGCTCGGGAAGCCATTGAAACTTCATTTGTTTCTTCAATAGTTTCGTTAAAGGCCCCACCATCTTTGAAAATTCAGGAATGAACCTGCGGTACCAAGATGCGACTCCCAAAAATCTCCTCAAGCTACGTACATTCGTTGGAGGATTCATTTTCACGATAGCTTCCACTTTCTCTGGGTCTGTTCTTATCCCTTCTTTTCTCACTACATGCCCTAGATACCGTAGTTCCGGCTTACAAAAGTGGCATTTTTCTGCGTTAATTTGCAGATTGGCCATCCTCAATCTTCTCAGCACTTCCTTTAAATGGGCCAAATGTTCCTCAAAGGTTTTGCTAACCACAATTATATCGTCGATATATGGGTACGCATTTGGCTCCATGTCCGGTCCTATTACTCTATCGAGTAGGCGTTGGAATGTGGCTGGTGCTGAATGTAATCCGAAAGGCATCACTGTAAATTGATATAGTCCTCGGCCAGGGACAGTGAAGGCAGTGACAGGTTTACTTTCGGGAGTAAGCGGAATCTGCCAATAGCCTTGTTTTAAATCCAGGGTAGACACATACTTTGCTTCTTTCAGCTTTTCAAGCGTGGCAGTAATATACGGTAACGGATATGCGTCCTTTTCTGACTGGGCGTTAACTTTCCTGAAGTCTATACAGAACCGCTGCTTACCCTCTTCCTTTTTGACGAGCACTATTGGTGAACTCCATGGACTGTTCGATGGCTCAATTACTCCCTCTTCCAACATTTTATTTACCTCCTTGTCCACAATTTCCTGCATTACGGGATTCTGTGGTCTATACCGCTGTTTTATAGGGGTGGGATCCTTCAGCTTGATTTGGTGTTTAACTAGCGGCCTACATCCTTTCACGCCTATAAATTTCCCCAGCTCGTGTTTCAGGAATGCTTTCAGTCTCTCTTCCTGACTAGTCTCCAATTTAGAGATACTACCTATTATTTCCGTTTGGGTCTCAACCGCGTTCCTGGGCATATCGGGCTCTCGCAGGGCAATGGTTATCTGCCATTTATATAATAAATCCATCCCTAAAATAATCTGGGACATCATTCCCGGTAAGACCAGAAAATGTCCTTCCTTGTCTTGGTTATCCACAGTACATTTGATATAAAACCCTCGGTTAATTGGTACTGTGGCCCCATTCGCTAAACACGCCCTTTGTCTGACCTCTTGTTGTGGAACATTCCATCTTGAACAATGATCGGCCACCTCCTCATTAATATAGGACCTAACTGATCCTGTGTCCACTAGTGCTGAGAACACTTGCCTCCCTATTGCAACCTTAAAATGTATCCTCGGGTCCACTGTGCCCTCGGTTGTGGAGGATACATCCTTTATTACAGGTATGTGTTCTATGACGTCCCAGCGGCTCCTGCTTGTCCGCTGGACGTCCGCTTGTTTCCCGGTTTCGTATTCCTGCATTGGCATTCTCGAGTCATAATACCCTGTTTGCCACATCGCGAGCAGAATCGTTTAAAAGTGCCCCTACACTCGAAACGCCGGTGTCCCTTTTCACCGCATCTCCAACATACTTCTTGCTGATCTATATTCCGTGGCAATGCTTTATTCGCTTGTATGTAGTTTACAGTCTCTTTCGTTTCTAATCCCAACTTGGCAAGTTCCCCTTCCAATTCGTCTTGTCGTTTGCTATATACCCACGATACTTTGCTACCGACCCCTGTAATATCTTCCTCTACTAATGACATTTTATTTGGCAATCAAAGAGAGCAATTTCTATCTAGTTTCCATTACTTTAAATCTCGGGCGCCATTTTGTAACCTCCTTCCGCTTGAATGGTTAATTACAAGTGGGGAGGTTGTCACTTACTGTCCTCTTATGACAGTAACTGACCTGCTCGGGTTTCTTGAGGGTCCAGGTTCCCTTTTTATATAGGTTTTAAAATTGCTGTTTCTCTTTCGTGTGGATTGCCAAATAAAACAGATATTTCTTGCTTAACTAAGTTTATTAATTATCTCTATTTACATTTACACCAGCTATGTACAATCTATTTACAAAATGTTGCTAGGAACAGGCCGTTTTAATGTGTTCGTTTTCCGTGTATAAAATAACGCGCTAATTAGATGTTTTCCTATCGTCGGGAGTCTCCACCATCTGCGTGAGATGGTAAACAAGTTTTTGTCCCTAGGTCTAGAAATGAAATGAATCGCGACAATCTAAATATTTAGTACACTGTTAACTTCGACGGAGCGTGGGTCGTGTATTCGCTCTGACCTGTATTTCAGACGTAATTTCTTACGGAACGGGGTATAACGGACTAGGTTGATTTGTCAGCTATCGGCTATGACTGACTTAATAATTTCACAAGTCGGTCTCGGAGAGAATCACCACGTAGCCCCTGAAATCAATTCGCAGAAGCTGGATCGTATTCGTCCAGGCTATAAGGATTGATTTTTCCAGCGGTTTCGGCTGTGACTTTATTAACAATTCTACAAATCGGTCTCGGACAATATCCTAACTTAGTCTCTAGAAAAACAATTCGCAGAAGCTGGATCGTATTCGTCCAAGCTATCAGGATTGTTTTGTAGACTATTGAATTTATAAACAAAGTTCGAATTTGAAATCGGACTTATATACTGGAATGTTAATTCTCTAGAAAAACAATTCGCAGAAGCTGGATCGTATTCGTCCAAGCTATAAGGATTGATTTTCCCAGCGGTTCCGGCTGTGTGTTTATTCACAATTCTACAAATCGGTCTCGGACAAAATCCTAACTTAGTCTCTAGAAAAACAATTCGCAGAAGCTGAATCGTATTCGTCCAAGCTATCAGGATTGTTTTGTAGACTATTGAATTTATAAACAAAGTTCGAATTTGAAATCGGACTTATATACTGGAATGTTAATTCTCTATAAAAACAATTCGCAGAAGCTGGATCGTATTCGTCCAAGCTATGAGGATTGATTTTTCCAGCGGTTTCGGCTGTGTGTTTATTCACAATTCTACAAATCGGTCTCGGACAAAATCCTAACTTAGTCTCTAGAAAAACAATTCGCAGAAGCTGAATCGTATTCGTCCAAGCTATCAGGATTGTTTTGTAGACTATTGAATTTATAAACAAAGTTCGAATTTGAAATCGGACTTATATACTGGAATGTTAATTCTCTATAAAAACAATTCGCAGAAGCTGGATCGTATTCGTCCAAGCTATGAGGATTGATTTTTCCAGCGGTTTCGGCTGTGTGTTTATTCACAATTCTACAAATCGGTCTCGGACAAAATCCTAACTTAGTCTCTAGAAAAACAATTCGCAGAAGCTGAATCGTATTCGTCCAAGCTATCAGGATTGTTTTGTAGACTATTGAATTTATAAACAAAGTTCGAATTTGAAATCGGACTTATATCCTGGAATGTTAATTCAATGACTTGAATGGATTTTAAACGGCAATTAATACTCACTCTCTATTTCTCGGATTTGCACAATAGCAACGGCTTCGGGTTGTTTAGATTACGGCAGGTCAATCTCGGTGCTGGTCTGGCAAGTCAGTCCCCTTTCGCTATGAAATGGGCTTGCTTTTATACAGATCGCGGCGTGTGACGTAACGTGAACAGGTGACCGGCTGGCGAATTCTGTTCACCAGTTTTTATACATAGATGTGCACGAAGTTTGATCTCTTAACTTTGCCTATGTAATTCGATTCTACTGAGATATTCAAATTTATTTGTAAGTAATGAAGAATGCTTCATTACACACCCCCCTTTCTTTCTTGGAAAATTTTCTCCCGAAAATTTTCGAACGTACGATACGTTTCGTACGTCGGCTTGACCTCACAGTCCCACGGTATTTTCACGCGCGCCACAAGCCGGCCGGTTGGATCATACACCCTATAGTCATGCATTTTACGTAAACGTTTCTTAAAATATGGTTTCTTACTATCTACACTTAATCTATTTATACCACTAACGGTGTCTCTGTCACTATATTTCAGGGGGTTATTTACGCAAGGGGCTGATAGTTTCTTTGGTGAGGACGGTTGCTGCTGGGGTAGATCGGGAGTGGGCGGTGTCATATTGGGGATCGGCGAATAGTACAGCTGGAGTTCTGGACTTGATTCCGGACTGGAACCAAATAGATCGTGCAGCCTCTTTCCCAGTCGGATGGCAGCCTCGGCGTCTTTCCCGGGAGTTCTAATTTCCGGAACTGAAATCATATTTACTCCTGGGGAAAGAAAATTACATTAGTTAACAGTTAATTTTTTTTCAAGTCCTTTACATGGACTCGAACGGGTTTACGACTAGTTCCATTTTCCAGCTCGACCACTACCGGTGAAATGATTTTCTTCACTTTAAACGGGCCTGCGAACTTCGGGGCCAGTTTAGCGGCGAAACCTTGAGCTGCCGAGGATAGCGGGTGTTCTTTGCACATGACCTCCTCCCCTACTTTAGGTGCCCAATCGCGCCGTCTCAGATTATAGTGTCGACTCTGGATAGTGAAGGCTTTATTCAACTGTAATTTGACGAAGTTGACGGCGTCTCTCAATTTTCCTAACTGTTCCTCATGTCTAGTAGGATCGGGGTTTCCATCATCATCGTCGCTACCCGGTCCCTGAACTTCCCGGAACAAAGTCTTCGGGTGGTCCACTTCTCGACCGTAGTTTAAATATGCGGGAGTAAATCCAGTTGAGTCATGTCGGGCCGTATTGATGGCAAATATTAATTCCGGCAAATATGCGTCCCATGTACGGTGATCGTCCTCACAGTATTGCGCAATCATCGTTTTTACCACTCTATTAACTCTCTCTACTGGATTGGCCTGTGGGGTATAGGGAGGGGTGAGTTTATGTTTGATTCCAAACTCTTCTAAAAATTTCCGAAATTTATTAGCGACAAACTGGGCCCCATTGTCACTAATTAACACTCTGGGACATCCGAATCTCATAAGCACCCTATCTTTCAGCACCCTCATGACAGTTTCCGTGTTCGCTGTCCGAATTGCTTGACATTCTGTCCACTTGGTCAGCCGATCCTGCAGCACTACTAAATAATTGTTGGATTTGTTCGATCGAGGTAGGGGTCCTACTAGATCCACACTCACCATTTCCCATGGTTTGGATATTTTGCTTTGCTGCATGAATCCCGGAAGTGCCTGTTGCGAAGCTTTGTATTTCAAGCAGTGCTCGCATTTCCTCACATAGCGGGATATCTCCCTGAACATACCAGGCCAGTAGTATCTCTGAGCCACCCTTGCGATTGTTTTATTAATCCCTAGGTGTCCTGCCGTGTTCTCATCATGACATTCGTACAGAACCCGTGTTCGGGCATTCTTTGGAACACATAACTTCCATGGTTCGGGGGAGGCTCCTTCCGTGTAATCATTAGCCTCGTGAAAGTGTCTGTATAGATTACCGTTTTCCACTCGATAATCCGGAAGTAGTTCGGGTTTTTCGTTGACGGCTTTAACTTTCTTTTCCCACCAGGGATCCGGTATAACAGGCTCGATAAGGGCAATCTCTTCTTCTTCTTCGTGATCCGGCAATGGGGCTCGGGACAGAGTATCTGCTACTCTGTTTAATACACCCTTCCGATACACAATCTCGAAGTCATATTGCTGCAGTTCTATGACCCATCTGGCCAGCCTCTGGGATGGGTTTTTCAAATCGCGTAACCACTTTAAAGCCCTGTGGTCAGAGATAACGGTAAATTTGTAACCTTCTAAGTACATTTTCATCTTTCGAATTCCAAAGATAATGGCTAGACACTCTTTTTCCGTCACGGAATAGTTCTTTTCTGAGGAACTTAGCGTTTGGCTAGCAAAGGCTATTATTTGTTCCTGTGAACCTAATTTTTGAGTGAGGGCCACCCCAAGCCCGCTATCTGAGGCGTCTGTTTGCAGCGTAAATGGTTTGGAAAAATCAGGACACGTTAGAACCGGAGCCTGCGTAAGTTTTTCCTTGATTTTCTCGAAAGCTACCTGTTGCTCGGGAAGCCATTGAAACTTCATTTGTTTCTTCAATAGTTTCGTTAAAGGCCCCACCATCTTTGAAAATTCAGGAATGAACCTGCGGTACCAAGATGCGACTCCCAAAAATCTCCTCAAGCTACGTACATTCGTTGGAGGATTCATTTTTACGATAGCTTCCACTTTCTCTGGGTCTGTTTTTATCCCTTCTTTTCTCACTACATGCCCTAGATACCGTAGTTCCGGCTTACAAAAGTGGCATTTTTCTGCGTTAATTTGCAGATTGGCCATCCTCAATCTTCTCAGCACTTCCTTTAAATGGGCCAAATGTTCCTCAAAGGTTTTGCTAACCACAATTATATCGTCGATATATGGGTACGCATTTGGCTCCATGTCCGGTCCTATTACTCTATCGAGTAGGCGTTGGAATGTGGCTGGTGCTGAATGTAATCCGAAAGGCATCACTGTAAATTGATATAGTCCTCGGCCAGGGACAGTGAAGGCAGTGACAGGTTTACTTTCGGGAGTAAGCGGAATCTGCCAATAGCCTTGTTTTAAATCCAGGGTAGACACATACTTTGCTTCTTTCAGCTTTTCAAGCGTGGCAGTAATATACGGTAACGGATATGCGTCCTTTTCTGACTGGGCGTTAACTTTCCTGAAGTCTATACAGAACCGCTGCTTACCCTCTTCCTTTTTGACGAGCACTATTGGTGAACTCCATGGACTGTTCGATGGCTCAATTACTCCCTCTTCCAACATTTTATTTACCTCCTTGTCCACAATTTCCTGCATTACGGGATTCTGTGGTCTATACCGCTGTTTTATAGGGGTGGGATCCTTCAGCTTGATTTGGTGTTTAACTAGCGGCGTACATCCTTTCACGCCTATAAATTTCCCCAGCTCGTGTTTCAGGAATGCTTTCAGTCTCTCTTCCTGACTAGTCTCCAATTTAGAGATACTACCTATTATTTCCGTTTGGGTCTCAACCGCGTTCCTGGGCATATCGGGCTCTCGCAGGGCAATGGTTATCTGCCATTTATATAATAAATCCATCCCTAAAATAATCTGGGACATCATTCCCGGTAAGACCAGAAAATGTCCTTCCTTGTCTTGGTTATCCACAGTACATTTGATATAAAACCCTCGGTTAATTGGTACTGTGGCCCCATTCGCTAAACACGCCCTTTGTCTGACCTCTTGTTGTGGAACATTCCATCTTGAACAATGATCGGCCACCTCCTCATTAATATAGGACCTAACTGATCCTGTGTCCACTAGTGCTGAGAACACTTGCCTCCCTATTGCAACCTTAAAATGTATCCTCGGGTCCACTGTGCCCTCGGTTGTGGAGGATACATCCTTTATTACAGGTATGTGTTCTATGACGTCCCAGCGGCTCCTGCTTGTCCGCTGGACGTCCGCTCGTTTCCCGGTTTCGTATTCCTGCATTGGCATTCTCGAGTCATAATACCCTGTTTGCCACATCGCGAGCAGAATCGTTTAAAAGTGCCCCTACACTCGAAACGCCGGTGTCCCTTTTCACCGCATCTCCAACATACTTCTTGCTGATCTATATTCCGTGGCAATGCTTTATTCGCTTGTATGTAGTTTACAGTCTCTTTCGTTTCTAATCCCAACTTGGCAAGTTCCCCTTCCAATTCGTCTTGTCGTTTGCTATATACCCACGATACTTTGCTACCGACCCCTGTAATATCTTCCTCTACTAATGACATTTTATTTGGCAATCAAAGAGAGCAATTTCTATCTAGTTTCCATTACTTTAAATCTCGGGCGCCATTTTGTAACCTCCTTCCGCTTGAATGGTTAATTACAAGTGGGGAGGTTGTCACTTACTGTCCTCTTATGACAGTAACTGACCTGCTCGGGTTTCTTGAGGGTCCAGGTTCCCTTTTTATATAGGTTTTAAAATTGCTGTTTCTCTTTCGTGTGGATTGCCAAATAAAACAGATATTTCTTGCTTAACTAAGTTTATTAATTATCTCTATTTACATTTACACCAGCTATGTACAATCTATTTACAAAATGTTGCTAGGAACAGGCCGTTTTAATGTGTTCGTTTTCCGTGTATAAAATAACGCGCTAATTAGATGTTTTCCTATCGTCGGGAGTCTCCACCATCTGCGTGAGATGGTAAACAAGTTTTTGTCCCTAGGTCTAGAAATGAAATGAATCGCGACAATCTAAATATTTAGTACACTGTTAACTTCGACGGAGCGTGGGTCGTGTATTCGCTCTGACCTGTATTTCAGACGTAATTTCTTACGGAACGGGGTATAACGGACTAGGTTGATTTGTCAGCTATCGGCTATGACTGACTTAATAATTTCACAAGTCGGTCTCGGAGAGAATCACCACGTAGCCCCTGAAATCAATTCGCAGAAGCTGGATCGTATTCGTCCAGGCTATAAGGATTGATTTTTCCAGCGGTTTCGGCTTTGACTTTATTAACAATTCTACAAATCGGTCTCGGACAATATCCTAACTTAGTCTCTAGAAAAACAATTCGCAGAAGCTGGATCGTATTCGTCCAAGCTATCAGGATTGTTTTGTAGACTATTGAATTTATAAACAAAGTTCGAATTTGAAATCGGACTTATATACTGGAATGTTAATTCTCTAGAAAAACAATTCGCAGAAGCTGGATCGTATTCGTCCAAGCTATAAGGATTGATTTTCCCAGCGGTTCCGGCTGTGTGTTTATTCACAATTCTACAAATCGGTCTCGGACAAAATCCTAACTTAGTCTCTAGAAAAACAATTCGCAGAAGCTGAATCGTATTCGTCCAAGCTATCAGGATTGTTTTGTAGACTATTGAATTTATAAACAAAGTTCGAATTTGAAATCGGACTTATATCCTGGAATGTTAATTCAATGACTTGAATGGATTTTAAACGGCAATTAATACTCACTCTCTATTTCTCGGATTTGCACAATAGCAACGGCTTCGGGTTGTTTAGATTACGGCAGGTCAATCTCGGTGCTGGTCTGGCAAGTCAGTCCCCTTTCGCTATGAAATGGGCTTGCTTTTATACAGATCGCGGCGTGTGACGTAACGTGAACAGGTGACCGGCTGGCGAATTCTGTTCACCAGTTTTTATACATAGATGTGCACGAAGTTTGATCTCTTAACTTTGCCTATGTAATTCGATTCTACTGAGATATTCAAATTTATTTGTAAGTAATGAAGAATGCTTCATTACACACCCCCCTTTCTTTCTTGGAAAATTTTCTCCCGAAAATTTTCGAACGTACGATACGTTTCGTACGTCGGCTTGACCTCACAGTCCCACGGTATTTTCACGCGCGCCACAAGCCGGCCGGTTGGATCATACACCCTATAGTCATGCATTTTACGTAAACGTTTCTTAAAATATGGTTTCTTACTATCTACACTTAATCTATTTATACCACTAACGGTGTCTCTGTCACTATATTTCAGGGGGTTATTTACGCAAGGGGCTGATAGTTTCTTTGGTGAGGACGGTTGCTGCTGGGGTAGATCGGGAGTGGGCGGTGTCATATTGGGGATCGGCGAATAGTACAGCTGGAGTTCTGGACTTGATTCCGGACTGGAACCAAATAGATCGTGCAGCCTCTTTCCCAGTCGGATGGCAGCCTCGGCGTCTTTCCCGGGAGTTCTAATTTCCGGAACTGAAATCATATTTACTCCTGGGGAAAGAAAATTACATTAGTTAACAGTTAATTTTTTTTCAAGTCCTTTACATGGACTCGAACGGGTTTACGACTAGTTCCATTTTCCAGCTCGACCACTACCGGTGAAATGATTTTCTTCACTTTAAACGGGCCTGCGAACTTCGGGGCCAGTTTAGCGGCGAAACCTTGAGCTGCCGAGGATAGCGGGTGTTCTTTGCACATGACCTCCTCCCCTACTTTAGGTGCCCAATCGCGCCGTCTCAGATTATAGTGTCGACTCTGGATAGTGAAGGCTTTATTCAACTGTAATTTGACGAAGTTGACGGCGTCTCTCAATTTTCCTAACTGTTCCTCATGTCTAGTAGGATCGGGGTTTCCATCATCATCGTCGCTACCCGGTCCCTGAACTTCCCGGAACAAAGTCTACGGGTGGTCCACTTCTCGACCGTAGTTTAAATATGCGGGAGTAAATCCAGTTGAGTCATGTCGGGCCGTATTGATGGCAAATATTAATTCCGGCAAATATGCGTCCCATGTACGGTGATCGTCCTCACAGTATTGCGCAATCATCGTTTTTACCACTCTATTAACTCTCTCTACTGGATTGGCCTGTGGGGTATAGGGAGGGGTGAGTTTATGTTTGATTCCAAACTCTTCTAAAAATTTCCGAAATTTATTAGCGACAAACTGGGCCCCATTGTCACTAATTAACACTCTGGGACATCCGAATCTCATAAGCACCCTATCTTTCAGCACCCTCATGACAGTTTCCGTGTTCGCTGTCCGAATTGCTTGACATTCTGTCCACTTGGTCAGCCGATCCTGCAGCACTACTAAATAATTGTTGGATTTGTTCGATCGAGGTAGGGGTCCTACTAGATCCACACTCACCATTTCCCATGGTTTGGATATTTTGCTTTGCTGCATGAATCCCGGAAGTGCCTGTTGCGAAGCTTTGTATTTCAAGCAGTGCTCGCATTTCCTCACATAGCGGGATATCTCCCTGAACATACCAGGCCAGTAGTATCTCTGAGCCACCCTTGCGATTGTTTTATTAATCCCTAGGTGTCCTGCCGTGTTCTCATCATGACATTCGTACAGAACCCGTGTTCGGGCATTCTTTGGAACACATAACTTCCATGGTTCGGGGGAGGCTCCATCCGTGTAATCATTAGCCTCGTGAAAGTGTCTGTATAGATTACCGTTTTCCACTCGATAATCCGGAAGTAGTTCGGGTTTTTCGTTGACGGCTTTAACTTTCTTTTCCCACCAGGGATCCGGTATAACAGGCTCGATAAGGGCAATCTCTTCTTCTTCTTCGTGATCCGGCAATGGGGCTCGGGACAGAGTATCTGCTACTCTGTTTAATACACCCTTCCGATACACAATCTCGAAGTCATATTGCTGCAGTTCTATGACCCATCTGGCCAGCCTCTGGGATGGGTTTTTCAAATCGCGTAACCACTTTAAAGCCCTGTGGTCAGAGATAACGGTAAATTTGTAACCTTCTAAGTACATTTTCATCTTTCGAATTCCAAAGATAATGGCTAGACACTCTTTTTCCGTCACGGAATAGTTCTTTTCTGAGGAACTTAGCGTTTGGCTAGCAAAGGCTATTATTTGTTCCTGTGAACCTAATTTTCGAGTGAGGGCCACCCCAAGCCCGCTATCTGAGGCGTCTGTTTGCAGCGTAAATGGTTTGGAAAAATCAGGACACGTTAGAACCGGAGCCTGCGTAAGTTTTTCCTTGATTTTCTCGAAAGCTACCTGTTGCTCGGGAAGCCATTGAAACTTCATTTGTTTCTTCAATAGTTTCGTTAAAGGCCCCACCATCTTTGAAAATTCAGGAATGAACCTGCGGTACCAAGATGCGACTCCCAAAAATCTCCTCAAGCTACGTACATTCGTTGGAGGATTCATTTTCACGATAGCTTCCACTTTCTCTGGGTCTGTTTTTATCCCTTCTTTTCTCACTACATGCCCTAGATACCGTAGTTCCGGCTTACAAAAGTGGCATTTTTCTGCGTTAATTTGCAGATTGGCCATCCTCAATCTTCTCAGCACTTCCTTTAAATGGGCCAAATGTTCCTCAAAGGTTTTGCTAACCACAATTATATCGTCGATATATGGGTACGCATTTGGCTCCATGTCCGGTCCTATTACTCTATCGAGTAGGCGTTGGAATGTGGCTGGTGCTAAATGTAATCCGAAAGGCATCACTGTAAATTGATATAGTCCTCGGCCAGGGACAGTGAAGGCAGTGACAGGTTTACTTTCGGGAGTAAGCGGAATCTGCCAATAGCCTTGTTTTAAATCCAGGGTAGACACATACTTTGCTTCTTTCAGCTTTTCAAGCGTGGCAGTAATATACGGTAACGGATATGCGTCCTTTTCTGACTGGGCGTTAACTTTCCTGAAGTCTATACAGAACCGATGCTTACCCTCTTTCTTTTTGACGAGCACTATTGGTGAACTCCATGGACTTTTCGATGGCTCAATTACTCCCTCTTCGAACATTTTATTTACCTCCTTGTCCACAATTTCCTGCATTACGGGATTCTGTGGTCTATACCGCTGTTTTATAGGGGTGGGATCCTTCAGCTTGATTTGGTGTTTAACCAGCGGCGTACATCCTTTCACGCCTATAAATTTCCCCAGCTCGTGTTTCAGGAATGCTTTCAGTCTCTCTTCCTGACTAGTCTCCAATTTAGAGATACTACCTATTATTTCCGTTTGGGTCTCAACCGCGTTCCTGGGCATATCGGGCTCTCGCAGGTCAATGGTTATCTGCCATTTATATAATAAATCCATCTCTAAAATAATCTGGGACATCATTCCCGGTAAGACCAGAAAATGTCCTTCCTTGTCTTGGTTATCCACAGTACATTTGATATAAAACCCTCGGTTAATTGGTACTGTGGCCCCATTCGCTAAACACGCCCTTTGTCTGACCTCTTGTTGTGGAACATTCCATCTTGAACAATGATCGGCCACCTCCTCATTAAT
Organism: Endomychus coccineus; assembly: GCA_958510875.1. NCBI lineage: Eukaryota > Metazoa > Arthropoda > Insecta > Coleoptera > Endomychidae > Endomychus > Endomychus coccineus. Next base: position 115,223,337 of record OY294069.1, read on the forward strand.
ATAGGACCTAACTGATCCTGTGTCCACTAGTGCTGAGAACACTTGCCTCCCTATTGCAACCTTAAAATGTATCCTCGGGTCCACTGTGCCCTCGGTTGTGGAGGATACATCCTTTATTACAGGTATGTGTTCTATGACGTCCCAGCGGCTCCTGCTTGTCCGCTGGACGTCCGCTCGTTTCCCGGTTTCGTATTCCTGCATTGGCATTCTCGAGTCAGAATACCCTGTTTGCCACATCCCGAGCAGAATCGTTTAAAAGTGCCCCTACACTCGAAACGCCGGTGTCCCTTTTCACCGCATCTCCAACATACTTCTTGCTGATCTATATTCCGTGGCAATGCTCTATTCGCTTGTATGTAGTTTACAGTCTCTTTTGGTTCTATACTACATTTTCTCCGATCATCCCCTAACTCCTTCTGTAAATTTCCATACTCTTCGCAGAGTTGGATTAGGTCCGACAGAGAAGAGAAATCCCTAGGCTTAACGTACCGTCGGATTTCTGGCCGCAGGTTTCTATAAAGTCTGTTCAGTTCCTCTTGTTTGTTTATAACTTGACTCCTTCTGCACAGAGTCTGCAAAGCAATTATAAATTCCTTTGTGTCTTCCTGCGGGCCCTGCACCCTTTTCACGATTGAATCTAGGATATCCTGTCGATAGTTATTTGGAAGGAAATATAACTCAAAATCTGTTATAAAATCCGACCATGTTTGCCACTGTGTGTTATTGTTTCTATACCACAATAAGGCTTGGCCTTTCAATAATTCGGGCAATACCTGCAGACAATCTTCTTCTTCAATTTCATATGCTATCCTGAGCTCGGAAAATCGTTCTAAGAATTCCAGGCTGTCCCTTTTCCCTTCGAAGTGTACACCCCATTTACGGACCTGATTCATGAGTTTACCTCTGTCATTATTCTTCTCTACTAATGACATTTTATTTGGCAATCAAAGAGAGCAATTTCTATCTAGTTTCCGTTACTTTAAATCTCGGGCGCCATTTTGTAACCTCCTTCCGCTTGAATGGTTAATTACAAGTGGGGAGGTTGTCACTTACTGTCCTCTTATGACAGTAACTGACCTGCTCGGGTTTCTTGAGGGTCCAGGTTCCCTTTTTATATAGGTTTTAAAATTGCTGTTTCTCTTTCGTGTGGATTGCCAAATAAAACAGATATTTCTTGCTTAACTAAGTTTATTAATTATCTCTATTTACATTTACACCAGCTATGTACAATCTATTTACAAAATGTTGCTAGGAACAGGCCGTTTTAATGTGTTCGTTTTCCGTGTATAAAATAACGCGCTAATTAGATGTTTTCCTATCGTCGGGAGTCTCCACCATCTGCGTGAGATGGTAGACAAGTTTTTGTCCCTAGGTCTAGAAATGAAATGAATCGCGACAATCTAAATATTTAGTACACTGTTAACTTCGACGGAGCGTGGGTCGTGTATTCGCTCTGACCTGTATTTCAGACGTAATTTCTTACGGAACGGGGTATAACGGACTAGGTTGATTTGTCAGCTATCGGCTATGACTGACTTAATAATTTCACACGTCGGTCTCGGAGAGAATCACAACGTAGCCCCTGAAATCAATTCGCAGACGCTGGATCGTATTCGTCCAAGCGATAAGGATTGATTTTTCCAGCGGTTTCGGCTGTGACTTTATTAACAATTCTACAAATCGGTCTCGGACAATATCCTAACTTAGTCTCTAGAAAAACAATTCGCAGAAGCTGGATCGTATTCGTCCAAGCTATCAGGATTGTTTTGTAGACTATTGAATTTATAAACAAAGTTCGAATTTGAAATCGGACTTTATACTGGAATGTTAATTCTCTAGAAAAACAATTCGCAGAAGCTGGATCGTATTCGTCCAAGCTATAAGGATTGATTTTCCCAGCGGTTTCGGCTGTGTGTTTATTCACAATTCTACAAATCGGTCTCGGACAAAATCCTAACTTAGTCTCTAGAAAAACAATTCGCAGAAGCTGAATCGTATTCGTCCAAGCTATCAGGATTGTTTTGTAGACTATTGAATTTATGAACAAAGTTCGAATTTGAAATCGGACTTATATCCTGGAATGTTAATTCAATGACTTGAATGGATTTTAAACGGCAATTAATACTCACTCTCTATTTCTCGGATTTGCACAATAGCAACGGCTTCGGGTTGTTTAGATTACGGCAGGTCAATCTCGGTGCTGGTCTGGCAAGTCAGTACCCTTTCGCTATGTAATGGGCTTGCTTTCATACAGATCGCGGCGTGTGACGTAACGTGAACAGGTGACCGGCTGGCGAATTCTGTTCACCAGTTTTTATACATAGATGTGCACGAAGTTTGATCTCTTAACTTTGCCTATGTAATTCGATTCTACTGATATATTCAAATTTATTTGTAAGTAATGAAGAATGCTTCATTACAGTATGTGTATGTGTATGTGTATGTGTATGTGTATGTGTATGTGTATGTGTATGTGTATGTGTATGTGTATGTGTATGTGTATGTGTATGTGTATGTGTATGTGTATGTGTATGTGTATGTGTATGTGTATGTGTATGTGTATGTGTATGTGTATGTGTATGTGTATGTGTATGTGTATGTGTATGTGTATGTGTATGTGTATGTGTATGTGTATGTGTATGTGTATGTGTATGTGTATGTGTATGTGTATGTGTATGTGTATGTGTATGTGTATGTGTATGTGTATGTGTATGTGTATGTGTATGTGTATGTGTATGTGTATGTGTATGTGTATGTGTATGTGTATGTGTATGTGTATGTGTATGTGTATGTGTATGTGTATGTGTATGTGTATGTGTATGTGTATGTGTATGTGTATGTGTATGTGTATGTGTATGTGTATGTGTATGTGTATGTGTATGTGTATGTGTATGTGTATGTGTATGTGTATGTGTATGTGTATGTGTATGTGTATGTGTATGTGTATGTGTATGTGTGTGTGTGTGTGTGTGTGTGTGTGTGTGTGTGTGTGTGTGTGTGTGTGTGTGTGTGTGTGTGTGTGTGTGTGTGTGTGTGTGTGTGTGTGTGTGTGTGTGTGTGTGTGTGTGTGTGTGTGTGTGTGTGTGTGTGTGTGTGTGTGTGTGTGTGTGTGTGTGTGTGTGTGTGTGTGTGTGTGTGTGTGTGTGTGTGTGTGTGTGTGTGTGTGTATTATTATTATTATTATTATTATTATTATTATTATTATTATTATTATTATTAATATTATTATTATTATTATTATTATTATTATTATTATTATTATTATTATTATCATTATTATTATTATTATTATTATTTTTATTATTATTATTATTATTATTATTATTATTATTATTATTATTATTATTATTATTATTATTATTATTATTTTTATTATTATTATTTTTATTTTTATTATTATTATTATTATTATTATTATTATTATTATTATTATTATTTATTAAACCAATAAAATTTCAAATACAAGTCATAATCTTATCTTAAGGGTTTAACATCCACTATATACACTAAAATAAAATAAAAAAGATTTTTTTTTTCCTTAAAATTACATTATGTACATGAAATAAAAGAATTATCATTACAATATTACTATAACAACAATAATAGTAGAAAATGTTCCGAAAACTGTAAGGTCTGATCGTTAATTGTACATAACACATTTTTGATGCACCATTGGCGTTTGAATGTTTCAAGATCTGTTATTCCTAGATAAAACGAGAATTCATTTAGAATCCTGGATTTTAGTTTTTTGATAAATGTAACTGTAGGGGGCTCCATTATTACAGCGGCATCTTTTAAAATTGGTGTTGCAGATCTGTACAATGTAGATTTTGCTAGATTCAACAGGTAATTGGCTAGATTTCCTTCCATGGAGGTGTCGTAGTATCCGCAATATAGATCCTTCACCAGTATTGTTCGATTTGGACTGAATATCGATTTTAACGATTGGGGACCGCAATGTCCAAACCGTAATGTCCAAACCGTAATGTCCAAGCCGTAATGTCCAAGGAATAATGTCCACCAGAAATAATGTCCACCAGTATTTTATGTCCAATAAATATGATATCCAATAACATATTGTTTTGTTACATATTTATGTAATTTCCAAGGGTACGTAGATATTTCAAAATTGAACCCCCGTCGAGATGTTCTTGATACGTATTGACAATGTTATAGATGCGGTCTTCATTTTGCATTGAGGCCTTGCTTTTCTTCTTTCGTATGGGCTGCCCCAGGTTCAGCTGTTGCAACATGGTCTCTGTGTCGCCTTGCTCCTTCTGGACCTCCTTGAAGAAGGCGAATAGACCAGGGTGGCTTCGTCCTACGACCTTCTGGAACCTGTTGTGCCACCCTTCCGACAGGTTGTTGGTTCGCTGAAACCGTTGTAGAACAGCGTTGTACTGGTTCCACAACTTTGGATGGTAGCGGGGTGGCTTGGCACGTCTTCTTCCTCGGGCTTTAACACCGCGAACGTAGTTGACCTCGAAGTATTCGGCGACAGGCAGGAACTCTTCTGGAACTTCGTCGAGCATTAAATCAAAGTGTTCCACGACGTGATCCACGGGAACGAACGTCAGAGCACACAGCATGTGTGCTGCATTCCTGATCTCCTCGTTCTCATTGTAGGCCACAGCCAATTTTTCGCTTTGCACATGCCGATAAACGCTCTGGGATAAGTGGAAGAGACATGTGGTCACATTGGCTTCACCGATCTGCTCCGAGATCGCGTTGATTATGGCCAACTCAAAATCAGTCATAGTTTTCTGAGGGAGAGAAGTTCTAATCCGCATCCGCTCACATTCGCTCTTGACGACCTCCAGAACTTTTTCATATGCTGCCTGCGCTTTATTTGTCATGAGAGCGTATACGAGGGGCAAAGCAACACTTTGTTCAACGCCAGAAGTAATTTGAGAAAAGGATCCCAATATGGTGAAAAGTTGAAAAAACAGAGTCGGCACAACCTGGAAGTTGAAAAAACCGTGAGAGAAAGTCGAAGAAGAAGTCGAAGAAGTCGAAAAGTCGAAAGAAGCTTACAAACCTTAAAAGTTCCGTCCAGATACCAGTAATGACTTTGCATTAACTTTGTCAGGTTTTGCTTCGTTGCAAATATTATGATTCGACCGACCTCCTCATCCACGTCATCGTCGTATGAGTCATACAAGAAGAAGGATTCACCGGCTCGTGTTAACTTGTATTCGTCCGGAATTTCAGCAAGGTCTTCAAGGTTGGTTGGATTGGTTGGGAAATTGCGTGTTCGTACTCGCTTGATTGCTCTTCTAATATTGTCGCGATCTGGCAGTCTTGCAAGAACAGCATCAGACGTGCCCTGCAGACCCCGCAGAACCTGTACCGGTGGAGCCTCTGGATGCTCTTCAGCGGTCCGTTTGAGCGAATTTAACTTTTTTTCAGCGTCCACTTCGGCAGGGTTGGGTGCGTGATTTGGGTGACCGGACTCGTTTGGACCTTGCAGAACAATGATGTTGCCGCCAACGCCTGTTGTCCGAGCCAGAGCAGAGCATTCGGAACGTCTTCGGCACGTCCAATAAATTTTGCCACCTTTTTCGTCCTTTTTTGTGTACAAATAGTTGTCAATGTTCAGGAACAGACCTCCCTTCCTTGTTGGAATGACCTCAACTGTATTGTATTCCGAATTCTCAGACATTTTTGCAGATAATTTTGACGCGACTGAATAACAGGAGGTAACCAAGGAAATAACCAAATGAATGACAGGTCGTGAACAAGGAACTCGTCAATTTAAATTTGAAATAAAATGGAAAATGGAATCAATTTTATTAATAATTTGGACATGGAATTAGGTGGACATAAAAATTGGTGGACATTACGGTTTGGACATTGTGGTCTCCTACGGATTTACATCTTCGTTACCATGTTCCATACTTCTTTTGATCGGGAACACTCCATTATCATATGCCAACTTGAACACATTTCATTTTCGCAAAAGGGGCACGAGTTTGAGTGGCGCAATCCTGCATGCTCTAGAAAGATGGGATCTGCTAGCCTATTTTTAGCTAGTCTCCAGGATATCTCAGCGTCAATGCCAAATGTTGGTTTCCGAAAGAAGGTTTTCCATTGCACGATATCATCAGACCATTCACCTTCTAAGATTTCGAGTTTTCTCAATTTGAAATATGTGGAAGTCAATTTTTCTTACAAACGTTTTCTAGTGGATTTTTCAATACGCAATGTTTCTTGCTTGTATGTAAAAACGAGTGTGTGCGGGAGGTTTTGTGTGCTTACAGTATTATATGAAGTATCGTAATATAGTTGGAAGAAGGATTTGATTCTTCTATATTGAATAGGTAGTTCTCTTTTCAAAAAGGGCTGTACGCTACCCAGTTTTTCTATTAATGACTCTTCAGATATCCATTTGTTATCTTCCAGGAGATTTGAAACAGTTTTGAAACCTCGTTTGGCCCACTCATCGTTAAACAATGGAGGGATACTTTTCCTGATCAGGGAAGTTTTGGTGGTTGGAATATTTCCTAGGTCTTGTACATTTCTTGGAAATTGTAAAATCTTCAAATCTGCTTCTTTGACTGCTTTTATCATTGACTTGATAAATAACGTTGCTGTTTTATATAGGTATGTTGGACTATTATGTGTGAAAAAGGCTTGCCAAGTCATTTCATGTTGGTTTGAGACTTTAATTAGCTGATTCATCATTATTGCCCAATTTTGTGTCGAGTCCGAATTCATCAACCGTTGTGAAAGACATACTCTGAATGTTTGCATCTTCGACTTTAAGTGTACCAGGCCAAGTCCTCCCTGAGCAATACTCAAACATAGATCTTTTTCTGTAGTCCAGTGCTTTCCAGTCCACATAATATCGACTAAATTTTTCTGAAGAATTCCTAACTGGTGTTCAGTGAAGGGTAATACTTGTAACGAGTGCCAGAGCTTCGGTGCAATAAATTGGTTGATTACTATTTTCCGGCCTATCAGGGATAGCGATGGAGTTTTTTGTTGCCATTTAATTTTTGAAATGTTGATTTTTTCTAGAAGACTTAGACAGGCGTTTTCAGTATCTTCCTCAATATTATTTGAAAAAGTTATTCCCAAAACTTTTATGTTTTTTGACGTCCAAGTAAAATCAAGAGGCTTATCGTTTCTTAGTTTCCATCTTCCTGTCCAAAACCCAACTGACTTCTCACTATTTAGTCTTGATCCGGATTCTATTGCGTAGATTTTATATATGCCCAAGAAGGTTGCGAAGTCACTCTCATCACATATAAATACAGACACATCATCTGCATATGCCGCAGTTGTTAAAATTCGATGTTTATTATTTGGTAAATTAACACCCTTAAGCTGTCTTTCGCATAATGAAAGGAAAGGTTCAATGGAAATTGAAAACAATGGACCAGATAATGGGCATCCTTGCCTTATACCTCTTCGAAAAACTATTTCACTAGTCAATAGTGCTCCTACTCTCACGTGGCTCTTAGCATTAGTGTAAAGAATTTTTATGGCGTCTATGAAGAAATTACCACATCCCATTATTTTCAGAACTTTAAAGATATATTTATGATAAATTTTGTCAAAAGCTGCCTTCTGGTCTAAACTTAGGATAGCTAGGGGTGAGTTATTTTCATTGGCATTGTGTATAATATCCCTATGTAGATGTAAGCTATCATATATGGTTCTGTTAGGCACAGAATAACTTTGGCTTGATCCGACCAGTTTATGAATTACATTAGTTAGTCTAATGGACAAAACTTTGGCAAAAATCTTATAATCTGCAGTTAAAAGAGAGATGGGCCTCCAATTCTCAATATTTTTCAAGTCCCCTTTTTTTGGCATCAGATTTATCACAGCTTTTGACAGGGAACTAGGTAAACTTCCTTTGTGAATTATTTCATTAACAACTTTGAGGTAAATATGTTTCAACTTATCCCAGAATTTTACATAAAAGTCTGTGGTTAAACCATCGATGCCAGGCGCTTTATTTTTATTCAGCAAATGTAAGGCTCTTGTAAATTCCTGCTCTGTAAAAGATTCATTCAAAGCTGTTTTATCAATTTCTGGTAATTCCTTTATCTGTTTGTAGAGCGAACTGTCTTCATTTAAAGTGATGGGCTTATCAGAATACAATGATTGAAAATGTTTTCGCACCAACGAGCACATTTGAATTGGCTTTGTGATAATGTTATCACCTTCTCTTAGTTTATTTAATGACTTAAATGTGGTGAACGTCATTTTATTAATACTCGGTCGATCACTAGTAATTAGGTTTTCATAGTGTAATTTTTTCAAAATAGTTTCGCTATGTCTTTCATAAGCATCTTGGGAATTTTTAATAGTAATGAATAGGTTTCTCATGTCTTCAGTCGTTGGATTATTCACAGATAAAGCGCGATTCAATTGCTTTTTTAGTTGATCAAATTCCAGCTGTTTAGTTTTTCTTTTCTGCCTGCTGTATAGTATTGAAATATCTTTTATGTTCATTTTAAAAATATCCCACCACTTCAATAAGTCTACATTAGTTGGTATATTACAAATCTCATTTTCAATGAACCCATTTATATTATCTACATATTCGCTATCATCTAATAACATGTTGTCAAATTTCCAGTATGGTGATATAAATTTTAGTTTTTTGTATGTTTGTATAGTTACCGATACTGCTAAGTGATCTGAAAATGAGTTTTTTAGATTTACGGAGATTAAGTTATTTAGAATGTTAGTAGAGCAGTACATTCTGTCTATTCTGGATGCAGAATATGGAGGTGTAGAGGATATAAAAGTGAAACCTGGCTTATCTTTGTGAATAAATCTCCAGCAATCTTGTAAAGCCAAAATATTAAGTTCATTTCCTAAGGATTTTGCAAAGGTAGGATATCTTTCTATTGAGCCTAGTCGATCTAAAGTAGGAGCCGTAGTACAATTGAAATCTCCACCCAGTATTATATTTTGGTTCAAAAGTGTTTCAATATGAATTTTAAGTATTGAAGTAATTTCTTTCGCTACTTGGTTATCATGTGGTAGATAAATAGCCAATATGTGCCACGTTTCTTTGCCTATTTTGAGCTTCAATTTCTGCAAATATGATTCTCAAAGAACTGTGTGCTCTAGTACTCTGATGGAGTTATTATTTTTAACAGCAATTGCTGTGCCACTGAAATTGGATGTTGCTGGATTGATAAAGAAGTCGTAAGAGCTCTTTTGCATTAGCACTGGTATGTCAGTAATATTGGTTTCTTGCAAGAGTATGATATCCGGGTTATTGTTACTAAGGAACACTTCTAATTCTATACATTTAAATTCGCCTTTAATACTTTTGGTATTTAATGTAGTAATTGTAATTTGATCGTTCATTATTATGTTTGTTCAAAAGGTGCTATTGATACTTACATTGGACACACATCGATCCAGTGAATTTTGCGATGACCATATAGATTCTGGTGGTGATGATATATTACCTCCTTCTTTCATGTGGGTTTTCTTAAGTGCTACTACTAACCGTTTACATCTTTCTTCTAAGGCACGATTTGGCAAATAATAATTTGAATTTTTTACTATCAATCCGTTAATGTCTGCTGTGTATTCAGTCGCGATCTGTAAAGGCTGATCGCTTGACTTAACATCTTTTAAAAATTGGATGAAATTGCTACAGTCTAGAATTTGCTCAGGTATTTCTTCCCATAGTTTTTCTACCCCGTCGTAAGAGTCCTGTGTTGGTGCACTTTCAGTTTTTCTCCGCTTTTTGCTTTGTCTTGTTAATTTTGCTACTCGCTTAGGTTCTTGGAATATATTTTCTTCTATCATGGCGGGGTTGTCATTCTTTTCGAAATTACTTTCTGTCTGTTAGTGTATTGTTGTTTGTGATTTGTTCGGAAGTGCTAGGTATGGTAGTAATCATTGAAGCAGGTCTTTTATTATTGGCACTATTATCATGTTCATCAAAATTAATTTCAAAATGTGCGTCAGATTTCGGACATTTTGAAGCTATGTGCCCAAACTTCTTACATTTAAAACATTTGACATTATCGTCTGACAGAAAAATTCTGTATTCTTCTTCATCATAATTGAGAAGTATAGAGCTTGGCATGGTCGTAGTTTGTTCCAGAGCTACAAATACCTGCCTTCGAAAACTTAGAACATGCTTATATTCCTCTAATCCAATACCTGCACCGATAAAAGAAATTGGTGAAACCGTTTTTATTTTGTTTTCTTTCAGTTCTTCCTCTGTGATATGATGTGGGATACAGGGTGATACATTTGATAAGATTACTCTTTTCGCTGGCATTATGAGCTTCCTGACTGTTATAAAAATGTCATCAATGTTGATACCACCTTCGTTTTCCACGAAATCATTTACCAATTGTTTGGATGCTAAATAAATACATATCCTATTATTGGACATTCTAGACGCGTACAAAATGTTTTTAGGTCCAATTGTTTGCCCCGTTGCTATAACGTAATCCTTTACTTGCAAGCCATCTATTACTGGAAATATAATCGCTTGATCTTTTTTAGGGGTACAAGATGCTTTGACGATATTTGAAAAGGAGGTACTTTGTGTTCTATTATTATTTAAACGCTGAGCCTTTGTAACATCTGTAGATTCATTATTTTTCTCGGAACCTCTGTATTCAGAGATCCTCGAAGGTATTGTTTCTTTATCCATTAGTTATATATTATTCCTTTTTGAGTTTGAAATTAAACATGCTGCAGAATTGTAAAAACCTTATAAAGAACGTATGATGATAACACTCACCGCGGTATCACGGCAGGCCGTCGCCTAATATATATCTTCTTGCACTGATTTATATGGTTTAGAAATCAACATAACTATAATAATTCTAATTCTTATTCTAATCGTGTCCACTCACTATTATTAATTAACTATATTCAAGTGTCCTTTCACTATTAAGATTGCCAAGATCAACGAAAACCGCGTTTTTAACAACCGTATAATTAACTGTTAATCACATCATTACATGAAACACGTCCGTCGCGTTCAAGTGTGTGTGTGTGTGTGTGTGTGTGTGTGTGTGTGTGTGTGTGTGTGTGTGTGTGTGTGTGTGTGTGTGTGTGTGTGTGTGTGTGTGTGTGTGTGTGTGTGTGTGTGTGTGTGTGTGTGTGTGTGTGTGTGTGTGTGTGTGTGTGTGTGTGTGTGTGTGTGTGTGTGTGTGTGTGTGTGTGAGAGAGAGTGTGATTGTGTTTGTTATATAGTATGAGATAATACAATTTAAGAATAATAATTATACTAAAATAATTTGATAAGGATCGTTTAATGTTTATAAACACTCCATTAGGATATTTAACTTAAAGGTTCTTGTTATCTATTATTTTGCTCACATGATCTCTATTTTTTAAAACAAATACATGAATTTCATTCTTTAATAGTTTTTGATTTGTTATGTTTCCAGTTTCAGGATTTAATAAATTATATAGTTCTGGTCCGAGGTAGTAGTAACATCTTTGTCCTATAGTTTTATTCATTTTTTTGCATTTAATGTATATTCTTTATGTCTCGTGTGATATGGGTGAATTATGTTATTTTTATTTTCCGAAATTTGTCTAAGAAGAATTGATGATGCATAAAGTTGTCTCAAATCTAATACATTAGATTCTTTAAATAATAATTCCGTAGAATATAGTTTTTTTTCCTATTATTTTCAATATCCATTTCTGTATAACACTTAGATGGTCTAAGTATATGTTTAGTACACCTCCCCATTCAATTAACCCATATTTGAGATGAGGTTCTACCAATGACTTATACTGAGTAATAAGCTTTTCTTTACTTAGGATATAACTAAGATTTTTGAATATAGGTATTAACATCCTTATTTTTTTTATTACATAATTTACGTGTCTATCCCAACGAATATGACTGTCAATTTTCATCCCCAGATATTTCATGGAACTAGTTTTTTTTATTTGAAATGCATTTGTTGTTTCAATGTCTAATGTAGTATATTGGGGTAGGGAATTTTTGTACAATCCATATGGCATGAAGAATGTTTTTCTATATTAATTGAAAGTCAGCGGTGATCGAACCAATTTTTGATGTCTATTAAATCATTTTCAACTAATTTCTTCAGATTCTGCCAGTCTTTAGCTTCATAATAAATAACAGTGTCATCTGCGAAACTAATAATTTGACCTATCTCTCCGTATGAATAAATTATTCAGGTATATTAGAAATAATATATATACTAAGATTAGATTAACTAGATCATTCGGATATTCATATTGATTTGTATCTGTACCATTGTTATTATGTAGAACGAGACATTAAGTCATAATGACGTGGAGCTCTATGTTCAGTAAAGTGTAACTCGTTTTATAAGTGAGTGTTTCAATTCCTATGCCCCTACAAGGACCACTGATCAGCTTATGGCAAACCGTCCCCCGACTTTAAGAGCTGATTCCCAAACTATCGTGCGAATTCAGTAAATTGCATATATAACTGGAATATAGCAATAAATTAATATGTATGCATGGTTTTTCAAACAATACATGCTGTAATATTTAAATCGTATTCTTAGTGTTCTCCCTTATACCACCATATTATTGATTTCTAAACAATACTGTTTTAGTTAAAATTGAACGTACTCTTTTACCCTCATTTGACTGTTTAGAATGGTGGTGTAATCTTACGGTAAAATATTTTTTTAATATCAATTTACTTAATTTAAAACTATGATTTTCTAATGGCTCTTCATCATAAATATGATCATTCAAAATATTAAAAATTTTAGAATTCAGAACAGACATTGTTACATTCAACAATTTACCTATATTTATATTTTTGAAATGAGTGCTGGTTACGAACAACTTAAATATTGTTTCCGCTGCCAAACATAAATCAATTACATATTGTGATGCATTATATAAATTTCCCCAAGTTTTACATAACTGCAAAAGGACAAACCTCTTGCAAGAGTTTAATGCTAGTGTCACAATTTATTTCTTTTATCACTGCTCTCACAACAAAGCCTGCAATATACCCAATAACTTCTCTCTGGTATTCTGATAAATTAATATTTGAGATGTAGTTCTCTTCTACCATGATTAATTCGTCACTTGATACTGCTTCATTTACTATTTCTTTTGTCTGTTTTTTGAAACTAGAATATGTGAGAATTGCACAATTGTCTGCAATGGTATTTGAATTTGTAGCTTTCGAAACTTCGCAATGGACAAGTAATCTTTTATAAATTCCCTGAAATTGTCTTGATGTAGGGTTGTTATTGCACCCACCTTTTCTTCTTATGCTGCTAAAAAAGGTTTCTATATGATCTTGTGAAAGTTTGTAGCTCAATATAAATCTGAGCTGTCCAGAAGCTATATAGTCAGAGTATAGTGATTGAAAACTGTGTATATTCACAAGAAATCCAATAAATCCTGTCTTTCTGCCAGAAGTTAAAATGCTCATGTTGTTATAGCTCAGTGAATGAATGTATGTTTTTGTTCTTTCAAATAATACAAAAAGTTTTTCAACAGTATTTGATGTCATTGCAATTCTATAATTAGCTTTTGATAAAAAGTTCCTACAATTAAATGCGTCAAATATATCATTAGCCAATTCAAGAAATTTCACTGTGCCCCTTGTGTCTTCAAACCCAGGATAGCCAATGACACTCAAAAACCTTAAGGCATCAGCCACACTTTTACTTAAAGTTTGAGCAGCTAAATTTACTTTCATTACTTCCCTACAATAATTTATGTGTCTTTTCCTGAGTTTGGTGCCTGCATGTAAATTTTCTCTATCTTGAACTTCCACTAGCTGTTCTAAATGTGACCAAGAAATCGTAAGACCATCACCATCTGTTAAAGTTCTATAAGTTCCTAAAGTTCCCCTTAGAAGTTTTAACATATGGGCTGCATCAAGAAATATATATATATAGGACAATTGGTTTTGGGATGTGAAAACCAAGTGATTAAGTTGTCCATGTTTTTAATATTTGCCCCCAAATGTGATACCATTGAAACATTTGATGCAGCACCATCAAATGTTAATGAAGTTATTGTAATGTCTACCTCATTCAAGAACTCTAAACACATGTTAACTAAATTTGCCTTCTCTTGACCATTAAGGCCATCAATAAGAAAATACCCCACCGGAAGTTTCCAATAAGCATTTAAAGCTACAACCATAAATACAAGAGCTTCCCTAGCTTCTGGTACTGAGTCAGTCTTCATTTCAGTTCCCATATCTACATCTCCAAAGACCTTAGAATGAGCATATTCTACTTTCTTGTGGATAGCCATCTCATCCATAACCAGATTACAAAATATTTTGTGGCCCTGGACTGCAGCCTCATTACATTTTATTTTTAAAGCTGCTAATGCTTCTGACGTAAATCCAGGAGAACCATCTATATGTTCGTACCACTTCTGCAATGTTCTTGAGTGTGGCAATGAATTATTAAATTTAGATCGAACATACTCATAAGCCTTGTTTGAATAAAAAATTAAAGTTAATGCAAATGATCTCAGCTCAGGTTCATATTTTTTCTGTGAAGATCCTTTTAGAAATCTATTAATTAGCATTAGAGTTGATGCACTGGTAGTATCCTAAAATAAAATAAATCAATTTTTGATTATATATATATATATATATATATATATATATATATATATATATATGTATATATATTATCAATAAATTTTCCAAATCTACTTCATTTATTTTTTTTTCACTAAAGCTATTGTAAATAGTCCATTAGAGTTGTAAATTAAAAACTTACAGAAATAATTTGAGATGCATTGGTTGATAACATATCTTGATTTTTCAAAGACTTCAACAATCCCTTTAAGCTAAGAGTTCGAGCTTTTAACTTTCTATGACTTTCAGTCAGGTTTTTTATTTTTCGTCTTTGATTATGGACTGTTTTCTTAGCAATTTTCCAAATTTGTTTAGTTTTTCCTTCACTTTCCATATCACTGGTATGACAGTCCCCCATATATCTTAGTCTTCGTATTTTTCTAAACAAATATGAGTTGATTATTATAAAATAAATATGCACAGTGACTGACGCTTATATACTTGAATAACTTTAAAGTTAATACTTTGAGAACACCGTATACCTACCGTGGTCTATGCAAATATGTATCAGTATCAGACGATGAAAGAGTAATGGTCGATCTTGAACCTGTTCTTGTTTTATACATTGGCTTCTCTAATTCTGAAGTAGCATTAAACAAAGATAAGCTTTCTTCAAATGGTTCAGTATATGTAGAAGAGTGATCTTCATTACTTTGTGTTTTAGTCTGGAGCCTATAAACAAAGAATGTAATATTTCAAACCACTTTGGTAAAGTTTGACTTACTTTGTTGGGGATCTTAGATTTTCTGGTTTTAAAACAATAATTCTTCGAAACCCTACTCGTCAGAAGATGCTGTCAAAGTAGAGCTTTCATTAAATGAAGCAGTTACTGTTGTGGGATTATGACCTGAGGACCTGCACACAATAAACAGTCAGAAAACGTAGCAGTAACATCAATTAAATAAACATATTTACCCAATCACATTTTCTTCTGGCGATTCTATTAAATTGGGGATAGCAGTTTTTAAAATGTGTTTAATCCCAGATTTGTTCATTTTAATGTGTTCTGGTAAAAAATGTTTCGAGCAGACTATCATACCATGCTGAAGAACAAGATGAAAAGATCTAGACCACCGGTCAATTCGAATACAGTCTTTTGGAACCCTACAATAAGTAAGATATAATATAGCATTATATTACAGTTTTTTATGTCTAAAATATGTAAGCAAATTGTCATATTATATAATGCATGACATTTTCATATAATATATGTAATATGATTATATCACTATATAAAGTGTCACATAATCTCATAAATATTTGTTATTTACTATTTACAACATGGAAGTCTTGTCTCTGATGGAAGAGACGCCTCTGAACTTTGTAATGAAGCATTCTTCATTACTTACAAATAAATTTGAATATCTCAGTAGAATCGAATTACATAGGCAAAGTTAAGAGATCAAACTTCGTGCACATCTATGTATAAAAACTGGTGAACAGAATTCGCCAGCCGGTCACCTGTTCACGTTACGTCACACGCCGCGATCTGTATAAAAGCAAGCCCATTTCATAGCGAAAGGGGACTGACTTGCCAGACCAGCACCGAGATTGACCTGCCGTAATCTAAACAACCCGAAGCCGTTGCTATTGTGCAAATCCGAGAAATAGAGAGTGAGTATTAATTGCCGTTTAAAATCCATCCAAGTCATTGAATTAACATTCCAGGATATAAGTCCGATTTCAAATTCGAACTTTGTTTATAAATTCAATAGTCTACAAAACAATCCTGATAGCTTGGACGAATACGATTCAGCTTCTGCGAATTGTTTTTCTAGAGACTAAGTTAGGATTTTGTCCGAGACCGATTTGTAGAATTGTGAATAAACACACAGCCGAAACCGCTGGGAAAAACAATCCTTATAGCTTGGACGAATACGATCCAGCTTCTGCGAATTGTTTTTCTAGAGAATTAACATTCCAGTATATAAGTCCGATTTCAAATTCGAACTTTGTTTATAAATTCAATAGTCTACAAAACAATCCTGATAGCTTGGACGAATACGATCCAGCTTCTGCGAATTGTTTTTCTAGAGACTAAGTTAGGATATTGTCCGAGACCGATTTGTAGAATTGTTAATAAAGTCACAGCCGAAACCGCTGGAAAAATCAAGCCTTATAGCTTGGACGAATACGATCCAGCTTCTGCGAATTGATTTCAGGGGCTACGTGGTGATTCTCTCCGAGACCGACTTGTGAAATTATTAAGTCAGTCATAGCCGATAGCTGACAAATCAACCTAGTCCGTTATACCCCGTTCCGTAAGAAATTACGTCTGAAATACAGGTCAGAGCGAATACACGACCCACGCTCCGTCGAAGTTAACAGTGTACTAAATATTTAGATTGTCGCGATTCATTTCATTTCTAGACCTAGGGACAAAAACTTGTCTACCATCTCACGCAGATGGTGGAGACTCCCGACGATAGGAAAACATCTAATTAGCGCGTTATTTTATACACGGAAAACGAACACATTAAAACGGCCTGTTCCTAGCAACATTTTGTAAATAGATTGTACATAGCTGGTGTAAATGTAAATAGAGATAATTAATAAACTTAGTTAAGCAAGAAATATCTGTTTTATTTGGCAATCCACACGAAAGAGAAACAGCAATTTTAAAACCTATATAAAAAGGGAACCTGGACCCTCAAGAAACCCGAGCAGGTCAGTTACTGTCATAAGAGGACAGTAAGTGACAACCTCCCCACTTGTAATTAATCATTCAAGCGGAAGGAGGTTACAAAATGGCGCCCGAGATTTAAAGTAACGGAAACTAGATAGAAATTGCTCTCTTTGATTGCCAAATAAAATGTCATTAGTAGAGAAGAATAATGACAGAGGTAAACTCATGGATCAGGTCCGTAAATGGGGTGTACACTTCGAAGGGAAAAGGGACAGCCTGGAATTCTTAGAACGATTTTCCGAGCTCAGGATAGCATATGGAATTGAAGAAGAAGATTGTCTGCAGGTATTGCCCGAATTATTGAAAGGCCAAGCCTTATTGTGGTATAGAAACAATAACACACAGTGGCAAACATGGTCGGATTTTATAACAGATTTTGAGTTATATTTCCTTCCAAATAACTATCGACAGGATATCCTAGATTCAATCGTGAAAAGGGTGCAGGGCCCTCAGGAAGACACAAAGGAATTTATAATTGCTTTGCAGACTCTGTGCAGAAGGAGTCAAGTTATAAACAAACAAGAGGAATTGAACAGAATTTATAGAAACCTGCGGCCAGAAATCCGACAGTACGTTAGGCCTGGGGATTTCTCTTCTCTGTCGGACCTAATCCAACTCTGCGAAGAGTATGGAAATTTACAGAAGGAGTTAGGGGATGATCGGAGAAAATGTAGTATAGAACCAAAAGAGACTGTAAACTACATACAAGCGAATAGAGCATTGCCACGGAATATAGATCAGCAAGAAGTATGTTGGAGATGCGGTGAAAAGGGACACCGGCGTTTCGAGTGTAGGGGCACTTTTAAACGATTCTGCTCGCGATGTGGCAAACAGGGTATTCTGACTCGAGAATGCCAATGCAGGAATACGAAACCGGGAAACGAGCGGACGTCCAGCGGACAAGCAGGAGCCGCTGGGACGTCATAGAACACATACCTGTAATAAAGGATGTATCCTCCACAACCGAGGGCACAGTGGACCCGAGGATACATTTTAAGGTTGCAATAGGGAGGCAAGTGTTCTCAGCACTAGTGGACACAGGATCAGTTAGGTCCTATATTAATGAGGAGGTGGCCGATCATTGTTCAAGATGGAATGTTCCACAACAAGAGGTCAGACAAAGGGCGTGTTTAGCGAATGGGGCCACAGTACCAATTAACCGAGGGTTTTATATCAAATGTACTGTGGATAACCAAGACAAGGAAGGACATTTTCTGGTCTTACCGGGAATGATGTCCCAGATTATTTTAGGGATGGATTTATTATATAAATGGCAGATAACCATTGACCTGCGAGAGCCCGATATGCCCAGGAACGCGGTTGAGACCCAAACGGGAATAATAGGTAGTATCTCTAAATTGGAGACTAGTCAGGAAGAGAGACTGAAAGCATTCCTGAAACACGAGCTGGGGAAATATAGGCGTGAAAGGATGTACGCCGCTGGTTAAACACCAAATCAAGCTGAAGGATCCCACCCCTATAAAACAGCGGTATAGACCACAGAATCCCGTAATGCAGGAAATTGTGGACAAGGAGGTAAATAAAATGTTGGAAGAGGGAGTAATTGAGCCATCGAACAGTCCATGGAGTTCACCAATAGTGCTCGTCAAAAAGAAAGAGGGTAAGCATCGGTTCTGTATAGACTTCAAGAAAGTTAACGCCCAGTCAGAAAAGGACGCATATCCGTTACCGTATATTACTGCCACGCTTGAAAAGCTGAAAGAAGCAAAGTATGTGTCTACCCTGGATTTAAAACAAGGCTATTGGCAGATTCCGCTTACTCCCGAAAGTAAACCTGTCACTGCCTTCACTGTCCCTGGCCGAGGACTATATCAATTTACAGTGATGCCTTTCGGATTACATTCAGCACCAGCCACATTCCAACGCCTACTCGATAGAGTAATAGGACCGGACATGGAGCCAAATGCGTACCCATATATACCATATATATTTTAAAACCTATATAAAAAGGGAACCTGGACCCTCAAGAAACCCGAGCAGGTCAGTTACTGTCATAAGAGGACAGTAAGTGACAACCTCCCCACTTGTAATTAACCATTCAAGCGGAAGGAGGTTACAACTTACATATGAAATGACAGCTCCGAATCTTTTTCGTAAGTTGTAGAACAAACACAGCACTTTTTCGTCATTGTTACAGTTCAATTAAACACAAAACAACAAGGCAACTTCTTTCAAAACAATATAACACACTTCCACAGTCTTAGAAACCTAGAAATGTCGAAAAACACGGAATGAACGGTTAACATCAACAAGTTGTAAATGTTTGAGTTCCAATGTGGCAGACAGATGCTGATCGCTGATTGGTCAACGATCATAATATAAACAGTTCTTGGTTCCGTTCTATCTTGCCCACCTTTTTTACAATTCTAAGCCGCTTCTATCGTTTCCTATTTCTATGATCCGGACCGAGTGATAAGTGTGAGTATATTGCAGTCTATGTGGTGCAGGTAGTTGTTTGTACATGACGTCAGTCGTGTGGGTATTTGAACACGAAGATAGAGTGTCGGGGCCTACAGCGAGGTATGGAATGTGAGGCTGCTTCTTCATAGCGTCAGTCCCAGGGTTTTGAAATAGTTATAATAGTGTTGTCTGTACATGTCGACAGTCACGTGATTTTTTGAAAGAGGCTGTCACGCGGGGCTTCATCGAGGTATCATGGGAGGGTTGCTGCTCCTTCATCGAAGTGAGTGTATAGATGGAATGTTATACAGTATGGAAATGATATTTTCTGCATTTCTCAAATGCTATGTTCATAAGGAAATGACGTTCATTCAAGCCATCTGTACCTTACTTGATTGCTATATTACAAAATGCGATTTAAATCGTCTTAAACATATAGATATGGGGGAATATTATTTTCAGTAAACAAAATGGAGTTGGGAGACTTCAAATAAGGTATGGAATGTGAGGTTATACAGATTGTTTATGCACAACGTCAGTCACGCGGATTTGAACGAAGCTGTCGCGAGGTGCAGTCTCCAATGAGGCGGGAGTATAGATGGAATGTGAGGTTATACAGAGTGTGTGGCTATAATGATGTCTATCACGCAGGTCTTCAGCGAGGTATCTACCCCGCGCGAGTCTTCAATGAAATGTGGGGTTGTTTGTACATGCCGTTAGGGTGTTTGTACATGCCAGGGTTTTGTCAGAGTTATAATGATATCGGCCGCGGTGCATTGTCTGCCCCCACAGGTCTTCAATAAGGGGGCCATAACATCTAACATGTGATAGTTTACAAAAATACTGCTTCTCATAATAGCGATATTAAGAAGCGTTTGCAGAAAATAACTATTAAATCATCTAAGGACGTTTTGCTTGATTAGTACTAGCGAGTACAATATTCGTTATAATTATATGAGTATGCATCATTGAGGGTGGAGCTTACTTGAGTGATAGAGTTGCGCTAAATCATCTCCAAAAGCAATGTATTCAACTTGGAATTATCGTAAAGATGCGCAATCCTCCAATGTTAAAGTAGTTTCATAAATTATCCGAAAGTAATACGAATGTATAAAATGTTTTTCTAAAATTAGTACCGAAGTAAACATAATTCGCTATAATATTATATTCATCCATGTATGTTTCATAAATTATCCGATATAAATCAAATAAGTTTATGCTAAATTTGTAGCAGGTTGAACAATATCCACTATCCGGTAGAGTGATAGCTAGCTCGAGTGATGAGGAAGTTACGTCGATCACCTTCAAAACGCAATGAAAATACTTTATTTTAAATCAAACACGTTGTATGTATATATATTCGAATCATATTGATTGTAAATCGCATGATATGACCCGAAATCTAGCTGCTGCTGGGTGTAGCCCAGTACCTATACAGAATCTAGACATATATAAACTACATGTGGATAGATATCGATAATAATATTGCAGGATGGCAGGATGAGGAATAGATGTAGATAATAATAATAATCATATATATATATATATATATATATATATATAAACTATGAAGGTGCAAGCATGAATTGAAAAGTAATTTTCAGGTCAAATGAGGGCTTTCAAATTTATATTTACCAACTGAAAATAATAAATCGTATCTGAGAATCTAGGGAGAAAACTATTTTCTTTCAGGACTAAACTGGTATTTAAAAA
Source organism: Endomychus coccineus (assembly GCA_958510875.1). NCBI lineage: Eukaryota > Metazoa > Arthropoda > Insecta > Coleoptera > Endomychidae > Endomychus > Endomychus coccineus. Next base: position 115,244,738 of record OY294069.1, read on the forward strand.
TTTCGGGTCATTAATACGTCAGTATTTTGATATATTCAGGAAGAAAAGAAGTATACACACGTACATAGGAAACTATGTTAGAAATAAACAAAAGATGGTAGGTACTGTAGGAAGGGAAACTTCAGATGATGCAAGAATTACATCTCAGTAGATGGACACCATGTACAGTGAGAGTGAAAAAGTTAAAAGTGTAATTGGTAAATGTAGCCCAAAAAATTGAATGTGAATCAAAAATTTATAAGCTAAGATTCAGATACTGTGATTTCTGATAATTACGATACTAGGAAGGTCATATTCTATAAAGATGTAAGAATATGATAATGATATTAATGTACATTTCTTGGTGTTTGGTGATATATATTGGGCAATCATTTGGAAAAATTTATACTACCTTTTATAAGCTTAAGAAAATTCCAAGCTATTGACATATCATAATGTTTATCATTTATCACTAGCTCTTTCAAAGCTACCTTGTTTTCTTGGGAGGTTCCTACAGCAGTCGTTACAAAAGAGTAAATGTAAAGTTTTGCGATATAAAATTCTAAAGGTTGATGAGGTGTTCATCATAGAATCAGTTTTATATCACTATTTTACTAAAAAATGTGTATTCAGAATCTAGTAGCACTAAAGAGAAATAAAAGTCTTGGCAACCAAAGTTTATTAAGATATTTACCAAAAATGTACTTATTATGTAGCAGTATATAGCTATAACAAGTTGCCAAATGTTTAGAGTACTAGTAATCTTCAACAAAAGATTATTTAAAAAAGTGATCAATTGATTTTTTTGAATCATATGATGGATTAATATAAGAATAAATATTAAGTGAATATAACGTTGTCTACAAAAGTCGCTATAAATTGATAAATGCAAGGATGATGAGACGAAATATAAAATAGTATAATAATAATAATTATATAAGTATACATTTATTAGCACCAATCTAAAGAAGAAAAGTAAAAAAAAATATTGTATATGTGTAGGTTGTTTATTCTAAAGTATACCTAGAACATATATCCCTTACATAGTTGAATGGGTTTTCAAATTATGTAGATTGACTCAAGAGGGATATTTTGTAGAAAATTCGCCTCGAAGATTATTATATTGTTTCTGTTTACATTGAAGTTATTGGGTGCAAAAGTACAGTTTATTATTAATTAATTGTATGATCATAAGTTGATACTGTGAGCATTTTTGATTAAACATTTATTGCCTCAAATATTTTAATTAGGTATATTTTTATCAAAACAAAATTAATGCCTACAGAATTAGGTATTGTAAATCTCTTTCTTATGTTAATTGCAGATGTAAAAATTTTTAATTCTATTATTAGACTCACCCTATCAGAAAAATAATTAGTTCGTTGTTATATATTATGAATATGGTCATTAGCCATTTAGAATTAAGAATCAAATGTCTTTGATGTTTCAATTTGATTCTCATCAGAATGCATTATCCTCCTAAGAGTAAAGTTTCAGTGAGATGTAAATTGTGCTTAAGACTTTTCAAATAATCGGTGGTGGAAGCCGTTACTTTATGGTAATTTATCATTTTGATTATATGAAAGAATAACTACTTTGTTTTTATACCACTTTTCAAATCTTGTTTGACTGAATGATTAGGATTATGTAGTAAGTATATGATGTATTCGTTAATGTTTTATTATTACGTGAACCCGGATTGAAATGAAATTATTTTCTGAAATTTTAATCAAAAATGATCGATTAATCCATATTTATTACCATCTCTAGTTAATATTGTGAGTATTCTGATAACGTGAAAGTCGCATGCATTTGTCTACGTGCGCTCTATCTTGGAAGTGAACAGACTTATAGTAAGCTACACAAATCGATGAAAATGAATCCCAGACATCTAGCAAACCTAGTTCTCTCAACAGCCGTCCGCACATTGTAGTTAGAATTATAGCGGCAATAGAGCTGCTGAGTACTAAGAGTGCTACATTTTACGACTTGTCAAAACTTTTATAGATCGGTATCAAGTGCAAGTTCAATTACTAGAGCCTTTAGGCCACCCTCTTATCTCTCTTAAAATCATGGTTATTGTTTATAAACTAAAAGAGTTCACACTGCATACATTTATAACACTAAGGTATGAAATAATGCCTTATTTACTAAAAATAGTATTAAAGTACTAAGGACCTTTCAGCTACCAAGTGGCCATGATCAGAGTAACCTAAATTTAAAAAGAAATGTACTGGTTTAATACTATTTGAGGTTCATTATGCAAACAAGGGCATTATTAACCCCAAATAATACTTAACAGCATCCCAATTTATTTTACACTGATGATGGCTATTTGGTAACTGAAAGGTCCTTAGTACTTTTAATAGCCTTTTTAGTGGATAAGGGCGATTTTTCGTATTTAGTAATGCTTAATTACAAATCAAAGTATACATACAATTTTATACTCAAACAGAAATGAAAATCATGAAACAAATACATCTAACATCTTGAAGCAAAAATCCATCACAGTAATTAGAATCAAAATGTTTAAATTCTATTTGGGGTTAATAATATAAACAATGGGTTACCCTCAGCTGGAGATAAATCGGAAATTTAATAAATTGCTTTTTCGTTTAATACATTTCCATCCCTTCTAATTACCTAGATATTTGTCCATATTGTGTTTTAAAAGTGATAAAATATCTTGAGAAATGGTGGTACCTGTATTCAAAACATGTTAGACTAACGCTGATTTTTCACAATTCTTTTTCTATACAGGGTGTCTCAGATTTTAATCGGGAGAATTTAATAGACGATAGAAAATTTGATTTTGAGGAAAAAATTCCCAATAACGTATATGCACAGACGCTCAGTTTTTGAGATACAGGGGGTGTTGAAATTGATACAAAAAATTCGTTTTTTGCGAATATCTCCGGAACCGTTTATCGTACAGAAAACAGCTTTCGCGAGCATTTTCTACTCATAGTAAGCTATGTTGTGTGATAAAAATTTTTTTTTTTAGTCATAATTGGTGAAGATTTTGAAGGGGTAGTTGGTGTTTTCCCCCCAACTTCTAGGCCACTGGAAAAAGTACGGTTTTGAGACAACCATTTGAACCGCCAATGTTTTCTACACTAAAAAGGTCCTCTTGGTCATAAGCTCTAAAGTTGTGGGTTTTCGAGAAAAATAAACAGTTTTGTGAATGTCATATGGAAATCCTTCTCCCATTAGTGTCAGCAAATCTCGCACTTCTCGTTGTCCATCTTGATTTCCAGACTTAATCATTTCTGATATTAAATAAAATGCAATTTTTTTTAGATAACTTCCTATGTTCGAAGCAGTAGCAGGTGCTCGATATTTCCCTGTTTCCTCTCTCAGCCCAGCCACTTGGTTGATAGCTGTAACTATTTCATCATACATACAAGGTTTTAATATTTCTTCAAAATATTTCATTCAGGTTTGTTTTTTTTTGATACAATGAAAAAATTTTGCAATTAGTCTCAGTCTAGCTCGTATCATACTTCGAAAATGGGGTGATCTATATTTTGAAGTCAATCGATTTCCAAATAAAATTATCAACTTTTGATTTCTCACTAAATCATTGATTTCATCATCCCTCATCTGTGGTAAAATTTTGCTTCTCATAACAAAGTTGGCTTCTTTAAGAGTGTAGCTTAGTAGACGACTGTTACACATTACATCTTTTTTTCCCTTTTGTGTCTTCTTGTTACATTTCCGATAATGAACTGAAATTGACAAAGAAGAGAAGAATCCACCACAGCTCCCAGAAATTTTGTAATGTTCACATTTCCTTGGTTTCAAGTTTTGTGGACATCTTACTGGTATTATAAAACCTCTATTATGTTCTTTATGTGAATTAAATATATAATCTCCTTTTCGCCTAATACCATCAATCATGTTTAACCTCTGATAGTCCTTTTTAGGTAGAGCCATAAAGTTTGACACACTTTCTTCCTTGGGATGTTTAAATTGCAAATGCCTAGCAAATTTTGTTTGTAATTTATAGCAAAAAGGACAAAAATGTTGTTTTGAATTCTTAGTTGATTGTATTGTCAAATATTTGTAGTCTATATCCGGGATAGTGAAAGAAATTACTGGAATATCTTCACTTTCTTCAATTATCACCTTTCTTACATCATCTGTACTTTGCTTTTTTATAATGGCAGAAATACCATGATCATAATCGATAGAATTTGTAGAAGATCTAGAAATTTCATTGCAATGCCGAGTGTTTACTTCATCATTTGAGTCATAATCGGAAGTAATATCCTCAGGGTCATTTAGATCATCATTTTGAAATTCTGTGGAGAAATACACATTAGTAAATTTTTTATAACAATAATAGGAAGCATCAGATTCAATTAACAATTCTATTCTTGCTTTGCCAACATAGTGTACATGCTTCTTGACCTTCAAGTGAATTGTGAATTTTTTTTATTTTGTACATATTTCTATTTTGATATTAATAATCAATACACTGAAAATAATCTATTGTGACATATTACTACATAAGAGTATGTGTTTTACTTAGGTACAAAGTTCGTTGTAATAGGAGTGGATAATGTAAATAAGGCAATCTGTAGGTAAGTTGTTTAAGGTATTTGCATAGATATTTTCGGTACAATATTTAAAATGTATGCAAGTTAGGATTTGGATATTATTAATATGGGTCACTAGATAATTTGTGAATTCTCAATACGTTGTTTTTTCTTATGATGATAAAATATTTTTTTTAATTCTGCCTTATTTTCATTAAAAATATTTCAATTCCTGAAAATTTCATGTTGTTAACCATTGTGATTTTAATTAGAAGATTTATATTGGATGATTGTAGAGTTACGAAAATGAAGTCCTTGGGACACTGTAAAGGTACAAGATCAGAGATTGAGTAATTATTTTTCTCCAATTTACTAAAAGTCATGGCTTTCATATTAAAAATTTACTCAAGGATAACACTGTATAATATAGGCATCGGCTCATGGGTTTCAACTCATGTCTATCAATAATTATTTCAACCATAGAAAGAACTATGGAAGATGGTTTTCATTAGATTTGATATTACTAGTACTTACCATCATCTTCATTAATCATTTCATCTTCAAACCTTGTTCCTTTTTCTGTAACCTCTGTTCCTGCTATTCCCTGACAATCTTCTACCCTTCCATTGTGTTCTATTTCTCCAATATTTATTTTACTATATTCATTTACTGGACTGCTTTCTAATTCTTCCCAACTTGTGTCTATGAACATGATGTCTAGAAAAAATTATCAAGTTCCCACATATTTCTTTTCAATTTTTTCCTTCACATAGGTACCTACCAAATCTATTTCTGTCACGAATCTTATTTCGTAAATTGTAGCCTGATGGAATGAATTTTATCAATCAGCAAATTTGGAACCAAATGTGTAATTTCCGCCCAAATTGAATTAAGCTCGCAGTGATATGGTGAGAGACGTAAAACAGTTTTATTTGGTGTTCTGGTCATTTTATCAACAATATACTTATTATACCGTTCTTATTAAACAATTGAGCTCTAACTAAGCATCTCATCCTGAAACGGATGTTCCTATGCCGAGATATTGTATTTGTTCATAAGGTCGTTTTATAAGCTTCAAATAAACAAATAAAAAATTGAACTTTTTTGGCGGGACTATATAGAGATGGTAGTTGATATCAATATTCATCGATTACTTGGGACCTGTGTAGACCCAAAAACCTTCTAGAATAATGCTATTCATGAATAAACATTATACTAACTTATTGTTTAAGCAATAATTGCAAAATTTCTTCTCTTTCAAGAGAGTTCATTTTCCACAACACCCCAAATGCTGTTGTTATAAGTAACGGGTTATTGCAGTGGTATCAACAATATTTCCGGCTCAGTAATCCAAAAATAGCTTAATATGGATCTCATAGAGTAAAAGTATTATTGTATCGTTTTACACATGTAGAATTGAACACTATTATGTTGATACACTTTTATTTGTTTGAGCCTTATTACGCCATCTTCAAACTGTATTCAAATACCGTTTGAAACTCGAGTAACGGAAGTCTCAAATAAAAGTGATATAGACATAGTAGTGTTCAATTTTACAATACAGATAAAAGTATTGTTATTTTTATTTCTATTTCGAAATTCAAATTGATTTTAGAAGTATATAAGGAACATTTATCTGTCTTCAACTACCAGATCGCTTAACTATGAATTAGAAACTTTCTTCATAGTTTTTGGATGCGGCAAAATTAATACGTTTGAACTTCTTAAAAACATATATAGGGGTATGGACTAATTATTTTATGTAAAAGTGAGGATAAAATCATAGTATTTGCAGAATATCTATAGGTTTCCTTGCAAGTCGTCTGCAGTGTAATCTGTTCCGATAGAAAATGAAATTTAAAATAAACGTTGCCTTAGGAAGCCTTTTTGAAACGCACTTTATTCAGTCATAACACTCTTATACATGGTCATTTGCAAGTAAATCACTTTCCAATCAAACAATGACACCCAAGGAACAGGTGCAACATATAACCTGTCACCTGTCACACTCAATACTGGCCATGCACCATTAAGACTAAACGGTACTGTCGTAAGCTTCGACTTTTCTCTAAGCCTTTTGTAGGCGTTCAGGCTTTGTGTTATAGAGTAACAGAAATTCGGAAAAGTTTAGTATTGGCGATATTTTTAACCATCGACGTCCGCGCTTTCTCACATAGCATCTCTCGAATAGCAACATTAGTTTCAAACAATTTTTCTCTTTGGGGTAATTGGAAAAGATTGGGCCTATACTTTTTCATTAATAGTCCCAATTTCCCATATAGCCAATTTTGTTGTTGTTTTGTAGCAATGCTCAATCCCCTTCAAGTAAAATGTTTAAAAACTCTGGTTCCGCCTAATCGATCATCATTTTCTTTGCACCGCATAGTCTTTGTAAGGACATAATTCTCGTAGCTCTACTATCGTTGAATATATTTATTGATATTCCAAAGGAAAAGTATATAACAAGTTGATCCATATTACTAGCTTGAATACAAGTTTTATGTAACAACAACCGTTTCCATGGATTCACTACTGTAAGTAAACCTGCTCTTCCAAGGCTCCTCAAGCGCGTACGCAAGGGGGGGGGGGTGGATTGTTCACCAAGTATGTTTGTAAAGTTGTGCTAAGTACACAATTTACATTTAATACATTTTGAAACTCCTATTCCCAAATTTTTGTCTGCGTACGTATGTGCTTCTTCGTCACCGTATAGTTTAGTACCAAGAACCGGTAGGAAAAACTATGATATTTTTTTAAATTTGTTTGCCAGCTTTTCAACCTAATGTGGCGGATTTGGCATATTTTGCAATGAAATTGTATAATAGAAGCAAAATAATTGAACTTCGAAAAAGTTCTTTCTTATATTACTTGGATATCTCAAAAAATATACTCTTTGATTGATGAATATTTTGGTTTGATTGTACTCAAAATGACAAAACCTATAGGGAGATATTAATCTATGCCATTGATATTAATAAATCAACTTGATATAATATTTGAAACCAGATGGTGAATATCCTAATACTGTCATTGCGGTTCAATTATTTAAAAATGTGAAAATATCCAAAAGTACCAAATATTTATGTGAGGTGGTTCTTCTTGAAGTAATATGATCCTTGTTGTGAGGGATCATTCAGTTCTTTTTGGCTTATTCAAATTATCGCCAATTGTAAATATGATATAAGACACGTCGTTTTCATCGATAAAGGTACCCTTTCTCTTATGAAATGTGCAATGACATGAGTATTCCATTTCAGTTCTAGGAAAACTATAGTTGTTCTGTCAAGAACCCCCCGCCTTTGGTGCAGTTTGTTATAACTGTTAATAATAAACAAATTGTGTTTTCAGTAAGGAATTTTCAAATAAGTTACAGTCATGACTAAACAATTTGGAAATGGTGTTCATTATTAACAGTTATAATAAACAAATACATCTTGGACGGTTATATAACGAATCGCTAGTCAGAACAAAAAATACTGTACAAAAGAGTACCTGTTAGGATTGGGAGAAAAGATTTCCAACTTTATCAGTAGGTGTGAAAGTAGATATTGATACTCTGCAATGCTGATAGTTGTTGCAACATCAACTTACACCATATCAGATTAAAGATGAACGAAAACCATAATGCAATAATGGAGAATGAAATGATCAACAACAGTAATAACACAGACAATATATGGCCAATTAGCAAGGAGTATATTTGATCAAGAAAATGTATAAATTAATAACTACAGATACCTATTTATTTTATTTAGTTATTACCTATACATAACATATTATATTATTGTATCAAAATACTTCTTTCTCTCAGCTTCTATGTGTATATATAATAAAAGCATTTGTTTTTTATATAATTCTTGCTTCCTTCTATGTTCAATAGTAGGAATAGTAAGTAGTAGTAGAAGTATATTGTTTTCTGTTATATAGACATACTTGTTCGGTTCTCAAAGTCCGTTTATGTGAAATTTTGAATGTTACTTATTTCATGATATTCTGGCGATGTATTTTGCTCAATACTACATTCTCTGTTTTCATTACCTGTGATTATATTTTGAGACGGTAGATTGTCAATGACAAAGGCATCACATAATTCCATGTTACTAATGTCCTTCAGAACAACAGGTCTCCTCTGAAATAGCTGGGGTTTCCTCCTGTTATTTATTAATATTATTCGAGTAGATCAAACGGTATAATTTTGTTAGAAGCATGCTGTCTTCTACACTGCCATCATGACCGTATTGTCTGTTTCTCAAATTTTGCCCAAAACAAAATCATAGGATTTGTCACCACCAGTTCAAATATTATATTATATTTTATCAATGATGCATATTTTCTGGCAAAAGCTTTCAGATGTAAATTTCAGTTTTAATTTGTTGTAGAGTACTTATTCTTCGAACCGTACCATAGCTTAATCAATCCAAAGAAGGCTGTGTCCCTTTCCCACTATTGGATTAAATTCATTCAAAACATGTTTCACGTTTTCCTGAAATGCTTACATGTATTCTTTGAGAGAAAAGTAAGCTATATTTGATCAATCAAGTGTGAACTATCACGTAGGTAGCTTTCTTCAGCAGTTGCCTATTGGATGATATGATTAAATTATACACCTACCTGTATTTGGGAGTAATAATAGCTAAGGCTAATTCTTTTTCGTTTGAAAAGTAAAGTTAACAAGCAGCTAGGATCATTATGAAAAATGTGCACTTTAAGAAGATAAAGCACATTTGTTGAAATGACTTTAGTATGTTGATTATGAAAGCGAAGGTAAATAATATTGATTATCTTAGGTATCTGGTTAATTAAACCTAAGGTTCGTAAGTTTGTACAATGAAGTCTATTTAGTATATCAATCCATATATTACTAATATGTCTGATCTAACTTTAAACATGAATAAATATTATTTGATAACCTAGAAACAAAATTCCCTAGATCAATATAAAGTCACTAAATCAGACTGTCCTCAATCACTCCTTTGTTCTCGGAGACTGACATGGTTAAACAAGCAACTTTGGGGACTGTCCCTGATGTTATAGATAGACTGCAGTAAACTTTGAGGACTGTCCCCGAAGTCATCAAATGTCCTCGAAGTCGTGGTTCCATGAATGAAATGTCCTCATAGATCAAGTTGTCCTTACATATATATATATATATATATATATATATATATATATATATATATATATATATATATGTAGAACTGGATTCTCGGGTATTGATCCTCGTTGTGTGGTTTCGGTCCTCAAAAGGACCAATTTCACGACGTTTCGGCAAAGTCGCATTTGCCATCTTCAGGTGACTCTACGGTCGAATCACCTGAAGATGGCAAATGCGACTTTGCCGAAACGTCGTGAAATTGGTCCTTTTGAGGACCGAAACCACACAACGCGGATCAATACCCGAGAATCCAGTTCAACACATTACGTCCGCGAGAACATAAGAAGAAACATATATATATATATATATATACATATATGTAGAACTGAATTCTCGGGTATTGATCCGCGTTGTGTGGTTTCGGTCCTCATAAGGACCAATTTCACGACGTTTCGGCAAAGTCGCATTTGCCATCTTCAGGTTCTAGTTCGCCTAGACTTTCCAGACTCTACGGTCGAATCACCTGAGGATGGCAAATGCGACTTTGCCGAAACGTCGTGAGATTGGTCCTTATGAGGACCGAAACCACACAACGCGGATCAATACCCGAGAATTCAGTTCTACACATTACGTCCGCGAGAACCTAAGAAGAAACATATACATATATATATATATATATATATATATATATATATATATAAACAAGTTTAAAGTTTCTTTGCCTAATTGGCCACTATCGTGTATGTAACTTAAGAGATATAGAATTAAATTTTCTGAATTATGAATATAACTTAGATAATTTAACATAGGATTATAAAGATGAATAAACGTAAAAGATTGAACCATAGGCGGGATTCGAACCCACATTTCTGGATTTCTAGTCCAGGGTGTTAACCAATTACACCACTTCGGTCCTGTTAGATTTTTATATTTTTGTAAATATAAACCTCTGAAAGGATAGTAGATCATTGATGAACACAATGCGATTCGATGCCCTACCATAGATCAACTATTCACGCACATTCATCTGAAGTTCAGTCGTTTTTTGAAGTAAGGATTGTAGGTTAGTACTGCTATGGTTGGCAGTTACTTGACAGTTCTTATTCAAATGACAGCATCCCGGTTCTTATATATTTCAATAGAACTGACTGAGAATTGTTCTGGTTAATTATAAACAAGTTTAAAGTTTCTTTGCCTAATTGGCCACTATCGTGTATGTAACTTAAGAGATATAGAATTAAATTTTCTGAATTATGAATATAACTTAGATAATTTAACATAGGATTATAAAGATGAATAAACGTAAAAGATTGAACCATAGGCGGGATTCGAACCCACATTTCTGGATTTCTAGTCCAGGGTGTTAACCAATTACACCACTTCGGTCCTGTTAGATTTTTATATTTTTGTAAATATAAACCTCTGAAAGGATAGTAGATCATTGATGAACACAATGCGATTCGATGCCCTACCATAGATCAACTATTCACGCACATTCATCTGAAGTTCAGTCGTTTTTTGAAGTAAGGATTGTAGGTTAGTACTGCTATGGTTGGCAGTTACTTGACAGTTCTTATTCAAATGACAGCATCCCGGTTCTTATATATTTCAATAGAACTGACTGAGAATTGTTCTGGTTAATTATAAACAAGTTTAAAGTTTCTTTGCCTAATTGGCCACTATCGTGTATGTAACTTAAGAGATATAATCCTATGTTAAATTATCTAAGTTATATTCATAATTCAGAAAATTTAATTCTATATCTCTTAAGTTACATACACGATAGTGGCCAATTAGGCAAAGAAACTTTAAACTTGTTTATAATTAACCAGAACAATTCTCAGTCAGTTCTATTGAAATATATAAGAACCGGGATGCTGTCATTTGAATAAGAACTGTCAAGTAACTGCCAACCATAGCAGTACTAACCTACAATCCTTACTTCAAAAAACGACTGAACTTCAGATGAATGTGCGTGAATAGTTGATCTATGGTAGGGCATCGAATCGCATTGTGTTCATCAATGATCTACTATCCTTTCAGAGGTTTATATTTACAAAAATATAAAAATCTAACAGGACCGAAGTGGTGTAATTGGTTAACACCCTGGACTAGAAATCCAGAAATGTGGGTTCGAATCCCGCCTATGGTTCAATCTTTTACGTTTATTCATCTTTATAATCCTATGTTAAATTATCTAAGTTATATTCATAATTCAGAAAATTTAATTCTATATCTCTTAAGTTATATATATATATATATATATATATATATATATATATATATATATATATATATACATGTTTTCTCGTCAAGGTGAGATCCGTTTATTTTGTGGACAACCCGAGATCCACTATACGGAAACGATTTTTTAGATTTCTTTTATCGGGGCAATGCAAATAGATACATGCTTCGCAGGAATTACGAGAGAGGGGAAACAATTTCTCAATTTGAAATATACATATATATACGTACCAGGTAGAGTTCCGTAACAGATACATTCAAGACGAGATCCAAAGTTGTATATTAAGAAATTTTTGGTATAGGTGATATCCGGCGGTGTTGCCGGTCCAACTCATACGTTATTCATTTGTATGTCTAGCAATAACTGTGCACATGCAAAACTTCTTGAATCTCTACTAATTTTTGATCACTAGACTAACTATATGAGTACAAACTTCTTCCAATGTCGTAAAAATATACTGACTATAAGTATAATAAATATGAACACCTTAAAAACTTCCCTGTTTATATAGGGTAATAATATTTATGCCAATAATATTACTATATGCTCTCAATATTTAAATGTTTCGTTACCCTATGCCTATTGAAGTTCATCTCAGAATGTCTTAATTATTTTATTCGTTGTTCATTATTACTTATTAGCAAAACTTGCAACACTTGCAACTTACAAGTGTTATAATACTTCTGGCAATGTTGATATGCAAGCAAACATGTTAAGTATATTAAAGTTTAATAAGTGTAATCTCGGTTTTAATTTTGTTGTAATCATTTCCTGAATTATAATTTTGATTTCCAGGAGTTCGTTTCAATTACAAAATAAAAGCAAATGTTCTTTATATGGGTAATCTCCAGAAATACTATTGTAATAGAAATATAAATTGAATTATAACCATTGAAATCTACCTAGATATTAACAAAAATTAACAAAATCTGTGAGAGATTTTGATAAAATTTATTCGGAAGCATCACAAATATAACCTTATATAATTAACCCATGAATGCGAATAACAATCGATCGGGCCTCCGCGCGCTAAAGACGGGTGCCGCACCGTGTCGTTTGACTTTATTAGCATCCACGCTTCCCGCGATATTATTGCTGAATTGAAGTTATGTTATTGCAGACATAATATTACTGGTTATTCTAGTGAATAGTTACCAAATAGTTGAAATGTTGCGGAAACAAAAGATAGTAGAACTACTTAAAAAGACTGAATCTAGGAACATTGAACCACCCATTGATCTAATTAATAATGTCATTATCGATAAAAATACATTGACTCAATCGTTCATGCTAATCGAATTCAATTTCATTGAAAAACTGCTACATATCCAAGAATTTTGAAATAGAAGATCTTATACCCAAATAATTCATGTAATAATTTTTATACCCAATGATATATACTACATGCTCTCAGTATGGAAATGTTCATTCACACCTACGGGTATTGGAGTTCATCTCGAAATGTCTTATTCACTTATTGTTTGTTTTATCCATCACTTGTTTGTTATTATAATACAAATCACTCACATATTCTGATTATTACCACTCAGTTCAGTGAATTGTTCACCTATACGTCAAGTTTTTGGAGAGCTGGATCGGAACTAGAAAATGCATTTACACAAATGAAAATTTTCAACTGCACATGCAGAGCCCCTCTTCAATATCATTTGCAAACCAATATTTCACTTCTACAAATTTTAACAATTCCAAGCTTATACATATTTAATATACTAATTTCAATAAAGAAAAACGTTAACATGTAAAGGGAAATCAATGATTATATTCTCATGATAGTAGATTTGATCAAGAATACATTTCTCTCCAGACTTTCAGTAGCAAAAACACCCATTTATAAAGGTTCAAAAGATTTTAACAAGATTTTTGAAATTCTGCCTCTGGCTAGTAAGATATTTTTTTATGACAGGTGAATAAACTGCACATCAAAACAAACGAACATAACACTCAAATGAATTATTATCAAGTAGTTGATGTCACATACAGAGCATCCTTCAATTAGGCCTTAATTCAAGGGTTTTCTCTTATCCTGTATATTGGGTAATGTAATGTTACCCTATATAAGACATGCCCCCTTTATTCGAAATACACTTACATCATGAAGTTTTAATCATATGTGAATGCATGGAAAATAGGACACATTGAGACAGATGTCTACTATATTTTCGTCTTTACGTACGTTTCGGTTTCACGACCGTCATCAGAAGAGGTTTGAAAATTAATTCACATAAACTAAAGCGCTGGATTTCTTCAACTTATTTTACTGAGCACGTCATCAATTAAAATGTCTACATCGCAACAATTAACGAAACTCGAATAATTGCAATAGTAACACATTATAATGTTTCACTGTCAAGATCGAAACCTACCTAACTTCTTCTTACCAGACTTCATTTTTTATCAGATCTACGAAGTTGTGGACCTAATGAGGTCTTTCCTTATGCCTATAACCTTCAAACCTTGAAGAAAAATTCCAATGCCTATCTCATCTTCCTACTTCCACTGCTGGCTCATACGATGTACTTCGAACATCATAGGATTCCTCTCGTGTAGTCAAAGTATTAACAAAAGTTGTTGATTGTTTCCAAGTTTCGCACTGAGGAAATGAACTGTCGGATTATTTGTTGTACAACTAACCCCTGTTACATTGTGTCTTGGTGTCTTCCTTACTATAATTGTACCGAATTCCTCACCGCCTACTATTTTATGTCAGTAGTTCTTACGCTTCCTAGAGACAAATTCACTATTCCCCGGATATTCAGTCCCTTCTTCGTAGATCGTTTCTCGATTTTTTGTGCATAATGTAATTCTACTACATATATCACATCTTGAAATATTCTGCCATATATGATATTGGTGCGCCTACCTACAATTCATCAAAATTTTTATCAAATTCTATCAATAATATAATAGGAAAAAATAAATTTCCAATATATGAACATTAAGCATGATGAAGATGGAAAAATAAAAACTTCGTGGTTTACTAAAGAAGTTTGGTATCAACGTTCAATTCCGTTGCACCAACATGAAAAAAAGTGTTATAAACAGCATTACAGATCGCGCGGTCAAGTTGTTCCACGCAGAGGACCGTCCCAAAAATTCAAAAATTGTTCGTAGTACACTGGAAATGAATGGCTACCCAAAAACATTTTTCAATCCTATCATTAAAGAAAGAATAAACAAAATCTATAATGGATCGTCATTTATAAATAACATAAAAGGTAATACAGACAATTTTATAACATTAACATACATTCCGAAGACCTCAGAGAAAATTAAGAAATGTTTGGAAAAGTATGATATAAATGTCGCGCATGAGCCTATACTAGCTGTGTTTGAAATATTTCTCAAATCTAAAACCTTTAATACCTGAAGATAAACAAACCCACACAGTATACAAATTGAATTCAATTGTGGAAGCCGCTACTTTATTTTTAACGAAATAATAAAACTACTTTGTTATACTATCACTGGTATTTAATATAGTCGTTACTATAGTTTCAACACTAAACGTGTCATCTTCAGACGAAAACGAAGGTATGAATAGTAACGACTATATTAAATATGAGTGATAGTATAAGAAAGTAGTTTTATTTCGTACAAATTAAATTGTTTAGAATGCGATGGGACTGGAATGTCTAAACAATATTTACAAAAAAGAATGTATGGCCATAAGTATAGCACGAGAAACAAAAACTTTCACCGCCCTTGCTAAACACTGTTTTGATTATAACCATCAATTCGATTATAAAAATGTTAATATTTTAACTAAGGAAACCAATTATCATGAAGTATCTATTCTGGAGATTCACATGAAACGTGACTCCAAATCTGTAAATCATAGGACAGATATTTAGACACTTAGTCAGATTTATACTAACTTCATTAATTAAAACTCTTGCAAATTCCTACATGCGTCTTTATAATGTTAAAAGTGTATTTTAGGTAGAATGTCAAAAGTATCTTTCCAATAACTGACAAACCTTTTTCTATTAGCTCGTAAATCTTAGCATCTGATTTGAAAGTTTGAACCTTATGTTCTCGTTTCTAGTCATTCATAGACTTTGTTGACGTGAGCTTGCATTTTTCAAGAGTACTGTCTAACAGTGGTTTCTTGATATTCATACTTATAACATTGATGTGTTACAATATCGATTACTCATATTTCTGTTCGTGTCGGCGACGTGGGCATTTTAATTGGAATTGGTGCGATAAGGACCCTTTTTGTTGATACAATTAGTTTTAAGTAACCCGGTTATAGACATAATAAGTCTTCTGATGATGGTCGTGAGACCGGAACGTACGGAAAGACGAGAAGATATAAAGCATGAAAGTTAATTTATTTATTTATTTATTCATTTATTTATCTAATTACACTAGCTCAACGGGAGAGATCCCTTCTGGAGATTAGGAGTACATATTGTAATGAAGCATCCTTCATTACTTACAAATAAATTTGAATATCTCAGTAGAATCGAATTGCATAGGCAAAGTTAAGAGATCAAACTTCGTGCACATCTATGTATAAAAACTGGTGAACAGAATTCGCCAGCCGGTGACCTGTTCACGTTACGTCACACGCCGCGATCTGTATAAAAGCCAGCCCATTTCATAGCGAAAAGGGACTGACTTGCGAGACCAGCACCGAGATTGACCTGCCGTAATCTAAACAACCCGAAGCGGTTGCTATTGTGCAAATCCGAGAAATAGAGAGTGAGTATTAATTGCCGTTTAAAATCCATTCAAGTCATTGAATTAACATTCCAGTATATAAGTCCGATTTCAAATTCGAACTTTGTTTATAAATTCAATAGTCTACAAAACAATCCCGATAGCTTGGACGAATACGATTCAGCTTCTGCGAATTGTTTTTCTAGAGACTAAGTTAGGATATTGTCCGAGACCGATTTGTAGAATTGTGAATAAACACACAGCCGAAACCGCTGGAAAAATCAATCCTCATAGCTTGGACGAATACGATCCAGTTTCTGCGAATTGTTTTTCTAGAGAATCAACATTCCAGTATATAAGTCCGATTTCAAATTCGAACTTTGTTTATAAATTCAATAGTCTACAAAACACTCCCGATAGCTTGGACGAATACGATTCAGCTTCTGCGAATTGTTTTTCTAGAGACTAAGTTAGGATATTGTCCGAGACCGATTTGTAGAATTGTTAATAAAGTCACAGCCGAAACCGCTGGAAAAATCAATCCTTATCGCTTGGACGAATACGATCCAGCTTCTGCGAATTGATTTCAGGGACTACGTTGTGATTCTCTCCGAGACCGACGTGTGAAATTATTAAGTCAGTCATAGCCGATAGCTGACAAATCAACCTAGTCCGTTATACCCCGTTCCGTAAGAAATTACGTCTGAAATACAGGTCAGAGCGAATACACGACCCACGCTCCGTCGAAGTTAACAGTGTACTAAATATTTAGATTGTCGCGATTCATTTCATTTCTAGACCTAGGGACAAAAACTTGTCTACCATCTCACGCAGATGGTGGAGACTCCCGACGATAGGAAAACATCTAATTAGCGCGTTATTTTATACACGGAAAACGAACACATTGAAACGGCCTGTTCCTAGCAACATTTTGTAAATAGATTGTACATAGCTGGTGTAAATGTAAATAGAGATAATTAATAAACTTAGTTAAGCAAGAAATATCTGTTTTATTTGGCAATCCACACGAAAGAGAAACAGCAATTTTAAAACCTATATAAAAAGGGAACCTGGACCCTCAAGAAACCCGAGCAGGTCAGTTACTGTCATAAGAGGACAGTAAGTGACAACCTCCCCACTTGTAATTAACCATTCAAGCGAAGGAGGTTACAAAATGGCGCCCGAGATTTAAAGTAACGGAAACTAGATAGAAATTGCTCTCTTTGATTGCCAATAAAATGTCATTAGTAGAGGAAGTTATTACAGGGGTCGGTAGCAAAGTATCGTGGGTATAAAGCAAACGAAAAGACGAATTGGAAGTGGAACTTGCCAAGTTGGGATTAGAAACAAAAGGTACTGCAGACGAATTGAGAAAACGGTTAATCGAATTCTTACGAAGTGAAATACCTGGGGGAAAATCCAAAATGGAGAAGAATAATGACAGAGGTAAACTCATGGATCAGGTCCGTAAATGGGTTGTACACTTCGAAGGGAAAAGGGACAGCCTGGAATTCTTAGAACGATTTTCCGAGCTCAGGATAGCATATGGAATTGAAGAAGAAGATTGTCTGCAGGTATTGCCCGAATTATTGCCTTATTGTGGTATAGAAACAATAACACACAGTGGCAAACATGGTCGGATTTTATAACAGATTTTGAGTTATATTTCCTTCCAAATAACTATCGACAGGATATCCTAGATTCAATCGTGAAAAGGGTGCAGGGCCCGCAGGAAGACACAAAGGAATTTATAATTGCTTTGCAGACTCTGTGCAGAAGGAGTCAAGTTATAAACAAACAAGAGGAACTGAACAGACTTTATAGAAACCTGCGGCCAGAAATCCGACGGTACGTTAAGCCTAGGGATTTCTCTTCTCTGTCGGACCTAATCCAACTCTGCGAAGAGTATGGAAATTTACAGAAGGAGTTAGGGGATGATCGAAGAAAATGTAGTATAGAACCAAAAGAGACTGTAAACTACATACAAGCGAATAGAGCATTGCCACGGAATATAGATCAGCAAGAAGTATGTTGGAGATGCGGTGAAAAGGGACACCGGCGTTTCGAGTGTAGGGACACTTTTAAACGATTCTGCTTGCGATGTGGCAAACAGGGTATTCTGACTCGAGAATGCCAATGCAGGAATACGAAACCGGGAAACGAGCGGACGTCCAGCGGACAAGCAGGAGCCGCTGGGACGTCATAGAACACATATCTGTAATAAAGGATGTATCCTCCACAACCGAGGGCACAGTGGACCCGAGGATACATTTTAAGGTTGCAATAGGGAGGCAAGTGTTCTCAGCACTAGTGGACACAGGATCAGTTAGGTCCTATATTAATGAGGAGGTGGCCGATCATTGTTCAAGATGGAATGTTCCACAACAAGAGGTCAGACAAAGGGCGTGTTTAGCGAATGGGGCCACAGTACCAATTAACCGAGGGTTTTATATCAAATGTACTGTGGATAACCAAGACAAGGAAGGACATTTTCTGGTCTTACCGGGAATGATGTCCCAGATTATTTTAGGGATGGATTTATTATATAAATGGCAGATAACCATTGACCTGCGAGAGCCCGATATGCCCAGGAACGCGGTTGAGACCCAAACGGAAATAATAGGTAGTATCTCTAAATTGGAGACTAGTCAGGAAGAGAGACTGAAAGCATTCCTGAAACACGAGCTGGGGAAATTTATAGGCGTGAAAGGATGTACGCCGCTGGTTAAACACCAAATCAAGCTGAAGGATCCCACCCCTATAAAACAGCGGTATAGACCACAGAATCCCGTAATGCAGGAAATTGTGGACAAGGAGGTAAATAAAATGTTGGAAGAGGGAGTAATTGAGCCATCGAACAGTCCATGGAGTTCACCAATAGTGCTCGTCAGAAAGAAAGAAGGTAAGCATCGGTTCTGTATAGACTTCAGGAAAGTTAACGCCCAGTCAGAAAAGGACGCATATCCGTTACCGTATATTACTGCCACGCTTGAAAAGCTGAAAGTCCCCGGCCGAGGACTATATCAATTTACAGTGATGCCTTTCGGATTACATTCAGCACCAGCCACATTCCAACGCCTACTCGATAGAGTAATAGGACCGGACATGGAGCCAAATGCGTACCCATATATCGACGATATAATTGTGGTTAGCAAAACCTTTGAGGAACATTTGGCCCATTTAAAGGAAGTGCTGAGAAGATTGAGGATGGCCAATCTGCAAATTAACGCAGAAAAATGCCACTGTTGTAAGCCGGAACTACGGTATCTAGGGCATGTAGTGGGAAAAGAAGGGATAAAAACAGACCAAGAGAAAGTGGAAGCTATCGTGAAAATGAATCCTCCAACGAATGTACGTAGCTTGAGGAGATTTTTGGGAGTCGCATCTTGGTACCGCAGGTTCATTCCTGAATTTTCAAAGATGGTGGGGCTCTTAACGAAACTATTGAAGGAACAAATGAAGTTTCAATGGCTTCCCGAGCAACAGGTAGCTTTCGAGAAAATCAAGGAAAAACTTACGCAGGCTCCGGTTCTAACGTGTCCTGATTTCTCCAAACCATTTACGCTGCAAACAGACGCCTCAGATAGCGGGCTTGGGGTGGCCCTCACTCAAAAATTAGGTTCACAGGAACAAATAATAGCATTTGCTAGCCGAACGCTAAGTTCCTCAGAAAAGAACTATTCCGTGACGGAAAAAGAGTGTCTAGCCATTATCTTTGGAATTCGAAAGATGAAAATGTACTTAGAAGGTTACAAATTTACCGTTATCTCTGACCACAGGGCTTTAAAGTGGTTACGCGATTTGAAAAACCCATCCCAGAGGCTGGCCAGATGGGTCATAGAACTGCAGCAATATGACTTCGAGATTGTGTATCGGAAGGGTGTATTAAACAGAGTAGCAGATACTCTGTCCCGAGCCCCATTGCCGGATCACGAAGAAGAAGAAGAGATTGCCCTTATCGAGCCTGTTATACCGGATCCCTGGTGGCAAAAGAAAGTTAAAGCCGTCAACGAAAAACCCGAACTACTTCCGGATTATCGAGTGGAAAACGGTAATCTATACAGACACTTTCACGAGGCCAATGATTACACGGAAGGAGCCTCCCCCGAACCATGGAAGTTATGTGTTCCAAAGAATGCCCGAACACGGGTTCTGTACGAATGTCATGATGAGAACACGGCAGGACACCTAGGGATTAATAAAACAATCGCAAGGGTGGCTCAGAGATACTACTGGCCTGGTATGTTCAGGGAGATATCCCGCTATGTGAGGAAATGCGAGCACTGCTTGAAATACAAAGCTTCGCAACAGGCACTTCCGGGATTCATGCAGCAAAGCAAAATATCCAAACCATGGGAAATGGTGAGTGTGGATCTAGTAGGACCCCTACCTCGATCGAACAAATCCAACAATTATTTAGTAGTGCTGCAGGATCGGCTGACCAAGTGGACAGAATGTCAAGCAATTCGGACAGCGAACACGGAAACTGTCATGAGGGTGCTGAAAGATAGGGTGCTGATGAGATTCGGATGTCCCAGAGTGTTCATTAGTGACAATGGGGCCCAGTTTGTCGCTAATAAATTTCGGAAATTTTTAGAAGAGTTTGGAATCAAACATAAACTCACCCCTCCCTATACCCCACAGGCCAATTCAGTAGAGAGAGTTAATAGAGTAGTAAAAACGATGATTGCGCAATATTGTGAGGACGATCACCGTACATGGGACGCATATTTGCCGGAATTAATATTTGCCATCAATACGGCCCGACATGACTCAACTGGATTTACCCCCGCATATTTAAACTACGGTCGAGAAGTGGACCACCCGAAGGCTTTGTTCCGGGAAGTTCAGGGACCGGGTAGCGACGATGATGATGGAAACCCCGATCCTACTAGACATGAGGAACAGTTAGGAAAATTGAGAGACGCCGTCAACTTCGTCAAATTACAGTTGAATAAAGCCTTCACT
Source organism: Endomychus coccineus (assembly GCA_958510875.1). Taxonomy (NCBI): domain Eukaryota; kingdom Metazoa; phylum Arthropoda; class Insecta; order Coleoptera; family Endomychidae; genus Endomychus; species Endomychus coccineus. The sequence goes on from OY294069.1 coordinate 115,266,252, forward strand.
ATCCAGAGTCGACACTATAATCTGAGACGGCGCGATTGGGCACCTAAAGTAGGGGAGGAGGTCATGTGCAAAGAACACCCGCTATCCTCGGCAGCTCAAGGTTTCGCCGCTAAACTGGCCCCGAAGTTCGCAGGCCCGTTTAAAGTGAAGAAAATCATTTCACCGGTAGTGGTCGAGCTGGAAAATGGAACTAGTCGTAAACCCGTTCGAGTCCATGTAAAGGACTTGAAAAAATTTAACTGTTAACTAATGTAATTTTCTTTCCCCAGGAGTAAATATGATTTCAGTTCCGAAAATTAGAACTCCCGGGAAAGACGCCGAGGCTGCCATCCGACTGGGAAAGAGGCTGCACGATCTATTTGGTTCCAGTCCGGAGTCAAGTCCAGAACTCCAGCTGTACTATTCGCCGATCCCCAATATGACACCGCCTACTCCCGATCTACCCCAGCAGCAACCGTCCCTACCAAAGAAACTATCAACCCCTTGTGTAAATAACCCCCTGAAATATAGTGACAGAGACACCGTTAGTGGTATAAATAAATTAAGTGTAGATAGTAAGAAACCATATTTTAAGAAACGTTTACGTAAAATGCATGACTATAGGGTGTATGATCCAACCGGCCGGCTTGTGGCGCGCGTGAAAATACCGTGGGACTGTGAGGTCAAGCCGACGTACGAAACGTATCGTACGTTCGAAAATTTTCGGGAGAAAATTTCCTAAGAAAGAAAGGGGGGTGTGTAATGAAGCATCCTTCATTACTTACAAATAAATTTGAATATCTCAGTAGAATCGAATTGCATAGGCAAAGGTAAGAGATCAAACTTCGTGCACATCTATGTATAAAAACTGGTGAACAGAATTCGCCAGCCGGTCACCTGTTCACGTTACGTCACACGCCGCGATCTGTATAAAAGCCAGCCCATTTCATAGCGAAAAGGGACTGACTTGCGAGACCAGCACCGAGATTGACCTGCCGTAATCTAAACAACCCGAAGCCGTTGCTATTGTGCAAATCCGAGAAATAGAGAGTGAGTATTAATTGCCGTTTAAAATCCATTCAAGTCATTGAATTAACATTCCAGTATATAAGTCCGATTTCAAATTCGAACTTTGTTTATAAATTCAATAGTCTACAAAACAATCCCGATAGCTTGGACGAATACGATTCAGCTTCTGCGAATTGTTTTTCTAGAGACTAAGTTAGGATATTGTCCGAGACCGATTTGTAGAATTGTGAATAAACACACAGCCGAAACCGCTGGAAAAATCAATCCTCATAGCTTGGACGAATACGATCCAGCTTCTGCGAATTGTTTTTATAGAGAATTAACATTCCAGTATATAAGTCCGATTTCAAATTCGAACTTTGTTTATAAATTCAATAGTCTACAAAACAATCATGATAGCTTGGACGAATACGATTCAGCTTCTGCGAATTGTTTTTCTAGAGACTAAGTTAGGATATTGTCCGAGACCGATTTGTAGAATTGTTAATAAAGTCACAGCCGAAACCGCTGGAAAAATCAATCCTTATCGCTTGGACGAATACGATCCAGCTTCTGCGAATTGATTTCAGGAGCTACGTTGTGATTCTCTCCGAGACCGACGTGTGAAATTATTAAGTCAGTCATAGCCGATAGCTGACAAATCAACCTAGTCCGTTATACCCCGTTCCGTAAGAAATTACGTCTGAAATACAGGTCAGAGCGAATACACGACCCACGCTCCTTCGAAGTTAACAGTGTACTAAATATTTAGATTGTCGCGATTCATTTCATTTCTAGACCTAGGGACAAAAACTTGTCTACCATCTCACGCAGATGGTGGAGACTCCCGACGATAGGAAAACATCTAATTAGCGCGTTATTTTATACACGGAAAACGAACACATTAAAACGGCCTGTTCCTAGCAACATTTTGTAAATAGATTGTACATAGCTGGTGTAAATGTAAATAGAGATAATTAATAAACTTAGTTAAGCAAGAAATATCTGTTTTATTTGGCAATCCACACGAAAGAGAAACAGCAATTTTAAAACCTATATAAAAAGGGAACCTGGACCCTCAAGAAACCCGAGCAGGTCAGTTACTGTCATAAGAGGACAGTAAGTGACAACCTCCCCACTTGTAATTAACCATTCAAGCGAAGGAGGTTACATGGTATGAATTTAAATAAACTATCATACACAGCTTTACAGATATCATTAGGGTTACAACAAAATATATCAACAGTCAAACCGATCATTTCGTAGAATCTACACATTTGGAAAAGTGGGGAAAATAATAAGGTATTTGTTCTGGAGATTGGCAGATAAAATGTTTGTGTGGAACGGGTGCGAGCAGATGTAACATGTAAATTCAGTCTTGATAAAATAACAGGAGTCAACCAGGTTATGAATGACCTTATAAAGAAATAAAATACTATGAATTTTCCTACGTTTATCTAACTCTATACAAGAGAATCTATCTAATAGAGCCTGATGGGAAAATCCGATAGATGGATAATTACCATCAGCTTTGAAGGCTAAATATTTTAGGAAACGCCGATTTACACGCTCTATTTTTTTAATATAAATTTTATGATGGGAGTTCCACACAATTGAATCATATCCGAGCTTAGAACGAACAAATGAATTATGTAATATTGTTATTGAATCACTATTGTTAAATAGGCGGCAATTTCGGATGATAAAGCCCAGCATTCTGTAGGCGCTAGAAACAATTGATTCAATGTAAGACGCAGATGACAATTTCACGTCAAACAAAACTCCCAAGTCTCTAAAACTATAGGAACAAGCAAGAGCTGTGTCAACAAGTTAGTAATTGTAAATAATAGGGGTAATTTTCTTGGTGAAAGTCATTGCAGTGCACTTACTAATACTAAGCTCCAGATGATTTATTACACACCAAGTAGTGAGTGCATCCAAATCATGCTGCAGTGACATACAACATAAATAATGCTTCACTGCCGAGTAAAGTTTTGTGTCGTCTGCGTAAAGAAGAAAATAACAGAGAAATAAGGAAGAAATGTCATTGATAAACAAATTAAATAGGAGTGGTCCAAGTACTGACCCTTGAGGTACACCTGAGGTGGGATGAAATGAATACGATTTAAAACCTCCATACTCTACATATTGATATCTATCACTTAGGTAAGAATTCCAAAATTCAATCAAATGATTTGTAAATCCAAAGCTAGACATTTTATTCAATAAAATACTGTGATCCATTTTATCAAATGCCTTAGCAAAATCGAGGTAGATACAATCAACCTGACCACCCTCATCCATAACTTCCGCCAAGTATTGACTGTAGAAACCTATGTTAGTAACAGTTGTTCTGCCAGGCATGCTGCTCAGGGGATATCTGCAGTTTTACATGATTGAAAGTAGCATCATATAAGATATATTCAAATATTTTGCAGAAGTTATTGATGATGGCAATTGGGCGATTATTAGTAACCTCATCTATATTAGCTTTTTTAAAAACCGGTACTAATTTTGAAACTTTCCACAGATCCGGAAAAGTACGCGATTTCGAGGCTAATGAATATATAAATGCCAGTGGAGCTGCGAATATATTGATGAAATCTTTCACAAAAAAAGCAGGAAGTTGATATGGACCTTTCGTGTGACTTGCTTTAAATGTTTTAGCAACTTGAATCACTTCAGAGGAACTTACAGTTGAAAGGGATAGAATATTATTATTGAAGTTATTAAACTTATCCGAAGATTTATTATTTGTTGAATTAGAGTTAATATAGACACTTTGGAAGTACTTTGTAAAGACATTAACAATATCATGAGGACTGGAGTAGCTGAGATTATCACATTGAATGTGTTCAGGAATAGAACTGCTCTTATTTTTGGTATGAAGGAATGATCAAAAAGACTTGGAATTACATTTTATGTTATTTTCTATTTTTGATATGTAGAGTCTAAATGAACAGGCAATATCGGTTTTGATTGCCGATCTTAGTCTTAAATGCCTCATAGTCATCCAGTTTAGCATCTTTTTTGTATTTATGCCAATAATTTTTTAAGTCTGATATTCCTTATTATGTTAGACGTGAACCAAGGTGGAAACTTGTTCTTTTTCTTGGGGAAAGTGTATGGAACGCAAGTTGTTAGCAAATTGGTAAGATGTTCATAGAACAATTGTAATGCGACATTAACATTGCATGTATGATATAATACAGACCAATCAAAATCCAGTAACAGGTTATACAGTAATGGATAATTTGCCTTATTGAAATTGAGAATGTGTACATCATTATGATGGGAGAATGATGTGGAAGGTACACGGCCGAAGTACTGAAATTCAATAAATGATGGAGGATATGGTGTAAATCTTCGCGCAATAAGCAAATGAGATTTAGAATTTCATTATTACTATTTAGACAAAAATTGTACTGGTTAAGATCTAAATAACTAGGCAGATTGTTCAAGCATGATAATTTAGAAGATTCAATTCAACTTAATAAGAACTATTTTTAATATTTGCTGATTCGTTGCTCCAGATATATAAAATGTTATTATGTAACATTTCACGGTCATGAACGTGATGTATGAATTCTACCTTGGATCAGCAAAATTCTGTGGTGTAGGTCCACGTTGACATTGTTTCTTCCAGTTAAACATTACTGGAACGTTGACTTCTATTCATTTTGAAATTGATATTTGGAATTTTGCTTATTTGAGTACACAGAATTTTGAGCCTTAAATTTAACATTTGTTTTGACAATCTACCTAGACGGTGCAACAACTTTATTCCCTTAAATATTTAGTTGCCCTTTATTGAAGGAAACACATAGTTGTCTTGAAAATAATAATTTTATCAAACACTTCCGAATTTGAATTTATACAACATAAAATTATCTAAACATTCATATAATTGAAACTAAAATTAACCTGTGCGTGTTCACATTTCCCATACAGATAGATATAAGTACCTGTTCAAAGTTCTTCAGTTGGTTTCACTGCTGTGCTATGGGTAGCATCGTCATAATGCCCCTGATTTCTCTTCTCAATCTCCCATGATGGTTTTACCATCACCATCCCGTTAGTTCTTTGTTTGCTGCCTTAGTATTTCGCATGATGATAAATAAATGAAATTGGTACTCACTGGTTACCAATATTGACTGTTTGTCAGTAAAATATGATTTGGCCATGTAGTAAAGTAAGAGCCACTTGGCTTAGAGTTTGTTTCATGAGACAAGTGCTTGCATTTTGTGCTCCATAGAGAGCATCCTCTTAATTTACTATGGGTACTGAATCGATCTGAATCAATTACCAAGTGAATTCTGACTGCGAATTATTTAGAATCATTCTTTTATATCCATAATAATTGAATATTGAATGCTCTCTTACTACTTACATGTACATTTTAATCAAAATGAAAATGTGCACATATTTAATATACAGGTTATTTCGCTTGTTAAATAAATTTATTCATCAAATTACTGGAAATTTAAAAGTTTAGAATGAATTTTCATGCCGTAATGGAAAATTGTATTCAATAATATTTCGTTTGTTTTTGTATCCAGTAATCCAGTTTCAACCTAAGTGTCTGTTGCCCCGTATATAGGGTAATGTAATATTCCTCTATATACTACAGAATAAAATTAAATCAAACGTCGAGACTATCTGTTATTGTCATAGGTAATGTGAGGTTAGATATTGTATGTAAAATTAAGCAAAAACTGAGTTCATATCATATATATCATTCATATATTAGAAAATTAGATTAGACGGGTAATTTCCAGAAATTCTATCTCGATTCTAATTCAAATCTGAATTGAATTATAATTACCTTTCGAAATATACCTGGACACTAGCAAAAATAAACTAAACTTTCAAGAGATAATGTTAAAATCGATTTGGGAGCATGACAAATATATCTTTATTGTCCTATTTTGAAACATTTCAACAACGTATCTCTAATTTTTTAGTCCAGGAGACTGATAACCGTAATAATTTATAGTGAATAAATTATAAGTTAAACGAGAGAATCAAACTCAGCTGATGCTAATAATAATACCTCTCTTTCATTTCACGTATTTAGTTGTCTACAGCGTTGCCGCTACGAGAGGATCTCGTGTAGTGCATAAAATAGCTATTTGCTAGTGTATTGTGAAGCGCCACCTTTATCAATTTCTATGAACTATACTTGTATAAGAGGTGAAATTATGAGTAAAAATGAGATCCATTGAAAATTTTGAACTTCGTTTCTATGAACATGAATAATGGAAATGGTGTCGATATACGCTAGAAACAAAACGAGATCCGAAATCAGATCTCACCTTACAAAACGGATCTCCATTTGTATAGAAAATATATATAACAGATCTCATCTTGTCGTAATACATATATATATATATATATATATATATATATATATATATATATATATATATACTAGTTAAAAACATGTAGACATCTCATCTACAGAATAACCAAATTAATGCACTCCTGATATATAGTAAGATCAAGATGGAATAAACAACGCACTTGTCTACCATCCAGCGGCGCATTTGCGTTTTACTAAATATATCTAGTCGGTTGGTCAACTCCTGAATGTGATCGTCAAATTTACCCATTTCTATCTAACACTCAACACTTTGAGAAGAATACTATTTTTCCCTATGAAGTACCTCGAGTTTTATACATAATATTTAATTATTGAAGTACAAAGTCCCACGAATTGAATTATTGGGCTGGAATTGATAAAGTTGTTATCGGACGAGGAAAAATGTATGAGGATAAATATTTGAAGGAAGTTTCTACAATCACATGATTTCAAAATAGAATGTAACATCCTGCTTGTGGTTGTGGATCTTATCAATATGAATATAACAGACGGACGAGACTTCCTGCTTGTGGTTACAGCGAACTTATTATCATGATATAACAGACGGACGAGACATCCTGCATGCCGTGTGAACATAACAGGAAAGTATAAGAAGTTCCGATAAAACTTGATATGCGTACAATTCAATCATTCAACAGCTTGGTTCGGAACAAATAAGTCGTACTTACCTGTGCTCTGTGTTTAGCGCGTTGAATATATTTTGTGAAAAACTTTCAATCAAGTGTCAGTGCTCTAGTGCAATAATAATGTAAGTTAACATATTTTATACCTTACTTTTATGCTTCACCATCTATCCTAAGGTCTAAAGGGTGGTCGACTTTTCCCAAATGGAAACACGATAGGTATCTCCTTTAGGGGAGAGATAGTATCAACTTCGGTATCTGTAATTCCCACCTACAAAATGGGTTGTTACCATCAGAGGTTAGGTATATACAGTGTTTTTCATTTGCTTTAGCAGCATTAAAGGGAATTGTTGCCTGACGGCTATGAAAGAACCGCCTTGTGACTTTGCATTCAAAAATGTCGCTCCACACCCCCCCACTTTTATGCTTCACCATCCATCCCGAGGTCTAAAGGGTGGTCGACTTTTCCCAAATGGAAACACGACAGGTATCTCCTTTAGGGGAGAGATAGTATCAACTTCGGTATCTGTAATTCCCACCTACAAAATGGGTTGTTACCATCAGAGGTTAGGTATATACAGTGTTTTTCATTTGCTTTAGCAGCATTAAAGGGAATTGTTGCCTGACGGCTATGAAAGAACCGCCTTGTGACTTTGCATCCAAAAATGTTGCTTTACACATATATTAAATTGATTAATTTCAAAAAATCAGACATTCATATGCATCAGGCGGAAGTAGATTATATAGCTAGCACATTATCACACCGGAAGTGAGACCGGAAGTGGTTATTTTATTGCATATTCTGAATCTATGTGATGTGCTGAATAAGAATATACTATTTATATATCGATCAGTCTGACCGATCTCCCGCGATAAGGATTTGAAATTTTTATTTTTTTAAGTATAGCGTTATGGGTATCAAATGAAAGGTCTTGACGCATAGAATATGAATTTCAACTTTTTCCCTCAAAAAACCAGACTTTCATGTGCATCTGACGGAAGTAGATTATATAGCTAGCACATTATCACACCGGAAGTGAGACCGGAAGTGGCTATTTTATTGCATATTCCGAATCTATGTGATGTGCTGAATAAGAATATACTATTTATATATCGATCAGTTTGACCGATCTTCCGCGATAAGGATTTGAAATTTTTATTTTTTAAAGTATAGCGTTATGGGTATCAAATGAAAGGTCTCAACGCGTAGAATGTGAATTTCATGATTACATTGGGAAAAATCCAATACCGCGGATATAAACAGGAAAAAGTGTAAATTTTGCTGTAATCATAGCTTCATGGGTATCGAATGAAAGGTCTTGATGTGTAGAATATGAATTTCAACACAAAAAATCTATATGTAAAATTGGAGGGAAGCGCATAAATATGACATTATCAGAATCGGAAGAAAATGGGATAGGGTGCAACTGTTTTATATCTGTAGGTGTAGAATAAGTTACTACATAGTTTATATATGTGAAAACAATGCGTATGGGCTGATATAAACAAATTTAAAAAAAAGTTGAATATTCGATCGTCGATGAAGTAATATAGCAGCGTGTAATATACTCATAATCTCAGTTTAAGTCATACGGGTGATTATACAGCAACATATAACCTCATAAGTCACCGGTACATAATGTTCGAGAGTTTATATCAAGGGGTGATTTGGAGAGTAAAATTAGATACATTAATATCATCCAGCTGCATATAGGTAATTATACAGCAACATATAACCTTATAAGTCACCGGTACATAACGTTCGAGAGTTTATATAAAGGGGTGATTTGGAGAGTAAAATTAGATATATTAATATCATCCAGCTGCATATAGGTAATTATACAGCAACATATAACCTTATAAGTCACCGGTACATAACGTTCGATAGTTTATATAAAGGGGTGATTTGGAGAGTAAAATTAGATATATTAATATCATCCAGCTGCATATAGGTAATTATACAGCAACATACAACCTTATAAGTCACCGGTACATATCGTTCGAAGTTTATATAAAGGGGGCGATTTCAAGAGTAGAAATAAGATACATTAATATCATCCTGCTGTTTCCATATAAGTCGTCTGTAATCTCAACAGAAAACCGCATTCCGTATAATTTCCTTAGGTATATATCACTCGAGTTCTCCCTTCAATAATTCTCGGGTGGAAGTTGGAGAAGATCTCTATACATTTTTTCAAACGATAACATCTACTAATTTTCAATTCTATCGCAGATCAAAATGCTCATTTTCACTGATCTGGTGAAGCATATCGTGGCTCTACTCGGTCTTCTAACACCACACTATGATGGAGCAGTGGCTTCCGAGGGATTGCGGAAATGCTCTTTAGGGATAAGGAGAATTCATAGAACCTTAAAATCGTCGAAAACTATTGGAGAGAAGCAGCAGCTGCTATCAGCATTGGGAGCTCTGAAGACGCTGCGGATCCAGATAAAATCTGAGCAGAAGAGGGGTTCTGGTGTGGATTCGGGAAAAGAAACAGCGCGGGATCGAGTTCATTGGACTGATTCCTTGTCTGCATTCAATAGCCGAATCCGTACTGGGATCCTTTCAAACTTGAAGCATAAGGATCCCAAAGCGTTTCTAGGGGATTGTAAGGCCCTCTTCAAGCGACGCATTAAGAATGCTCTCAAGAATGACGAGGCGGTTAAAGTTAATGCCGTATTCTGTGGAGAATTCCAACTCGTCAAAGCGGCGCAGATAACAACTGAATTCAAATACTTCACCACATCCAATTCTCCAATCTTTCGGGACACCTGCTTGGATAGTTGGTTTGATGAAAAGATAGTGAAGCCGATATTGACCCAATTGGAAGAGTTCCAAGAAAGAGACAGCGGCTGGGCATTGACGAAGATTATCAATTTGGGGGTGAATATCAACAAGTTCACGCCTCAGCTAGGATCTTCATATATCGATTTACCCGCCCAGATCAAACGTAAAGAGGCATGCATTAATGTGAAAAATGATGATGATGCATGCTTCGCATGGGCTGTGACATCAGCGCTATACCCTCCTCAAACCACTTCAAATAGAGTTAGTTCGTACCCTCACTACAAGGAAGTATTAAAATTGAAAGGGATTCCATTTCCGATGACAGTGCGCCAGATCCCTAACTTTGAGAAGCAGAATGAAGCCTCCATCAACGTATACATCTTAAATAAAAGTGGAAAATCATTCGTTACATCACCTACCTACCTCACGAAGGAGAAGAGGGGTAGACACGTTAACACGTTGACTGCCAACTACGAGATAACTCGTAGATTGCGTTCTTTGCTAGGACGCCGACTACGAGTTAACTCGTACTGTGTTTACTTGCCATATTCGTGCAGCTACGATGAAACTCGTAATATATCAGTGGTAATATGGATAGATGGCTCCTGGGAAGAGAACAAAAAATCAATGCTGGCTTACATGAACAGAAAATTTATTGATAAATTAACAGAAAATATAATTATAAAAAATTCATTCAAAATCAAGTAAAAGAATATTTTTATTGTTTGTGAAACTTTTTAAAACAATCTTCCACACAAAGGGCTGGCTTCTCTTCACCGGTCGGACAAAAATAACGCGTTTCTCGGCGTTTTTTTGCTTGGGTACATATACGACATGGCTTTGTCGGACGCTGCTTTTTTTCGGTAGGTGGCAGACTCTCTAAATAATGGAGCTCTTGCTGTGTAATTTCATTCGAAGCTGGTTCAATCTTTTCTCCAATCAACGTGACGACGAATTCTTCTCTAAACTTCATCAGTTTTATTTTAGAAGATGTTACTTTTTGAAAAATGTTGTGCGATTGTGTATATATATCTCTATAATATGTAGTGAAACCTTTTTGGGCCATCTAATAGTCTTTCTTAGGGATGTGTAGTAAGACAGCATTTGATCTGATCGGTTAATGCCAGACATTCCTTCATTGTAATCTCGAATTGTATTTGGTTTCACAGAAAGTTTTTCATTGCGATTGGACACCTCTACCATTTCAACAACATGCATGTTTGAAATGGTAAGGACATCTCGTTTGTCTTTCCATTTGCATACAGTAACTGGACCATTTTGCTGCCAAATACACTCCCCTTTTTTCAGTTTACGATTTACCACATCTTTGGGGTTCCCCTTTCTGTTATTTCGTAGGGTTCCACACACATACGTTTTTCGTGTATTTAGCAGTTTCGTAAGAGTAACAGAATTATAATAATTATCCATGTGAACCGTGTATCCCTTATCAAGATAGTCCTCAAGTAAATGTAACACAACATCAGTAGTGTGACCTAAATTATGGTCAGTTTCCTCAGATTTTCCGCTGTAAATCTTTATTTTCATTACAAGACCATTGGACTCACATAGTTCATACAGTTTGACACCGTAATTGTGTTTTTTATTTTTTATGTACTGGCGGAAATGCAATCTTCCACGCCACAGCATCATGGATTCGTCGATACAAATATTTTTATCTGGTACATAGTTTTCACGCATAATATTATTGAAATGATTTAGTATTGGTCTCACCTTGTATAATCTTTCGGCAGATGGTATTGAGTTATCAACCAAATGAAAATAACGAAGTAACAACTGGAATCGATTTCGACTCTTATTTGAGGGCCAAAACATTACATTATATAGCTTGTTTGTGCTCCAGTAATGTTCAATTGATGGAAAAGAACAAGGCCCCATTTGTAACAAAAGTCCAATAAAAACTTTCATCTCTGCAGCACTGACGTCTGTCCACTTTGATACCCTGTTAGATATTTTTATCGCTTTGAGTTTTGCAATTTCTTGCGCAGCATATAAATTAGTTTGTTCGACCAGTAATGCAAGAAACTCTTCCGAAAAAAATATGTCCACCAGCGTTTGCATAATAACTTAGAAAATTCCATCGCCCTTGCTAAACACTGCTTTGATTATCACCATCAATTTGATTACAAAAATGTTAATATTTTAACTAAAGAAACCAATTATTATAAAAGATCTATCCTGGAGATGATTCACATAAAACGGGATTCCAATTCTGTGAACCATAGGAATGATATTCAGGGATTGAGCCAGATTTATACTAACTTGATTAATTAAAATTCTTGCAAATTCCTACATGCGTCTTTATAATGTTAAAAGTATATTTTAGGAAGAACGCTTAAAGTAAATTCCAATGCAGGTCTAAAACCTTTTCAAGTACGTCATAAATCTACATCTGGTTCGAGTAAATATCAACAAATAGCTTCGAACTTCAGTTGCTTTGAGACCATAGCAATATGCGTTTGTATATTACGTGAATTTTACTGAACAGTGGATTCTTGTTACAAAAAAATTATACTTTAATATTAACGATACAATTTTCGATTATTCGTGGTTCTGTTCGTTTTGACGGCGTGGGCTTTTTGATTGAAAATTGTGCGATATGGACGCTTGTGCTAATTAGTTTAATTAACCCCTTTTCACATGATAAGTCTTCTGATGAAGGTCGTGAGACTGAAACGTACGTAAAGACGACGATTTAAAACAGTGTTATTGTGACCTATTTCCCGAGAATTTTTATATATAATTCATACTGGGTCAAGAATCTTTATACCGGGTGACCCATTTTAATAAATCCACTGGAATATCTCGACAAATATGCGTCCAACAAAAAAATGTTCCAAATAAAAGTTTGATGGTTTCGAAGGGGCCATCTGATCCTATAAACATTTTTTCAGCCCCACCCTCCAGGATCATCGTATGAATCCGCGCGTTATCACCGTTCTGGCGATGGTTCATTTGAACCCTCACATATCAGCTCGCGAGATCCAGAACCAAAGTGGCATCCCGAGAGAGACTGCGAGAAGGTATTTGAAGAACGCAAAGTATCACCCGTACCACGTATCCTTGAATCAGGCATTGAGTGAGCAGGACCTTGAACAACGGCGATTGTTTTGTCAGTGGGCAATATAGCAATTGCAAAATGACGAAAACTTCTTCAAGTTCGTGATGTTTTCCGACGAGGCTACATTCCGGAGTGACGGGTTGTTGAATCGACACAACAGTCACTATTGGTCGCCGGTCAACCCTCGGTGGATGCAGCAAGTGGATCATCAACACCGTTGGTCTGTGAATGTATGGTGCGGCATTGTCAACGGGTACTTGATCGGTCCATATTTTTTTGAGGGTACCGTAAATTGAGCGAATTATTTACATCTGCTTCAAGAGGTCCTACCCGGTTTACTCGAGAATGTGGACATAGAGACCAGGATCAGAATGTGGTTTCAGCAAGATGGCGCACCTCCACATTTTGCAAACATCGTGAGGACCCATTTGAACGAAAAGTATCCTGGCAGGTGGATAGGGAGAAGGGGTCCAGTTGGATTGCCAGCAAGGTCGCCAGATCTGACAGCGCCTGACTTCTACTTGTGGGGATTCTTGAAAGATTCGGTGTATCGAGAACGGCTAACCACCAAGGCTGACATTATTCGAAGGATCCAAATAGCGTGCAACAATATTCCGCGCAACACGCTTTTGCAGACAGTTAGGAATTTTGAACGCCGAATTCAGCTTTGTCAGAGGGAGAACGGTGCGACGTACGAGCATCTCATTGATTGAATGTCCCCGACATCTGTAAATAATAAACAAATAAAAATTGGTTGATTTGATTTTAGTGAGACGGTTTTCATTCTCGCGACAATGTTCCAACGTGTTGTTTTCATTTTCCAGGAAGTAAACGGTGCGCGGCTAAGCATCCTTTTGTCAAAATTGTTGGTAGAATATCAGTCTTTTTCAAGGCTAAATGATGTTCGAAATAGGTTAGATGTACCAGTGAATGGCCATCGCATTAGAGTGACAAGGATAGACAATACATTTTAAATGAGTGGCCATTTACTGGTACATGATCTTAACCGGCCATTCACTGCTGCATTGACCCTACGCGATAAGATGACGCATTCCATTTCAATGGCTAACAATTAAAAGTGACGATTTTATCGTCATTTTATCGTTTTTTGACTTGATTAATGTTATTTTTGCGATTGCAGCGCCATCTATCACGAATTCGAAAAAATTGTTCAAATAAAATCTTCATATTTTTTCATTTAGAATCCGAATCTGCAATAAAAAATAAGGGTTCCCATTTAAGATATAAAAGTTGACCCCCTGCCCCGCCCCCTGGAGAGTGGCGGTGAAAAAATGTTTATAGGATTAGATGGCCCCTTTGAAACCATCAAACTTTTATCCGGAACATTTTTTTGTAGGACGCATATGTGTCGAGATATTCCAGTGGATTTATTAAAATGGGTCACCCATTACTAAATTCGATGATTATCTTAAAAGATATAAATACGACTATTCTCTGTATCTTATCCAACTAAGAACATCGCTCGAGAAACTCAAGAATTTGAGATGGTTGAACCGTAAGTGTTAAAAAAACGGTCATTCTTTCCTCGATCAAAGCTTCGGAATCAAACCCAATGTTCGATTGTGGAGATGATAGAAATGAAGGCCCCGCCCACCATAACGTATTGTTTAACAGGTCACATGGTAGTGATCCACGAGACGCAATTGTCCTCACCACGAATATGGTGCCAATTTAACGGGTTAATGTTTGATTGGATGTGCGCTACTCGAATACTAACGAAGGTCTCCCATTTGTGTGGGGAAGACTTAATTGAATGTAGCGCAACAATAGAGTCCGACCAAGCTAAAATGGATTTAATAGTGATAATATCTTTGGGTGTTGTACTAACCCAAGATAGTACATCCGATAATGATAGAGCTACACACAATTCAAGACGTGGTATGCTAACTCGCTTCAGAGGAGAAACTTTTGATTTGGACGCAAGCAGATAAACGTCAACAGAAGAGTCGAAATTCATCCTTCGCAAATATACTACAGCTGAAAATCCACGTTCACTGGCATCAGAAAAATCATGAAGTTCAAGACTCGATAGCGAATTAGAGGGCAACAATCGAGGAACTTGAAGTGACGATAACCTTGGTAATTCCTTTTTATATTGCGACCAAACATCAATGATATGGTAGGGAGGGGATTGATCCCAATCAAGGCCTAATAACCAGAATTGTTGCATTAAATGCTTAGCAAAGAATGTCAATGGGGCAAGGAAACCGAGAGGATCGAGGATGCGAGCTAATTCAGACAAAATAATTCGTTTCGTACAGTCATTCGAACGAACATTCACAGCATAGGTGAAATAGACTTGCGCTGGATTCCAAGAAAGACCTAAAATTTTAATACACGAATCTCCGTCAAAATACACTATCGCTTGTCTCACGCCATCTGGCAAGTTTGCCAATAAGTTTGGCACGTTGCTGGCCCACTTCCTTAGTTCAAAACCCCCTAATCTATCACTTGTTAAACTTGTTGAACTTGTTGAACTAAACATTGAGAATATGGCAAAGAACGACTACCCGACAAAAGGTCATCGACATAAATTTCTTCATTTCGAATAATTCTAGCAGCGAAAGAAAACGAATCACCTTCATCTTCGGCAACGACAACGCAGAGCTAGAAATTGAGACGAAGAAACACCGTAGATTACGGTATTCAAACAAAATTCGTGAACAGGCTCTTGTTGTCCGAATCGCCATAGAATTCTTCGATAATTCAATGGGAGCGACAGGAATCTGTCTGTAAGGTCGCTAGTCGCTAATCAAACTATAGATCAATTTCGAACGAATCCACCATCAAGAGAGAAAGCCAACTTACATAGGATAATTTCTGTCCTTAATATTATTTTCAATCATCCACCAACAGTAACATCAATTTCTTCACCTCCAATTATGCGTCAAAGGCACAAACTCAACAAACGAACAATATTACCAATTAAGTTATTCATATGTGCACGTGGAGTGACCGACAGTTATCAAGTGTATGTATGTCCGCCTCAGCTGAACTCGGTTAACTCATCTCACAAGGGTGGACCGCGGTTCGCGAGTATTTTAAATTAAAATAATATAACACTCGCCCAACGGAAGCCCATATACAAACAAAAGAAAAATTAAATAAGGCACGCGAAAGCACTATTCAACAAGCAGCTTCATTTCTTTTTCATGTTTTTCTTGAGCCCGTCTCTTATCTGCTTCCTGACTAATTCTTCCCTTAGCTGTAGCAGATTTTCAATTTATTCATTTATATCCTCACCCTCTTTCCTTCTTGGAGTTACGCATGGATGTTTTTCTTATTTCAAAGCACCAGGTGACCAATCTTCCCAGGGGACCAATCTTTCTATGCCCCACCGGCAATTTTCTTTGGCTTTTTATCCTGAGATTATAAAAAGTTATCAAACTGTTTTGTTCCACTACTGCATCTATCACAAAGTAGTAATGTTTAAATTTCACTTACTAGAGACATGGTGAGTTACAAATATGCTATAATATCCCAAATTTTTAATAATGATTAATTATGCCTAAGCAATTCTCCTCAAATTTATTTCAGAAAAACCTATGTGTATTAATAAACTATAAGAGACCGGAATGTTCTCAGTACTTCTTAGTGGGTAAAGGCTATTATTTCTCATTTATAGTGCTACATGTATTATATTATCCCATGAAATAAAAATATACCTATCTTCATTATTACCCAATTGACAAGTTTTTATCAACAAATTGTGGAAATTACCTACATGTATTTGTAACTTACTCAGGGTAAAAAGAACTTAGTTTATCAATGTTGAGAATAACCTTCTCATTCGTTAAGTTATGTTCATCCAGATCCTTGTTGATATCTTTGATCAAATTATCAACCCTAACATTGAAGGTATCTTTAAGACTGGTTTCCGTTTTCAGATTCAGTTTGTGTGTTAATTCATCAACATACACTTTATTTGCAACATCTCCATCATCATTCGGTGATTTTACGTTGCACAATCTACGATTTTCCATATCATAACTTTCATCGCTCGTTAGGAATAATCCTTGTCCGTGCGTGAACTTGTTTGAAATTATTATTAAATACATTTGTATCATATATCCACATGGAAGAGGAGGCTCTGCCAAACTTATCCATTGAAACCATCTTCATAACTGTGATGAATTTGTCTTACACCTGGTTTTTGTTCAATTACCCCTGCCTCTATCAATTCTTCTATTATAGAGATTATCTCATTATGGTTACCAGCATGCGAGGATGCAACAAGAAGTCTCAGTCTATCCACCATTTCGTTAACGTCATCCCAATAAACATATTCGATAGGTTTCTCGTTATATTCAAGCATATCATTTTTGATATATGCACTTCCAGTGTATGTTTTGGCTCTGGGTCTTTTCATGGAATTAATCAAAGGTTTCAGTACATGTTTGTATTTTACTGTGTATCTTATTCGATCAGCTGGATCGTTATTACGTCTATGGGCACTAGTCATTTCCATCATTTGACTGTAATTTTTCCCATCTTCCACAGTGTAAGTATCAGGTAGAACATCTTTGTAAAATATCAAATTATACAGTCCTGTGGTACCCTTGAACGGAGTACCCTTGATAATTATATTACTCTCACTATCAATCTCTATAGGTTGATTACCCATGAACCATTTGTCTAAAGTTGAATTATATTGCAAACCCATTTTATCATCATATCTCTTAACATCATCATCCAATAGGAATCCTTCCAAGTAATAACGTGCTAATGTGGGGTATTGTTGCAGAAACTCCTCTGTAGCCGCTGCATTATCTTCCTTATGTTTTCTGAATTCTTCACGAATCTGATCGATAGTAGGTTCGGGTGTGAACACATCCTCCTCAGTATCTTGGGGGTTATATACGAATTCTTCTCCTTCAGTTACAATATTTGGAATTGGTATGTTCTCCATTTGTGTTGCTGTAGAAACAATACTTTTAGGTTTAATCAACGAATTTTGTTTGATTATTTCAGCATTTTTCGCAATTTCCTCCAGGGGTTTAGATACATTCCTGAACACATTATCTAGAATCTCATCATTTTCAGCTTCACCCAATTTCACAGCCATATATTTTTTCCTCACAACGTTTGCTAACTCCCAAATTTTTTTCTTCAATTGTTGTTTTTTCTCTTAGCATGTTACTCACACCCACGTCCATGCTGAGCGGTTTGTCTATTTCAAATGAAAGTATATATACATGTTAGATGTATATATAACTATCAAAACCTTTGCGATAACGTCCTTTGTTCATATCACAGTCTTTGTTTCTCATAAGGAATCCATATTTATCTTTCCAACATACGCTACATATCTCTTTGAATTTCTCGAGTGACATGTCGGTACTTACATGATCGGTAAATATATGCTTCAAATTGAGTTCATCCTGTTTGAAAATAATCAAGCAATTGGCATTGTTGCGCAATCCATGTTTTGGACATTTAGCAAAAGACTGACAAAGATAGAAACTATCAATTGAGTTGTGTCTCCCTCTTGAAAAATAAGCACGAATTTTCTCCTGTTTCTCAAACATCACGTCATCGAATATTATTATCGAATTAGGCCTCGCTTCTGTGGGGTCTATGACCTCATCACTTTCGGTACAAGGAAAATATCCAAGCCCCTCAATTTTTTTCAATGTCTCCTTTAGTAACTGGTATTTTGGTTGGTGTAAAGACTTTGAATATATGTACACGTTTTCAAATTTCAGGCCGTTAGCATCTAACAATAGAGATAACATCACATTTGTTTTCCCACAATTACTTGGACCACAGATTATTGTTCGTAGAGTATTAGGCAGCAAAGAGCTGTGACGTTGTGGTTGTTCAACATTCTCATTGCTTGACCCTAAGTTCATAATACTCAACGAGTCTTTTTGCTTAACAATCTTCATCATGCCTGAAGGCGGATCGAAATCATACTGAAACATATGTTAATAACATTTGTTTATATACTAGTTGATGATGTTATATTGTGTATGTCTGATCACGCGGTTAGGTACTTCTACGCTTCTGTCAAAATCAGGTATCAAATACATGTTAAATAGGTATGAATGTTGAAACACGTGTCTGGATATTGAAACACGTGTCTGAATACTGAAGCACGTGTCTGAAACACGTGTCTGAATGCTGAAACACGTGTCTGAATGCTGAAACACGTGTCTGAATGTTGAAACACGTGTCTGAATGTTGAAACACGTGTCTGAATGCTGAAACACGTGTCTGAATGTTGAAACACTTGTCTGAAACACGTGTCTGAATGCTGAAACACGTGTCTGAATGTTGAAACACGTGTCTGAATGTTGAAACACGTGTCTGAATGCTGAAACACGTGTCTGAATGTTGAAACACGTGTCTGAAACACATGTCTGAATGTTGAAACACGTGTCTGAATGTTGAAACACGTGTCTGAATGTTGAAACACGTGTCTGAATGCTGAAACACGTGTCTGAATGTTGAAACACGTGTCTGAAACACGTGTCTGAATGCTTGAACACGTGTCTGAATGCTGAAACACGTGTCTGAATGTTGAAACACGTGTCTGAATGTTGAAACACGTGTCTGAATGTTGAAACACGTGTCTGAAACACGTGCCTGAATGCTGAAACACATGTCTGAATGTTGAAACACGTGTCTGAATGTTGAAACACGTGTCTGAATGCCTAAACACGTGTCTGAATGTTGAAACACGTGTCTGAAACACGTGTCTGAATGTTGAAACACGTGTCTGAATGTTGAAACACGTGTAAGAATGTTGAAACACCTGTCTGAAACACGTGTTTGAATGTTGAAACACGTGTCTGAATGTTGAAACACGTGTCTGAATGTTGAAACACGTGTCTGAAACACGTGTCTGAATGCTTAAACACGTGTCTGAATGTTGAAACACGTGTCTGAATGTTGAAACACGTGTCTGAATGTTGAAACACGTTTCTGAATGTATTACAATCATTATGATTATTCACATTTTATTCCTCATCAGATCATCATAGTTTAGTTATATGATTAGTGATTGATTGATGTTTCATTTACATTTAGATATATTTGCAATATTATTATTATTATTATCGATATACACTTTTCGTTCTATTTATTAGAATATATTTTATATTCCCCGAATAATATTTGAGTATAAGCATATTTAACATTTAGCTTTAAGAATAATAATTATTGTAAGCATAATTAGTGATTGATTGATGTTTCATTTACATTTAGATGTAGCTGCAATATTATTATCGATATCTGTCCATATGTAGTTACAATATATCCATTTCTCATTATTAGAATCCAATATTATATCACAGGTATAACCTGAATAGTTCAAGTATAAGCACATTTAACATTTAGTTATAAGAATAATAACTATGTAACTCTTGTGTTGAAGAATGATAAATTTTTTCGATGATGAAATGATTATGTAAACCCGTGAAAAAATGTGTTTATCATTATAATCTTTTACGCGAACGTATGGAGTTTGTAAAAGTTGTGCTCGTGAAGGAAGATAGTACAGATTGCTAATGGAGATATTTATATAATTATTATTGGTATTTTATTCCTCATCAGCCTATCATAGTTCGTGAACGATGATGACGTCACAGGCTGTTGAATCACGTGCTAAAGAGGTGTCTGAATGTTGATAATGATCGCTTATGAAGATACTATAGCTCTACTCAATGTTCAGACTTTTATGAAGCATGTGCTTGAATGTTATATAGATTAGCGCTTATGAAGATATTCATATGATTATGTAAACCCGTGAAAAAAATGTGTTTATCATTATAATCTTTTACGCGAACGTATGGAGTTTGTAAAAGTTGTGCTCGTGAAGGAAGATAGTACAGATTGCTAATGGAGATATTTATATAATTATTATTGGTATTTTATTCCTCATCAGCCCATCATAGTTCGTGAACGATGATGACGTCATAGGCTGTTGAATCACGTGCTAAAATAGTGTCTGAATGTTGATAATGATCGCTTATGAAGATACTATAGCTCTACTCAATATTCAGACTTTTATGAAGCATGTGTTTGAATGTCATATAGATTAGCGCTTATGAAGATATTCATATGATTATTATTATTATCCACATCTATTCCTCATCCTGCCATCATAGTTCTACCTCTTGGGTGGTTGGGGAAATGAGTTCGATCTCTATAAAACTCCCCCGCTTATATGTTTCCATTGAAATTGATTGAATTTTATAAAAGCTAACTGTCCGTCTGTCTGTCTGTTCCTACGAAGAAATGTGTGTCGATGAAAATGTTTTTATTATTAGTGTATTTTTGCATACTGAAAAAATTATATTAGCACATCTATATGTTTAAGATGATTAAAAATGTATTTTGTTATATAGCAATCGAGCTGCACAGACAGTTCGAATAATCATCGTGATGCGTAACACCGCTTCATCTAGATTCTGTATAGGTATTGGGCTCCAACCTCCCCGCACCTATATATTGTATACCTCGAATTACCGAATCCGTCGCAAATCTTATTATATAACGTTTACAGCGCTTATAGGGTACTACGTTAATAATTATTAACAATATTTCCATCGCCGGCAGCTAGATTTCGGGTCATATTATGCGATTTACAATCAATATGATTCGAATTTATATACATACTACATGTATGATTTAAAATAAAGTATTCTCATTGCGTTTTTGAAGGTGATCGGCGCAACTTCCTTATCATTCATACCAGCTGTAGCTCTACCGCAAAATATGATAGTGAATATTGTTCAACCTGCCACAAATTTAGCATAAACTTATTTGATTTATATCGGATAATTTATGAAACATACATGAATGAATATAATATTATAGCGAATTATGTTTACTTCGGAACTAATTTTGGAAAAACATTTTATATATTCATATTACTTTCGGATAACTTATGAAACTACTTTAACATTGAAGGATCGCGCATCATTACGATAATTCCAAGTTGAATACATTGCTCTTGGAGATGATTTAGCACAACCTTATCGCTCAAGTGAGCTAATGATGCATACTCATAATATTATAACGAATATTGTACTCGATAGTACTAATCAAGCAAAACACCCTTAGATGATTTAATAGTTATTTCTGCAAACGCTTTATAATATCGCTATTATGAGAAGCAGCATTTTTTGTAAACTATCGCATGTTAGATGTTATGACCCCTTATTGAAGACTTGTGGAGCAGCCGATGCACCGCGACCGATATCATTATAACTCAGACAAAACCCCTGCGACTAACGGCATGTACAAACAACCCCACATTTCATTGAAGAATCCTGCAAGGTAGATACCTCACTGAAGCCCTGCTTGATAGACATCATTATACCTGCACACTCTGTATAACCTCACATACACACCTGTCTCGTTGGAGACTGCGCCAGCTTCATTCAAATTCACATGACTGACGTCATACATGAACAATCTGTATAACCTTACATTCCATACCTCATTGAAGTTCCCCAACTCCATTTTGTATACTAAAAATAATATCCATATATCTATATGTTTAAGATGATTGAAATCGCATTTTGTAATATAGCAATCAAGTAAGGTACAGACGGCTTGAATAAACGTCTTGAAAGTAATTTCCTTATAAACATCGCGTTTGAGAAATGTAGAAGATATCATTTCTATACTATATAACATTCCATCTATGCATTCAAGGAGCAGCAGCCCTTCCATGATACCTCCGATGAATACCCGCCTCTTTCAAAAATCACGTGACTGACGATATGTACAAACAATACTATTTCAAAACCCTAGGACTGACGCTATGAAGAAGCAGCCTCACATTCCATACCTCGCTGTAGATCCTGCGACATACACTTCATCCCCACACGTTCAAACATCTCCACGACTGACGTTATGTACAAACACTCCCATTATAACTCTTCCAAAACCCCTATGGCTAGCGCTATGAAGTCTCACATTCCATACCTCGCTGTAGACCCCGCGCCATACACTTCGCCCCCTTCGTGTTCAAACACCCACACGGCTGACGTCATGTATAAACAACTACCTGTACCACATAGGCTGCAATATACTCGCACTTATCACTCAGACCGGATACCCCGCGGTTATATCTACAACATTAAAATCGCTTGTTCTCAATTCCTCCATAGCTGAGCGGTTAAGGAGCTGGCTTTGGATTTCATTTCTCGGGTTCGATTCCCGTGTGTAGAAAAATATTTCATTTTCAGTAGAAGTGTTTGTATACTAGATTAAATTGTTTCAAATCCTCCGCGGTTAAGCCGCCTAACTTTAGAGTTTATTTCCCGGGTTCGAATCTCGGTGTGTAGAAAAATCATTTCAGTAGAATGTGAGTACTCAGACTAGTAGTTCACTGACTTCACCCGACCATTGTTAGGGAAGAACCATACACAGATGATTAGTTCACAGACTCGGCCAGGCCATAGTTAGGGTAGAACCATACACAGATGAACTAGTTCACCGACTTCATCAGACCATAGTTAGGGAAGAACCATAGACAGATGACAGACTTCCAGAACCACAGTTAGAGGGAACCATAGACAGATGACTAGTTCATAGAACCATAGACTACCTACCCCATCGACATGACTGCGCATGCGTGATTGTGGATGACCTTGGGATGGTCAGTTTTCGCTAAAATGAACCTTAGATTTCCTCATGGAGATTTACATGCAAAAAAGGGTGATTTTGGTCCCGAAGCGGTGCAGCACATCTACTGAATTACCATAGAGATATAGAGTAGAGATATTTTTTTTCTTTCGATTGCGAGGTGTTTGAAACCCTTCATGGGCACCTTATGGTCCTGTAACATCCCATAAGGTAGTGTGGGAGTCCCTGAGTCCCGAACTTAATCACCTCAGATATAACCACTAAACACTCATGATACAAGGAAAAGAAGATATGATACCGCGCATGGAGGCGTGGCTTACGCGACGTCACCTTGTGATAAATTCCGCCATATTGTGCTATGCTTTGACTGTTTATTTACCGGTTTATAGTAAAGATTTAAATAAAATAAGTGTTAAAGGGTTTAAGTTTTTCGCAACATGAGGTGTGCAGTGTATGGTTGTGGCGTTGACAATATGTGCAAGAGTTTTGTACCCGGTACGGCATTATATAGCTTTCCAAAAGACAAGGAAATGCAAACTGTTTGGAAACATTTGTGTAAACGCGAAGACAGTTTTAATGTTAGATTTGCTCGTGTTTGCTCTAAGCATTTTATTGTAAGCCACTATGAACGCAATTTAAAGCATGAATTGCTGGGGTATACACCAGCAAAACACCGCTCCTTGAAGAAAGACGCTGTTCCATCAATACATTTATCCACAACTAATAAACAGAAAGCGAATTCTGGCAGGACGAACCGGCAAAATAAAAGACAACAAAAAAGACTTGTGGAGGATATATTAAATAGGTAGGTGATATTTATTATACTTATTATTTATGAAAGGGGTAAATAATCATACCTAATCGTTTCATTACTAAATATTTACTTTTGTAGAGCGGAACTTTCTAATAATAGTAGAACTAATAGTTTTGGTGATGGTCCGAACACTGGTGCTTCTTATTCTATTTCTGAGAATGTTGTTTTAGAAGAATCAGCTACTCAGCAAAGTATTGGGTTAGTTTTTAGTTGGAACTACCTAATCTGTATTTTTTGTAGCTATAGAATGTGGTCTTATTGATTCATTAATTATTGTACTTTAAACTTAAACTCTGGTGACCTTTTTCAAGGGTTAATACTGAAGAAGATAATAGAGACAAAATAATACTTGGCCTTCAAGAGAAGATTGCATTTTTGGAAAAGCGCCAAGGACTTATTGGAAACCTTTTTAGTGAGGAGCAATTGAAAAAATTAGAAAATTCAAAAACTCGCCTTAGATGGAAAGTTGAGGACATATCTAAGGCAATAGTTATCTATTCAGCCGGTCCAAGAGCATACCGGTTAGTTTACTAATGAAATGCAAACAAATTATTAAATTATTTAGATTTTTCTTAATCTTACAGGTTGCTTTCAAAAAAAGGATACCCGTTTCCTGCAGTTTTTTGCCTTCGATCTTGGCTAAAAAAAGTGAAAATTGCCCCTGGCATATTGAAAAATGTGTTCAGTTTTATGAAATTCTCCGACATGAGCTCGCTTGATAAGGTAGGCAGAATAATTTAATTTTTTTTTACAAAAATTCCTCTTAAATCATTTTTTTATGTTGCTTTGCCTTTTATATTTTTTTTGCTAGGTATGTGTGTTGTCGTTTGATGGAATGAAAATCAAAAAAGCCTACCTTTATGACAAAGCCAACGATGAAACCTTGAAGCCATATTCTTATGTACAAGTGGTAATGTTACGAGGATTATTTAAGAGTTGGAAACAGCCTGTTTTCTATGACTTCGACTTTCACCTTTCGAAGGAAAAATTATTTGAAATCATAGACTTTGCGGAATCGTCGGGTATGATAATTATTTTACGTTAATATTTTTTAATATCATTCAATGATTATTGTCAGTTATTTTCTTGAAAATGCAATGCTGTTTTTTATCATACATATTTTTTATTACTGAATGTGATTATCTGGCAAAACTAATATAATACTTAATTTTGAAGGTTTCCAGGTTGTAGCTATGGTGAGTGATCTAAGTGGAGGAAACAGAGCACTTTATAAAGAGATGATTATTAGTCATACCAACACTTTCTTTAAAAATCCTGCAAATGGTCACAATATCTATGTGATGGCTGATGTACCCCACCTTGTAAAACTGCTTAGAAACCACTTTGTAGACAAGGGTTTATTTTAAATGGCAATTCGGAGATAAATAAAGCAATTATAAAAATTACACACAAAATATCAAAGGAATCTCTTAACGTTCAAGGCACTGGAAGGCAGAAAGTGAAACTAGCAACCAAGTTATTTTCCCACACGATTTGCATGGCAATTTCAAGATGTGGAACAATGGGGTTATTGAAACAAGCAAACTGGCTTGAATGTGCAGAATTTTTTTAATTGGTATGCATATTTTTTGTTATTTGTAAATCAAATACTTTTAGATAAATGGCGATAGTATACATTTTTACTTTTAGGTAAATGATTGGTTTGATATTATGAATGTAAGAGAGTATTCAAGTGACTGCAGGGATCGAACAAAAGCTTATGGATTAGCTTCAAATATCCAAGATGCTATTATTACCAAAATGACTGACACAATTGAAAAGCTCAGGGTTAAAGGAAAGAAATGTTTGCTTCCATTTCAAAACGGTGAAATGAAAATACAATAAGACAATTTAAAAATTTTCATGACACCTATGTTAATTTCAGGCATTATTATGACCAATAGTTCATTACGGCTTCTATTTGAAGATTTGAAAGCTAGATTTTCTACCAAATACCTATTGACATATAGGTTAAATCAGGATGTGCTGGAGAACTTTTTTGGAGCTATAAGAGCCAAAGGAGGACTTCATGATCATCCAGATGCACTGCAATTTAAATACCGCCTACGATCCTACATTCTTGGAAGAAACGAAGGCTCTCTTTCCAGCTTTGGAAATGTCGAAGAAGATGATACTCCTAATATAGCTTTGGATGATGTAAACTTGTGTGGAAAATATTTTTCTTTACTTCAAAATAACACTGATGCTGACTCAGAGGCACCTACTAATATATTTGATAGTGAGCATATCACTTAGCTCACTAGAATATGATGGTTTAGAAAATTTGGCAGGTTATATATGTCATAAGCTGAAGGAGCCAGATTCATCTGTAACTTCATCTAGTTCAAATGACTTCACCTGGGTTTCTCATCTAAGTGAAGGTGGCCTTTCAAAACCTACTCCTCAAATGATGAAGTATCTTGAAAAACTGGAGAAAATTTTTAATTCCGTAAATGAAGATCATTTATTTATTTGTAAACAATATTTAAAAAAATTAACAGATATGAGTTCTTCAGTATTGTGCTCTGATGAGACAAAAACTTTATTTTTTAGATCCAGGATGTTCTTTCGTATCAGACAATTAAATAAGGATATATATAATTCTACTTCGTCTAGAAAAAGAAAAATGTCAAAAACTGTAAATTAAAGATATTCAAAAAGTAAATTCATTCTATCATTTTACCCACAACCTACGGACAATAATGCTAACGAACAATACAAAGTAATATTGCATAAACTTGAGAACTAAAGTAGTTTGATTATTCGATTCCATTAATTAACAGGATAATAACCACCAACTAGTCAACTACTATGAATCCATCAAGTTAAGTACGACCATAATCGTCATAATTTTTAGACGGTTGTGGCATGACATTTCTTTTCACTAAATTTCACATTTTTGTAGTTTGTTAGCACCAAAATTGAAAACTATGTACTGGCTGAATTCAAAAAAGCATTGAGAGAGAGTACCCCCGCCGCGGGCACCATTATAGGGCTTCGCCCCCCGTGGCCCTATTTTCAAATTAGTGAAAGATGGGGCTCCCGTACCAAGGGGCGCCATTTCAGAGCTTTGGCCCAAGGATTGAGGATTCGCCCCCGAGGACCCCCTTTTTCTAAATATATGAACAATGGGTCCCCCGGGTCAAAGCAAAGCCACAAAATTAGGCCCCCGATATGGCATCCACCAAAAATAATAGGCCAAGCCCTAAAATGAGGGACAAAGCCCTAAAAGGAGGCCCCAGTGGGGGCGTTGCCTCATCCCTGGCATCCTAATACCATTCTCTATAAGACAATGCTGGTACACTCATCGACTAGTTAAACAAGTTGCTGTAGAACGTTTATATGGTCTTTGTAAACTATAAATTTTAATTTAAAGACAGAATGCTTGATATATTATATTTATTATAATTAATATTAAATAATATTAATATTATTCGCAGTCGTAGAAATTATCTTTGAACTTCGCCAGTTTGTCGCATAGGTGAATTCTTAAAATTTATCACAAGGTGACGTCATGCGCGAAATATACGAATTTAGTACCTGGCAATATCATATCTTCTTTTCCTTGTATCATGCTAAAAGTGGCGGCTCCTCGACGGAGGCTAAGGAGGCTCAGCCTCCTTTAAATTTTACAATTAATTCCTCGTTCTCAGTAGTTATTTTCAATCTGGCAACAGTGGTCAGAGGCTAGATTCTCTATATATCTCAAACGCTGAGCATGTGTTGTTCAACACAGTTGCCGTTTTTCCGACCAGTCAATCGCCAAATAGCGTGAAACGGCGAAAACGGCAACAGGGTAGGGAGGCTAGCTTTTCGTACCCATTCGTCGGTCGAATGAAATACGATCACTTGCGCTCCCGCCTCCCGCTGCTAGAAGAATGCGGTTAGTTGTTGTTTTTATTCCACGAGGCGTAGTAAGGTTAAGTAGTTCATTTTTAAGTTATAATTTATCTAATCGGAATCGGTGAACGTTAAAATTATGAGTGACTTAGTTGCAGAGTTCTTAGAAAATCCATTTAGTGGATTAACATATGATAGAAAAGTGTTCTTCAAAAACAAACGGCCTTTACCGGATTTGAAAGGATCAGTGATGGCAGAGAAGTATCAAAATCGATCGTTTAATACTGATAATTATAAAAAATATGTATGGTTAACGGGATCTGATGTACACAATAAATTATATTGCTGGTATTGCTTGCTATTCACATCAGATACAACTTTATGTTGGGGGCACTTGGGTTATAATGATTTGAAAAATTTAGCTCGTGGCCTAGAAAGACATGAAAAATCGCAGGAACATATTACATCGTGTATTAAGTTTAAATTAACTGGTAAACAGAATATTGTTAATGCGATTGATTCTACACGAACACGCGAAATCGAAAATCATAATAATACAGTTAAAGAAAACCGCGAAGTTTATAAAAAAAATCATTGATTTCTCATTGTATTTATCATTTCAAGATTTGGCTTTTAGAGGGCATGATGAAACTGAAAATTCAGTTAATAAAGGTAATTTTTGGGAATTGTTAGATTTGTTTTGTAAATACGACAGTAAGCTTCGCGATTTTATGACTAACGCGTCAGTATTTGCAGGCATTTGTTTTGTTTTATGCGGGTATAATGGTTGAGTGACACCACGCGAAATAAGGTTAGATTAGAATTCGTCTGTTCGATAAATTATTAATTGTAAAAATGGACAACTAGTGGAAAGATTTTTAGGGTTCTACGATGTTAGTTCGGGAAGAACAGCGGTCAATTTATTCAATTTTTCAATGGAAACATTGCAACGATTCGACTTTGCGAATAAATCAGACTTACGACGGCATCTGTAATGGCGGGACATTTAAACGGTCTTCAAACAAACGTAAGTTTTGAATAACATAGTAGGAAATAGAATTCTCTGTAATGCTCGAACTCGATGGAATTTTACATCACATGCAATGTTTAGTTTACCATCCATAAAATAAAGACAAATTAATTGAAATATTTGATTTTATATTAAACAGTGATGACTTTTCAATAGATCTGGTTTCATTGAATGCTGCTGTTGGTTTAAAATCTTATTC